>CM053790.1:42829193-43171693 GCA_028749045.1 Cupressus sempervirens
GGTGAGTGGGTGAGAAGGAAAGAGATGAGGTGGACTGAAAAAGAAAAATGAGAATAATTAGGACTAATTGGGATCTAGAATAGAAATATATGTTGATGGGAGCTAGGGGATAGAGAGAATAATTAGGGAATAGAATACAATCCTATGGTGAAAAATAGGAAATGAGAGAGATGAGATATAGATAAATGGTCATTAGGGTGAATATATGATGAGATATAAAAAAGATAGAAGGGGGAGAAGGAGAGAGATGAGAAAGACCTTTAGGAGATGCGTAATTAGGGATTATAAAGAAGTGGGATAATAAGGTAACAAATTATAATTAAGAGAAAGAGATGAAGTGGGTGGGAGAAGGAAAGGGAGAATGGGAAAAGAAAGAGTGGGGAGAGATGAAGTAGAGAGAAAAGGGATGGGGTAGAGATGAGATAGAGCTTGAGAAGGAGGAAAATTAGAGATCAAAATTCATAGGGCTATTGATGGGGGGGATAGAGAGAGGGGGAGAGGCATAAGATTGAGATAGATAATAATAATAATGGAGAATTGATGGTAAAAGAGGGGGATGAGAAAGATTAGGTAGATAAAGAAATATAATAATTAGGGAAAGGGAGGGGAGAGAGATAGAGAAAGAGAAATTGGAGAGGAATATAAATAAGATAGAGATTTAGGATGAAGATGGAGAGAGAGAGAGAGAGAGAGAGAGAGAGAGAGAGAGAGAGAGAGAGAGAGAGAGAGAGAGAGAGAGAGAGAGAGAGAAACATGAACTAAAGATATATTGTTAGTATTAGGAAGAGATATTTTGAGGGGATGAAAAGGGAAAAAATAAGAAAGGGAAATTAAGAGTGGGTAGAGGGAACGATATGAGAAATATCTTGAAAAGGTACAAATTTAGAGAGAGAGAGAGAGAGAGAGAGAGAGAGAGAGAGAGAAAATAACATTAAATACAATTTAGTGTTAAACCTTTCATTAATTCATTACATAGTAACCCTAGGCAAAAGTGAACGCTAATAGTCATTAACTGTTGACCCAAATTGAATCATAACCTTAAACCTAATAAACCTATAAATGATAATCAATCCTAAACATAATCCTAAATCAACTAAAAACTCTATCCTTAACATTAAACTAATTTTAACCATTGACCTTTTTAAGTATTAAACTAAGCAACTACAACCCCAAACCTACATTAAATTAGACCTATTTGTCAAATTCAAAAATGTGTCTTATACATAATACAATTAGACAGATTCATATTACAAAATTTATGTAGTAATATAATATTATATATTAAATATTATACTTGTATTCTTTTAACATCCCCCCTGGACGCTATAGCTATATACATATTATATATTTATATAATATATATAGAGAAAGCTAGATATATCGAGGCTTTAATTTACAAAAAAAAATATTCATATTAAAAAATTAAAGTCTTGATATCTCTCGTCTTTCTCTATATATATAATATAAATATATAATATGTATATAGCTAGTTAAATAAATTATTGTAAATATTGTATATCTAATTTCATATATTTTTATTGTTAATTTTTATGAACTATATAAATCTATGAAATATAACAAATTTATGTTTTACTTATAACTTCTTTTAAATTCAATTTTATCATTCTATTGATATAATATTGTTATTATGATATTATTTGTTGGCATTAAGATATGTTTTCCATTAGTGACAACACTTATTCAATTTTGTATGGTTATCGAGCTCACCATTTAGTTTCTAGTGTTTACCGAGCATTCCAGTGATAACCAAGTTTTGCAATACACACCAAGCATTTTGGTTGTTACCAAGCTTCACAGTGTCTACCAAGCAATCAGTCTATGTAATGAGAAGCTAGTGTAAACCAAGTGATGGATGAATAGTATTTATCGAGTGCAGCATGGTAAACACAATATTCAATATCTAATGAGTGACACTATATCTATCGAGTCTCGAATGGTCACCGAGTTTGAACCTACATTGTGTGATTAGTATGGACTGAGCCTCTACTTCTACCGAGTGCATGATGATGCCAAGTAATGTAGTGGATGCCGAGTATCAGGAGGTCACCAAGTTAGCTTACATAACCTAAGTTGTCTACTGTTGGGCTGACTTAGTAATATTTTTCTTACTTATGTTTTATTCAACCTTGTAATTGTAAGAATTGAAATGGTATATATATGTGATGTATTGTATCATACCAATGTATCATGAATGTATTAAGGAATGTAAGAAATGCATGTGAATGAGTATCAATAGAAGAGTAAGGAATACAACAAGGTCAATACAGGAGTAGAAAAGTTTTATCTATCACATGAGGTGATTAGTACTTCTAGGATCTAATTAGCAAACAAGGTTGTAAGTAAGATCCTTTTTTTCATCCTAATAGGTGAATCAGTCCTAAATCCTTTAACAAGGTAGAGTTAACAATATTTTCTTAAATCTCCTAACAGAGTGCATACTTCATTGTATGTTTGCAAAATCCTCTAACAAGGTGGACCTAGTAGTCCTATTTGCTCCTAATAGGGTAGATCACCAGAAGTGATCAATGTAAGCCTTAATCGACCAACTTTATGCTACAATAGTGAAGTTTTGTGGGTATCATCCCCACCCTAGTTTTACTTTCTATTTGGAAGGTTTCTAGGTCACCAAATTATGTGTCTCATATGTTATGAATGTTTATCTTTTAGTTACTTATGCATGCAGTAGATTAGATGAATCAATGGTGAATGATTTATATTGTTAAGTGTTGAATTTAAAAAAAGTTTTTAAAGTTACTAATTCGCCCCTCCCCTCTTGGTAACTTAGCAAGTCTTGATTGTTTCCAACAATTGATATCAGAGCTTTGTGGTTCTTAGGGTAAAGTTTAATAGCTTGAGGAAAGATCAAAGGAAAATGGAGATATTTAGACTTGATGAAGCAATTGAAAATGAAAAGCTAGATCTAGAGATGGCCATAGTTCAACTCAAAGAAGAAAATGGACATCTTTCTCAATCCCTGAAAAGAAGGAAGGAACTTGCAAATCAGATGAATGACATTAAGTATGTTGAAGAAAAGATTGAAGAATTTTTCCCTTCAAGTAGTTAAGATGAAGCAAACAATGCAATCAAAGAACTCTTAGAAAAGAATGGATCTCTACAAGAAGATGTAAGGAAACTCAAAAGAGAATAGGAAATTCAATCAATAAGACCATGTGAGATTTTGGAACAAAGAAATAAGGCAAAAGAAGACTTGGAGGCAAGAAATAATGAAGATCAAAATCAATCCCTTTAGCATGAAGACCTTATTGATCAAATCTCCAATGCAAATGAAGAAATTAGGACTCTCAAATAAGAAAATGAAAGAATAAGAAATGATCTAAATTTTAAAAGACAAATCAATGAAAGAACAAGGAATGAGCTAAGATCTGAAAAGAAAATCAATGAAAGATTGAAAAATGACCTAAACACTAAAAAACAAATCAATGAGAAAATGATGAAATCCCAAGCAGACGTGAATCAATTGAATCAAAAAAATGAGCAAAATCTTCATAGGCAAAAAGGTAAAGCAAGACTTGGATATGAGGAAGAAGGTGAATCTTCTACGCAAGGTGCTAAAAGGAATCAGAAGCCTACTTGCAATCACTATGGGAAGATAGGTCACACATCAAACAAATGTTGGAGCAATGGAAAGGCAAAATTCAATGGAAAGTTCTAAAATTGCAATCAACATGATCATAAAGCTAATGAATGCAAGAAGAAACCAAAATTTGAAGGTGAATCTCACAAATGCAAGAAGCAAGGTCAAAGGCAACCAAACATAGTTCAAAACCATTCAATCTAGCTTAACAATTTGTAAAGGCAATATTTGATTGGGACTACAATACTTGGTGTAGATGTCATTATTGTGGAGAATATGGACACATTGGAATAAATTGTGCAAGGCATCACTTGAGGAAGAAGGATACCACAATACGATGTTATACATGTACTGAACTTGGTCATATAGCTAAAATTTATGTAGTAATATAATATTAAATATTAAATATTATAATTGTATTCTTTTAGCATCCCCTCTGGATGCTACTAGCTATATACATATTATATATTTATATAATATATATAGAGAAAGCTAGATATATCAAGGCTTTAATTTACAAAAAAATATATTCATATTAAAAAATTAAAGTCTTGATATCTCTCATCTTTCTTAGATATATATATATATATATAATATGTATATAGCTAGTTAAATAAATTATTGTAAATATTGTATATTTAATTTCATATATTTTTATTGTTAATTTTTATTAATTATATAAATCTATTAAATATAAAAAAAATTATGTTTTAGTTATAACTACTTTTAAATTCAATTTTATCATTCTATTGATATAATATTGTTGTTATGATATTATTTGTTGGCATTAAGTTATGTTTGCCATTAGTGACAACACTTATTCAATTTTGTATGGTTACAAAGCTCACTATTCAGTTTCTAGTGTTTCCCAAGCATTGTAGTGATAACCAGGTTTTGCAATTCACACCGAGCATTTTAGTTGTTACCGAGCTTTGTAGTGTCTACCGAGCAATCAGTCTATGTGATGAGAAGCTAGTGTAAGCCGAGTGATGGATGAATAGTGTTTATCGAGTGCAGCAAGGTAAACACTGTATTTAGTATCTACTGAGTGACACTATATCTAAAGAGTCTCCAATGGTCATTGAGTTCGAAGCTATGTTGTGTGATTAGTATGGACTAAGCCTTTACTTCACTTGAGTGCATGATGATGTTGAGTAATGCAGTGGACACCGAGTATTAGAAGGTCACCATGTCAACTTATAGAACCCAAGTTGTCTACTGTTGGGCTGAATTAGTAATATTTTGCTTACTTATGTTTTAGCCGACCTTATAATTGTAAGAATTGGAATGGTATATATATGTTATGTATTGTATCATACCAATGTATCATGAATGTATCAACAAATGTAAGAAATGCATGTGAATGAGTATCAGTAGAAGAGTAAGGAATATAGAAAGGTCAATACAGGAGCAAAAAAGTTTTATCTATCACATGAGGTGATCAGTACTTCTAGGATCTACTCACCAAACAAGGTTGTAAGTAAGATCCTCTATTTCATCCTAATAGGTGAATCAGTCCTAAATCCTTTAACAAGGTAGACTTAACAGTCTTTTCTTAAATCTCCTAACAGAGTGCATACTTCATTGTATATTTGCAAAATCCTCTAACAAGGTGGACCTAGTAGTCCTATTTGCTCCTAACAGGGCAGATCACCAGAAGTGGTCAATGTAAGCCTTAACCAACCAACTTTATGCTATAGTAGTGAAGTTTTGTGAGTATCATCCCCACGCCAGTTTTACTTTCTATTTGGAAGGTTTCTGGGTCACCAAATTTTGTGTCTCATATGTTATGAATGTTTATCTTTTAGTTACTTATGCATACAGTAGATTAGATGAATCAATGGTGAATGATTTATATTGTTAAGTTCTGAATTTATAAAAAGTTTTTGAAGTTACTGATTCAACCCTCCCCTCTCAGTGACTTAGCAAGTCTTGATTATTTCCAACAATCGGTATTAGAGCTTTGTGGTTCTCAGGATAAAGTTTAATAGCTTGAGAAAAGATCAAAGGACAATGGAGATATTTAGACTTGATGAAGCAATTGAAAATGAAAAGCTAGATCTGGAGATGGCCATAGTTCAACTCAAAGAAGCAAAGGAGCATCTTTCTCAATCCCTAAAAAGAAGGAAGGAACTTGCAAATCAGATGAATGACCTTAAGTATGTTGAAGAAAAGATTAAAGACTTTTTCCCTTCAAGCAGTTTAGATGAAGCAAACAATGCAATCAAAGAACTCCTAGAAAAGAATGGATCTCTATAAGAAGAGGTAAGGAAACTCAAAAGAGAATAGGAAATTCAATCAATAAGACCATGTGAGATTTTGGAACAAAGAAATAAGACAAAAGAAGACTTGTAGGCAAGAACTAATGAAGATCAAAACCAATCCCTTCAGTGTGAAGACCTTATTGATCAAATCTCCAATGCAAATGAAGAAATTAAGACTCTCAAAGTAGAAAATGAAAGAATAAGAAATTATCTAAATTTTGAAAGACAAATCAATGAAAGAAAAATGAATGAGCTGAGATCTAAAAAGAAAATCAATGAAAGATTGAAAAATGACCCAAACACTAAAAAATAAATCAATGAGAGAATTATGAAATCCCAAGTAGACATGAATCAATTGAATCAGCAAAATGAGAAAAATCTTCATAGGCAGAAAGGTAAAGTAGGACTTGGATATGAGGAAGAAGGTGAATCTTCCAAGCAAGGTGCTAAAAGGAATCAGAAGCTTACTTGCAATCACTATGGGAAGATAGGTCACACATCAAACAAATGTTGGAGCAATGGAAAGGCAAAATTCAATGGAAAGTGCTACAATTGCAATCAACATGGTCATAAAGCTAATGAATGCAAGAAGAAACCAAAATTTGAAGGTAAATCTCACAAATGCAAGAAGCAAGGTCACAAGGCATCCAAATACAGTTCAAAACCATTCAATCTAGCTGAACAATTTGTAAAGGCAATATTTGGCTAGGACTACAATACTTGGTGTAGATGTCATTATTGTGGAGAATATGGACACATTGGCATAAATTGTGCATATACATGTACTGAACTTGGTTATATAGCAAAAATTTATGTAGTAATATAATATTATATATTAAATATTATAATTGTATTCTTTTAACATCCCCTCTGGATGCTACTAGCTATATACATATTATATGTTTATATAATATATATAGAGAAAGCTAGATATATCGAAGCTTTAATTTACAAAAAAAATATTCATATTAAAAAATTAAAGTCTTGATATCTCTGGTCTTTCTATATATATATATATAATATGTATATAGCTAGTTAAATAAATTATTGTAAATATTGTATATTTAATTTCATATATTTTTATTGTTAATTTTTATTAATTATAAAAATCTATTAAATATAACAAATTTATGTTTCATTTATAACTTCTTTTAAATTCAATTTTATCATTCTATTGATATAATATTGTTGTTATGATATTATTTGTTGGCATTAAGTTATGTTTTCCATTAGTGACAACACTTATTCAATTCTATATGGTTACTGAGCTCACTATTTAGTTTCCAATGTTTACCAAGCATTCTAGTGATAACCAAGTTTTGCATTTCACACCAAGCATTTCAGTTGTTACCAAGCTTTGCAGTGTCTAATGAGCAATCAATCTGTGTGATGAGAAGCCAGTGTAAACCAAGTGATGGATGAATAGTGTTTACCGAGTGCAACAAGGTAAACACAGTATTTAGTACCTATCGAGTGACACTATATCTACCGAGTCTCCAATGGTCATCAAGTTTGAAGCTATGTTGTGTGATTAGTATCGACCAAGCCTCTACTTCTACTGAGTGCATGATGATGCTGAGTAATGTAGTGGACGTCGAGTATCAGAAGGTCGCTGAGTCAGCTTACAGAACTTGAGTTGTCTACTGTTGGGCCAACTTAGTAATATTTTGCTTACTAATGTTTTAGCTGACCTTGTAATTGTAAGAATTGGAATGGTATATATATGTGATATATTGTATCATGAATGTATTAAGGAATGTAAGAAATGCATGTGAATAAGTATATACAGAAGAGTACGGAATACATCAAGGTCAATATAGGAGCAGAAAAGTTTTTGAGGTGATTAGTACTTCTAGGATCTAATCAACAAATAAAATTGTAAGTAAGATCCTTTGTTTCATTCTAATAGGTGAATCAATCCTAAATCCTTTAACAAGGTAGACTTAATAGTCTTTGCTTAAATCTCCTAACAGAGTGCATACTTCATTGTATGTTTGAAAAATCCTCTAACAAGGTGGACCTAGGGTTGAAGTAATTTGTTTGTTTCCTACATTGATAAAGAGAGCATTGTTTGCCATTATACTTCACCTAATTTGAATTGAAAAAAATTCATCATCAAGTAAAAGAGTCACCATAGATGAATGATCTTCTTGATTTTAGACTGAATTAGAATTAGTTTTGCATTGTTTTAGCTTTTGTTGAAGGTGTTTTGAATAAATCTCTCTGCTATTTTAAGGTTGGGAATACCCAAGTAAACATGAATCCAAAATGTGGAATTAATAATGACCCATCTGAGTTGTTGGAGTAGATTTTTGGAGCAATGGATCAGAATGTGGATATCCATCAAACTCAATAAGAGGTTGTGAACAATATGGACTCCATCAAAACATAAATGTCACAATCTATTTTCCCTCAAATCGAATTAATCGATGAACTTAATTCCACATGGATTTTATTCTTAAAAATTCTTATTGTTTATAAAATTAAAATTGGCATTAGTGGTTGATTGTTATTGTTAAAATGAATTTAGTTGATTTCAAACCAATCAATTCACACCACTAATCTTCCTCTTCAAAACTTTCTTCAATTAGTTAATAGATTAGTTATGAATTTAGATATTGGGAAAAATAAAGCCAGCATTGCCATTGGAAAAAAATGGTACTAATGTTGGAAAAAATAGTATTGTTAGCTCTAGGCCTGCAACAGCTTTGGTTTTTTAAAAGCAACAAAATAGTTAGACAAAAACTCTACTTCCAAAGCTTGTATGCTCAAAAACTCAACCTGCAACATTGTTTCCAATATCAATTGTTTTGTTTGCCATTCTTGGCCTTGACTGGAACAACCCAAATGGCAGCCCGTTACATAACATCTTCATGTTTGAGGGGTGTGATTTCTACATTCAATTCATTAAGGAATTCCTCTTCGGCATCACAAACAACCAGACCTCCTCCTAGAATGATAAACCCATTTGAAATCCAAGTCTCAACAAGCAAAGACTTGCACAGACAATGGTTCCTTTACACACTATTTTTTCTTCTACATTGCTTGTTACCTACCTTAGTATTAGTTTCCATAGTTCCCACTCCATTTCTCATGATTGATAGAAAGTAATGACTGAGGGTATTGCCAATTTCAGTCCCCTATTATGATAGGCTTGAAACATGGTGTTCTTGATCTTGCCCAAGGCACTCTCAAGAATATCGTGTAAAATTTCAATTTCAAGTCCAAGAAGGGGGGGCCTGGACCCGAAAACTATATAAAATACCTGAATCTTGGGAGAGAGAAGGGAAAAAAACATTTGGGGCTAGAAGGGAGAAGTTTTTGGGAAAATATTGGAGCAACAAATTTATGACCAACATTAACCCAAGTTCCTTTTTATTAATTATTTTTTCAAATACTTAATATTATGCTTCATTTCAGAGTTATGAGTGTGTGGAAATGAATGGAAATGTTTATGTTGGTAGATGTTAGTAGTGTGTTATTGTAAATTTTCTTGGAATTTGAATTGCTCTGTTTGCTTAAGGAAATGAACTTAGTAACTTAAAAGGCCTGGCTAGTTATCTATGAGACAATTGGGCCAAGTTGTGTATAGGGATCAAACCTATCCATTCCACTAAGTAAACAATAGGCATCAAAGAGAAAAAGTACAGTGACCATTAATAATCACAACAAACTAGTCCCTTGTGTTAAATGGTGATTCAATAATGACTCCTCTGTCAAATGCATCCATTACTACATCAAAAGCCTAGAACAAATGTCTTCATAAGGAAATCACATTTAGATAGAATACTTTTAGGAGCTATTAAGAACAAATGAGCCATAAATCATTATTTTGAGTGAATGCCATCATGAAATTTGAGATCACATTGTTCCATATACCACCTTCCTTGTTGTAACTCATAACACCTTCCACTTAGAGGCTCAATTTAAAACTAGTGCAGTGGTAAACATATTTAGATATGGACATATCATCATAAAATTTTGGTTCCTTAATGGTCATCAAATGCATATCCCACTTTTGTTAATCAATATTCCAGGGTGAATGCAAATTCAAGAAAAATGTTACTTATAGTAACAAACTCTATAAAGGTAGAATCTATAAAATTGGAGGCCCATGAGTTATGTGGTGCTAGATGATGTGCCAAGATATTTCAAATCACTGACTTGAACTTAAGACACATTTACCTTGTTGTTAATCTTATTGAGCTAGATCAATTTTGTAGATAGGAATGATCTTGATAATATTGCAATTCTAATTATTGAGTATTGGGAGTGTGATGTCCCCTTCTAGCTAGAGACATCAATTTAGCTGGTGATTAGCCTATCAGAGACCCTCCTAGGCTAATAAGATTGGATAGAGGGTCACCTTGGTGTGGAGATCCTCCAAGGACCAGAGCAGAGTACTCTTCTGGGTTGCCAGAGTTTGTTTATGATGAGTTTTCCTTTGAGTTTGGCTTGGTTAGGCTATTTTTAGCAGTTTTGGAGTTATAAAGATAGACCCTTGCTATTTTTAGAAAACGGGTATGGTCATATGCAGTTCTATCATGTTAGCTCCCAGTCCAAACGACATTCAAAAATGTTGAGTAATAATGGAGATATTAATGTTTATTTAGTTAAAATAAAAATTATTGGTTTTGAACCTATATTGTTAAGTTATAATATATAACTTAAGTGAGGGTCATGATATCATAAAAGGGGCCATCGTTTCAATTAATTGTGGGTCCAAGCTTATGGAAAAATTAAAAGGGGTTTTCTAAGTTTTAATGTAATACCATTTTTTATGTTATTATTATATCTTTTATCCCACATTGAGCGTGGAGACTCATTCTGGAGTTGAGGAGTCCTTATAAACAAACCTTGTCTTCCTTCAAGAGCAGGTTATGAGAATTGCTTAAAAACTTTGCCTTGTGAAATTTCTTGAAGTTGTGGCAACAAGGGTTTCTACAAGTTTGAGAAGAATTCAGATTGTGGAGGATGTAGTATCTTCAGAGTTGATGCAATTTGATGGTGTGAAATATCACTTGAATTTTTCCTGTGAGATGACTTCATTCTGGAGTCAATATTGTGTTTAGTGGGAAAGAATTGGATGAATATGTTACAGGTTGGAAGGGGTTATAACAGCAGCTACAGTGTTGTGAACAGTACAACGCTACAGTGAATTAAAAATTAGAGATTTAATATTGCGGTTTTTTATAGGCGCTGCCCAAGGAGGAAGCAACCAGCAGCGTGGTTGCGTATCGGAGACAAAAATCAAGGTTTTTTCAACTATTAATGATGATGTTTTTAATGTATGCTTCCAGCAATAAGTATTGTACAAACATTAGGAGCCATCTGAATAAATGAATTTGATTAGCATTATAATCAGATTTGAGTTATAATTTGAGGTAGATTAGTTTTCAATATTTGTATTTTCTTTTCATCAACTCAAAAACCCAAAAACAGCTTAAAACACTCAAAAACAAACCAAAACAATTATTACACCCAGGGAAACAAACAGTGATCAGCATAGAGCCTATTTGGGGTTGTTACATTGGTATCAGAGCCTCATTCCTGCCATCCTAAGGGTTTGGGGAGTCATATGCAGCCATTGGAAATTGGACCACACAGGTACCATACTCGTAGGAGAGCTCTGATTGAAAGAGAACAGTTACAGGAAATAGGAAATATGGAAGAGAGGCATGATGGTAGTCCACCTAGAAATAGGAGGAATAATGATGATCAAGATACCAGAGAATTCTACAGTGCTATGGTTACAAGGCAGCAGCAGATGGCACAGGCATTATAGGCACTCACTACTATGGTAGAAAGGATGAACCCACCTGTTAGAAAAAATGGGGAGCCGGGAGAACAGGGAGATAACAGGAGTGCTATAGGTAATCAGAGACCACAACGGACGCATTCCAGAATAGCTGATAGGCCTACACGCCCTACATTTGTTCCGGAGGAGCCAGAAGAAGCTCCGGTAGAGGAGGCGACAGGAGACTCCATATTCGCAGATGCACTCATGGCTGCAAATGATGAATGGGAATTATTAGCTCCGTAGGTTCGGGAGAGGATGACCTTTGAACGCTTTGTAAATCAGAGGAGAGAGCATTACAGGTCACTCAGACAAGATAGGGGCCTAGAGGTCAAAATAGTGAGCTGAAGAGGGCTACAGGCAAGCTTACTATGCCTACATTTGATGGGAGTGGTAAGATGACAGCTCAAGCTTGGATTCATAAGCTTGACACATTTTTGGCACTGAGGCCAATGACAAAGATTGAAGCTATCAAATATGCCACCTTGCATTTAGAGGGAATAGCAAATGATTGGTGGTACCATGGTATGGTAACACTTCAGCATAACCAAGTGACAGAATACCAGGACTTCGTGGATAGGTTGGTTGAAAGATTTGACAAGAAAGATCCAGAGATTTACTTCCGGGACTTAGCACAGCTGAAACAAATAGGCAACTTGGAGTATTTCATTGGTGAATTTCAGCGGTTGGCAGTCATGGTGCCAAACATTTTAGAGCATAGATTGATAGTTCTTTTCATTGAGGGCCTATCCGAACCACTGAGAGGTTGGATAAAGGCATTTGATCCTATTTCTTTACAGAAAGCGATGAGAAAGGCAAGAAGTATGGAACATGCAGTCCCAACAAACAAATTTCAGTCCAAAGGAGCATCTTCTAGTAAGGATAACAAACCATTTTATAAAAAACCAGAGAGGACTGATTTTAAAATTGATTCTAAAGATAAAACTCCAGCACCTTTTGATAGGGAAACATTAAACAATTTGAGGAAGAAAAAATTATGTTTCTACTGTAAGGGACCCTATGATGTAAACCATGATTTTCCTCTTAGGCCAAAGGGAAAAGCTAACAGAGTTATGTGGGCATACTATGAGGAATTAGAATCAGATAATTCAGATCAGCAGTCTGATATAGAGGAAATAGATGGTGAAAAAGAGGAAGACAAGGCTGAAAACTTGTCTAAAATGGAGTCCAAGGATGGGGAAGGAGATGGGCAACTTAGGGAAGCTCGTCTCACTAGTATTAAGCAAGAAGGGTCATTCCGGATGAGAGGAGTACTTGCTGGACAGCAAGTCATAACCTTGGTTGATACAGGTGCCACTCATAATTTCATTGATGCTAGAATGGTGGAGAAGTGTGGCATACAAACAGAGGAGTTTGGGGGAATTAGAGTGAGGGTAGCGGATGGCTATGTCCTCAAATGTGATCGTAGGATCACTAGACTCCCATTGAAAGTTAATAATTATGACTTTAAGGCAGATTTTTTATGTTGTACCTATGGGAGATACAGATATAGTTCTTGGGATAAGTTGGTTGCACAATATTGGTGAGTTCACTCTTAACCTCAAGGAGATGGAGATGAGGTTTAAAGTGAATGGGAAGACACATATTCTTAAGGCAATCAGGGACAGTGATCTCAGGATGGTCTCTTTTCATAGAATGGCTAGATTGATTCGACATGATCAGGTAGAGTGGGCAGCAGAGTGCATGTTGATGCCATCACAAGAGGGACATCATAAGATTGAATATCGTCCTGATATTCAGGAGCTTAGAGTTAAACACTCTAAGGTGTTCAGTGACATTTCACCAGGTAGACCACCAGACAGAGGTATTGAGCACATCATTGAGTTAGAGGAGGGGGCTAAGCCCATCATGATTACACCTTACAGGCATCCAAAGAGGTTGAAGGATGAAATTGAGAAAACCATAAAGGAGTTACTTGCTATGGGCCACATTAGACCAAGTAAGTCTCCTTTTGCTTCTTCAGTGGTGTTAGTAAAGAAGAAGGATGGGACATTGAGGATGTGCATTGATTATAGAGTGCTTAATAGGAAGACGATTAAAAACAGATACCCCATTCCCAGGATCGATGAGTTGATAGATGAGCTTCATGGAGCTTGCTTCTTCTCAAAGATAGATTTGAGATCAAGTTATCACCAGATCAGAGTTAGAGAGCAGGATATCGAGAAGATAGCCTTTAGATGTTATTGTGGCCATTTTGAGTTTGTAGTTATGCCATTTGGGCTAACTAATGCACCTGCTACTTTTCAGGCAACAATGAATCAGGTTTTCCATCCTCAGTTGAGGAGATTTGTACTTGTCTTCTTCGATGATATCTTGGTATATAGTAGATCTTGGGAGGAGCACTTGGTTCACCTCGACACGGTGCTGGGTATATTGGACAGAGAATCCTTGTATGCAAAGGAGTCAAAGTGTGATTTGGGCATGACAAAGTTGTTGTACTTGGGTCACATCATCAGTGCAGAGGGCGTGTGCATGGATCCTAAAAAGATTCGTGCCATTGTGGAGTGGCCTTCATCGGTGAACCTTACACAGTTGAGGGGCTTTCTAGGACTATGTGGTTTCTACAGAAGGTTTGTGGATGGATATTCCAGGCATGTGGCACCCTTGACAGATTTGATGAGAAAGGGAGCTTTCTTGTGGACTCTTGAAGCACATGAGTGTTTTGAGAAATTTAAGGGGTTGATGACTTCTTGTCCAGTGTTAGCATTACCAAATTTCAGCAAACCTTTTGAGCTACATTGTGATGCTTCTGGAGAGGGCATTGGAGTGGTGCTTATGTAGGAGAAGCACCCTATTGCTTATGAGAGTAGGAAATTGAGAGGGCTAGAGCGGAGCTTCAGCATATATGATAAGGAGATGTTAGCCATTATGCATGCTTTGGCCAAATTCAGGCAATATTTGGTAGGTAGCAAATTTTGTATCAAAACCGACCATAATAGCCTAAGACACTTTTTGGGGCAGCAAGATCTCAATGATAGGCAGCAAAAGTGGGTGAGCAAGTTACAGTCCTATGACTTTGACATTACATATTTTAAGGGGACACAGAATGTAGTTGCTGATGCCTTATCACGTAGGCCCCATTTGAGCTTACTGATAGACATATCAGAGGATTGGAGACACTTGATCCTTGCAGAGTATGCAAAGGACACTTGGGCAGCTGGATTCATAGATGGGACTATTCAAGACAGCAGATACACCCTTGTGAATGAGCTCATCATTTACAAAGGACGAATATTTTTGGTCCCAGGATCAGTAGTGAGGAGGCTGGTTTTGAAATCTTTTCATGATTCACCTATGGCAAGACATCCTGGTTTCTACAAGACATACTGACAGATTAGAGAGTGATTCACATGGAAAGGGCTCAAAGCAGAGGTACTTCAATATGTTAGGGAGTGTCCCACTTGCCAGCAGAATAAGCAAGAACACTCCTATCCAGACGGTTTACTTCAACCACTTCCGATTCCTGATAGGAAGTGGGAGTGTTTGTCTATGGACTTCATCATAGGACTACCTAGAGCCCAAGGCAGAGACTGCATATATGTGGTTGTGGATCGCCTTACGAAGTTTGCACACTTCTTTCTGATCACTGCTACATACACTGCTACACAGGTGGCAGAGTTGTTCTTCAAAGAGATATTCATATTACATGGCTTACCTCGGAGCATTGTAAGTGACAGAGACAGTAGGTTTATGAGTCACTTTTGGCAAGAGCTATTCAGGTTGTGTGCGACAGAGCTCACTCCGAGTACTAGCTACCACCCTCAGATAGATGGTCAAACAAAGATAGTAAACAAATGGGTGGAGGGATATCTTAGAAATTATATAGCAGGGCAACAGAGGGCATGGGTAAAGTGGATTTATTTTTGTGAGTATTGCTACAATACCACTTATCACATGCCTATTCAAATGTCACCCTTTATGGACCTGTATGGGTATGAGGCACCCAATTTTATGGATCTGCTTTTGAGTGACAGTAGAGTGCCCAGTGCAGGTGATTTGTTACAGGAGAGTCAAGACCTTGTTAAGACTCTCAAGGATAATCTAACTAAGGCACAAAATCAGCAAAAGCAGTATGCAGATCAAAAGAGGACTGAGCGGACTTTTGAGGTTGGAGACATGGTGTATCTTATGTTGCAGCCTTACTGTCAATCCACTCTCAAGAAGAGTGGTGCCGAGAAACTCAAGCCACGATACTATGGTCCATTTAAGATTATCAAGAAAGTGGGAGAGGTGGCTTATGAGTTAGACTTGCTGGCGAAGAGCAAGGTGCACAATGTTTTTCATGTGTCACGCCTCAAAAAGGTGCTAGGGCATCATATTGTGCCTTCTACAGTACTACCACCCCTGGATGATGAGGGAAAACTTGTTTTGATACCAGAGGCTATCATTGATTTTAGAGACAGGAACTTGAGGAGACGTACCATCCGAGAATATTTTGTGAAGTGGAAGGATTTGCCGGTAGAGGATGCTACTTGGGAGAGCGAGGAGATTTTACAGCATCCAGAGTTGAGATTGCTTGAGGACAAGCAATTTCAAGGAGGGCGGACTGTGATGTCCCCTTCTAGCTAGAGACATCAATTTAGCTGGTGATTAGCCTATCAGAGACCCTCCTAGGCTAATAAGATTGGATAGAGGGTCACCTTGGTGTGGAGATCCTCCAAGGACCAGAGCAGAGTACTCTTTTGGGTTGCCAGAGTTTGTTTATGATGAGTTTTCCTTTGAGTTTGGCTTGGTCAGGCTATTTTTAGCAGTTTTGGAGTTATAAAGATAGACCCCTGCTATTTTTAGAAAAGGGGTATGGTCATATGCAGTTCTATCATGTTAGCTCCCAGTCCAAACGACATTCAAAAATGTTGAGTAATAATGGAGATATTAATGTTTATTTAGTTAAAATAAACATTATTGGTTTTGAGCCTATATTGTTAAGTTATAATATATAACTTAAGTGAGGGTCATGATATCATAAAAGGGGCCATTGTTTCAATTAATTGTGGGTCCAAGCTTATGGAAAAATTAAAAGGGGTTTTCTAAGTTTTAATGTAATAACATTTTTTATGTTATTATTATATCTTTTATCCCACATTGAGTGTGGAGACTCATTCTGGAGTTGAGGAGTCCTTATAAACAAACATTTTCTTCCTTCAAGAGCAGGTTATGAGAATTGCTTAAAAACTTTGCCTTGTGAAATTTCTTGAAGTTGTGGCAACAAGGGTTTCTACAAGTTTGAGAAGAATTCAGACTGTGGAGGACGTAGTATCTTCAGAGTTGATGCAATTTGAGGGTGTGAAATATCACTTGAATTCTGCCTGTGAGTTGACTTCATTCTGGAGTCAATATTGTGTTTAGTGGGAAAGAATTGGATGAATATGTTACAGGTTGGAAGGGGTTATAACAGCAGCTACAGTGCTGTGAACAGTACAGCGCTACAGTGAATTAAAAATCAGAGATTTAATATTGTGGTTTTTGATAGGCGCTTCCCAAGGAGGAAGCAACCAGCAGCATGGTTGCGTATCGGAGACAAAAATCAGGTTTTTTTCAACTATTAATGATGATGTTTTTAATGTATGCTTCCAGCAATAAGTATTGTACAAACATTAGGAGCCATCTAAATAAATGAATTTGATTAGCATTATAATCAGATTTGAGTTATAATTTGAGGTAGATTAGTTTTCAATATTTGTATTTTCTTTTCATCAACTCAAAAACCCAAAAATAGCTTAAAACACTAAAAAACAAACCAAAACAATTATTACACCCAGGGAAACAAACAGTGATCAGCGTAGAGCCTATTTGGGGTTCTTACAGGGAGTAATCTTAATATAATGTCACTATTGGGAATATTAGACTAATGAAAACTTAAAATGATTAGTTTAAATAATCTCACTAAATTGGGAAATTATGAACCTTTATACGAGATGATGTATTCATTTTCTTATTGTTCTCTTATAGAATTGACATTAGGAATAGATGAATATTTCTTTTATCAATCAATTCTTTGGTTTTAGGTGTTAGATGTTGCCATTATCCAAGAAGAGTGAATATTTTATCATTACTATGTTTCCTATATTTAGATTTTCTTGAAGTAAATGGCATATCAAACTACATGAATAAATAAAGGAAGTGTTATGAAATTAACATGTTTGATAATTAAGTGGATGTTTACTTTCCTTTATATGTATAGAATGCCAATGAGAATCATGATGTGTTATGTGTTAAAGGAGAGTCTTGGTGTAATGTTTCTATATGTATGGAATGGAATTAGACTTTACAAGGTATGATGATAGGCTAATAAAGTCGTATAACGATTTCATGATTATTTTACATGGCATGTTGAGGATGCCACATTTTGGATTGCTTATGATTCTTATTTTACTTGTTTCACATGCATATATGATGGTAATGTTGTATGGATACTAACCTAATTATGTGGTTTTGTGAATTCTTGTGTAGTATATATGTTTTAGAATATGACTTTATGTTACTACACAACTCCATTACTTTCCTCTTAGTTTTACTTGTTTAGTCTTCCTCGTTGCCAGGCTAGGTATCTTTCATGTTAGGAAAGATTCCAGGGAAGCTTAACAACTTCATGGTAGGGTGGCAAAGCACTCCTACAATATTCTCGCCTTTCTATTCTTAGATAGGTTCTGGAGCTTCTGTCAAAATTGACAACATAATAAGTACATCCTGGTATTCTAGTAATTGAATTGTAGTATCCTTTTAGATTTGAGCATATATGTATATGTGTCATTTTCTTAAAATTTAATGATAATTAGTCAACTAATGTTGACTAGTCAATTTTCAAATGACTTTGAATCTTGTTGAATATTCTACATTACATGGAGATTGCTGATGTGGCATTGGTTTTGTAGGGGTAGTCCTTACATATGGTACCAGAGCTCTTGGTTCCACACTCAGGCCTTAAGTTCACTCTCCCAAACACACAACTATAAGTCAACTAGTTTACTTTATGTTGTATGATTTGATGATGTGGGTTGCATATTGTGTCTCTTAGTTGTGAATACTTTTGACATAGAAGGATATGATGCTCCTTATGCATGTCATGATTTTGAGTTGAAATTGCATTTCTTTAAGGATTGTCAAAAAGGGAAAGTTTATGGAATGATTGGTAATTATCTTATCTCACATGGTTATGAAAATATTTTGATTTAAATTATGTGGTGGTATAATATGCATAATTATGTATTACACCCAAAGTATTTCTTTCTTGCAAGTGTGATGCAAGAAGAGTGTTAAAATTTTGTTAACTGTTGAGATAGTCCAAGGATGGTTGACTTTTGCACTAGGCTATGAGAGCCTACTAAATGAAGATTTGGCTTGTGATAGCAATGAAAAATGTCTTTTTATTATGTAAATGACATGTGATGCACATGTGGTGCAAGAATTTATTTCTATTTTATGCCAGATTCATGAGGTTCATTGATTAATCTAATATGATAAGTAGGAAGACCATGGATTTCATTTGCAAAAGTATTGCATGTTCCATTATGCATTTAAGAAATGTGTGATTATCAAGATAAATTGCATGTGATGCATGTGAAGTTTGGTTATGTTCTTGTGACCCTTGGACGCAAGGTGTCATTAAACATCTACTCCCTCTTGGTGACTAGTGAGAGTCATTGTGCTTTAAGTGAATTGGGTTTTCATTTTATTTTTTTCAGTTTCATGAACATGGATGTGATGAAGGACTAGCTTGATATTTTATGTTCTTTGTAACCATCAAGCCACCAATTTCTTATGTGACCTATTACTATGACTCTTATTCACTTTTATTTTGGTTTTGTATCTCCTTTTTGGACTTTGACTTGAGAATTATGAATCTTGTTTTCAAAATTTTTTTGATCTTGAGGTGGCTAGGGTGTGTGTGTATTTTGATGATGCTAGTCCTATGGTTTGAAAGTGATGTTATCTATCATGTTTAGTATGAAACATTGAAATGATGTTGAAAGGAGTATATTGTGAAGAACATGCCATTCTTCCTTTTGCATTTATTTTATTTTGTTTTATTATGGAAATCTTACATTCTGGTGTGGGTGCCTAATGTGCACAAATAGGGAAGGTTAGAAGTGTTGCTTTCATTTTCCACTCTCCCTGCTAGTGTAATACTACACTACAAAAATGCTTTGGCCAAAGCTATGTACATATGTTTATTTGATATGCTTGCCCATGTTTCATCTCCTTGGCACATCCATGATTATGGCTACTTAGACATATGTGGGAAGTAGTATGTTTCATGGCTACATCAGATACCTCCTATCTTTGGTATTGTATGGGCATTCCATAATTGGGAATTCTATGTGTTAGGTGGGATCCCAAGAAAGTACCTTTTGTATTACTAGGGCATTTCCAGGTTGGGTAATTCTATGAGTTAGGTAGGATCCCAAGGAAATGCTTATTGGTAATAATTGGGCATTACAGGGTTGGGTGTTCTACAAGTTAAGTGGGATCCCAAGGAAGTGTAAGGCTTCATGGTTGGGTAGGAAAGCACCTCAACCATGTTTTATGTGATGATTGAATGACATGAAGCCCATACATCACAACTTGTATTTATATGTTGGTTAAGCACACTATGGTGACAAGATGGGCTTGAGGGCCTAAGGTCATTGAATTGATAAAAATTAGATTTACTGATCCTTGCAGGTGTCTAACAAGCATACCTAGATGATTTACTTTATGGTACAGATCATATGCTAAATGGTATTGCACATGTATGATGTGCTTATTGTTCCATATATGACGTGTAGGTCAACATTTTCTATGATTCTCATTAAGGTATGATGCTTTAAATTGTACTTCATATATTTATTAAATCATGCATTTTGATGGATGGATGACATGTAGGTCAGCAACCTTGGATAATGTCATATGTTGCATTCTTAAATGAATAATTATTTGTTAATCCTTGATTATGGTTAATGAAATAATTATTGACTACTCAAACTAGGATTTTCTTGAGTATTTCTATATTTCTTGCAATTGATGTATGATCGTTTAGTAGGACATGATTCTTACATACAATGAAATAACGTTTTACATGTAGGCCAACTTCTTTAGTATATTCTTATATGTCATATTCATGTGATGACATGTTATGCTCGACAATTTGGTTGATAAGACTTATGAAATATAATTTTTATTGTACCTATCATTTCGACATGAAAGTTGGAAAGTAGAATGAAGTTGCATAATTAATTGAAAGATATTGTATCTACTTGTTGGTTCAACTAGGTGTATTCGACTTTTGAATAACCAGACTTGATGTTTTGGCCTATACATGGAAAGTGTATGGAAATATGGTCTTCCTATGAGAATGAAAAAAAAGGGGTATGTAAAGATCCTTCTGTTATCTAATTTTTTTTGAAATATTTTTGCAGTGGTGTTATGTTTATGTGATGATCCACTATGCATGTGACTTCTACTTCATAGGAAGTTGTTGACTCATTTTATTTAGTCAACCTAGTCAATGAATGACAATTCGCAATTGGTCATCTTGAGTTATCTATTTGACTCCTTGCTGATATGTTGTTTGACATAGGATTAGACATATTGTATTTGACTTAGACTTTGGATCAATGTTTCTTTGATACATATGACTATGTGGCCTTATATCATCCATTTACTTATCATATTGATTATATGTCATTAATTCTCAGCTATATGACACATTATAATGTAAATACATTTGGATGTCAACTTTTGCAAGCATTTAGATGCTTAATGATGCTTAAATGTTAATAATTACATTAATGATGTTATATGTGCATGTCATTATATTTCATGATGATTCAAATGAGGATGAGTTAGATGTAATGGGATTTCATTTCTTGATTATGTTTCGTGGACATTGGTCTATTGATGTGGATGATTACTCACTTAGCAAGCACCACATGTTAGATGGTGTATGGTTGATTATTTAAGTTTCTCATGATTAAGATGTGATTAAAAGATGAGTTAAGAACTCGTAAAGTTAAAGGAAAAATGTTGACTCCTAATATTTGAATACTAATATTGTGAATGGGCTAAAATCATTATGAGTGTATGTGTTTAAGTATGGCAGGAAGTGGATATGAAGTACCTACTAGCGGGGTCAAATCCATGTGTTCCAAGGTATGATAAGTAAGTACAGGCATGTGTGTGATATCATAAAGTTGTAAGGTAATATGTTACTAGAATTTTGAAAATCATGGAGATAAGGAAGCATTTAATTAGATATTTCATTTGATATTTGATTTGGTTTATGATATATGATGGAATGATACTTTTGTGTTGTTCCTATAATGTAATAGAGGGAACAACACTTCATAAGAAAGGGGAAATATTGTCAGAGAGAGGTATTCTAACCTTGTAAAACTATAGAGACATAATGAAATTCACACTCTCACATAGGAAAGTTCTTCAAATGATTAAATAATTCATATGCTTATTTAAGTATGTATGTTTTTCCATGAACTCTACTACTTCAATTATGTGTTAATGTTATCTTTGAAAGATTGTATGTTAATGTATCTAAACACAATCATATTTCATTCAAGTGATAAATTTGACAAAAAAATTTAAATAGATGGTACACAATCTTGTTAATTTTTAGTGTCTTAATTAGAATATATGCATAATTTTAAGCATTGAAATAATGGAAATCAAATTGTGGAAAATTGTTCTCTTTGGTTATGGATGCAATATTCATCAAGCATCAAGGATGATGCATCTCCTAAGGGAGGAAGGATGTCAAAACCTATTTTCCCTCAAACTGAATAAATCAGTGAACTTTATTCCACATGGATTTTATTCTTAAAAATTCTTATTGTTTATAAAATTAAAATTGACATTAGTGATTGATTGTTATTGTTAAAATGAATGTAATTAATTTTAAACCAATTAATTCACACCACTAATCTTCCTTTTGAAAACTTTATTGAATCAGTTAATAGATTAGTTATGAATTGGGATATTGGGAAAAATAAAGCCAACATTTCCATTGGAGAAAAATGGTACGACCATTGGAAAAAAAAAATAGTATTGTCAGCTTCATGCCTACAATAGCTCTAGTTTGTTAAAAGCAATAAAATCATTAGAAAAAAACTCTACTTGCAAAGCTTGTACACTCAAAAAAATTAGCCTACAACATTGTTTCCTATATCAATCATTTTCTTTGTTGGTCTTGGCTTTGACTGGAGCAACCCAAATGGCGGTCTGTTACCTAGCATCTTCATTTTAAAGGGGCGTGATGTCTACATTCAATTCATTTAGGAATTCCTCTTTGGCATCACAAGAAAATAGACCTCCTCCCAGAATGAGAAACTCACTTGAAAATGGGAGTCCAAGTCTCAACAGGCGAAGACTTGCATAGATATTGGTTCCTTTACATGCTGTTATTCCTTCTGTATTGCTTGTTACCCATCTCAATATTAGTTTTTGTAGAAGTAATGACTAAGGGTATTTCCAATTTTAGTCCCCTATTATGATAGGCTTGAAACATGGTATTCTTGATCCTGCCCAAGGCACTCTCAAGCATATCTTGCAAAATTTTGACTTCAAATCCCAAGGAGTGGGGGGGGGGGGGGGGTGGTGAGGGGCCTTGCAACTATATAAAATACCTGAATCTTGGGAGAGAGAAGGGACAAAATCATTTGGGTTGGGAAGGGAGAAGCTTTTGGGAAAATATTGAACCAACAAATTGATGACCAATGTTAACCCAGGTTCCTTGTTATTAATTCTTTTGTCAAATACTTGATATTGTGCTTTATTTCAGAGTTATGAGTGTGTGGAAATGAATGGAAATGTTTATGTTGGTAGATATTAGTAGCATGTTATTGTAAATTTTCTTGGAATTTACACTACTTTATCTGCTTAAGGAAATGAACTTAGTAACTTAAAAGGCCTAGCTAGTTATCTATGAGGTAATTGGGTTAGATTGTGTATGGGTTGAACCTATCCATTCCACCAAGTAAACAATAGGCATCAAAGAGATAAAGTATGTAGACCATTAGTAATCACAGCAAAGTAGTCCCTTGTGTTAAATGGTGATTTAATGATGACTCCTCCATCAAATGCATCCATTACTACCTCAAAAGCTAGGAACAAATGTCTTCATAAGGAAATCACATTTAGTTAGAATACTTTTAGGAGCCATTAAGATCTATTAAGAACAAATGAGCCACAGTTCATTATTTTGAGTGAATGCGATCATGAAATTTGATATCACATTGTTCCATATATTGCCTTCCCTGTTGTAACTCATGACACCTTCCGCTTAGAGGCTCAATTTAAAACTAGTGTAGTGGTAAACATATTTAGATATGGACATATCATCATGGAATTTTTGTTCCTAAATGGTCATCAAATGCATATCCCACTATTGTTAATCAATATTCTGGGGCGAATGTAATTTCAAGAAAAATGTTACTTATAGTACCAAACTCTATAAAGGTAGAATCTGTGAAATTGGAGGCCCATGATTTATGTGGTGCTAGATGACATGCCAAGAGATTTGAGATCACTGACTTGAACTTAAGACACATTTACCCTATTGTTAATCTTATCAAGCTAGATCAGTTTTGTGGATAGGAATGATCTCCATAATATGCCAATTCTAATTATTGACTATTGGAAGTAATCTTAACATAATGTCACTATTGGAAATATTAGACTAATGAAAACTTAAAATGATTAGTTTAAATAATCGCACTAAATTGGGAAATTATGAACCTTTATACGAGATGATGTATTCATTTTCTTATTGTTCTCTTATAGAATTGACATTAGGAATAGATGGATATTTCTTTTATCAATAAATTCTTTGTTTTTAGGTGTTAGATGTTGCCATTAGCCAAGAAGGCTGAATATTTTATCATTACTATGTTTCCCATATTTAGAGTTTCTTGAAGTAAATGGCATATCAAACTACATAAATAAATAAAGAAGTGTTATGAAATTTTGCATGTTTGATAATTAAGTAGATGTTTACTTTCCTTTATATTTATAGAATGCCAATGAGAATCATGATGTTTTATGTGTTAAAGGAGATTCTTGGTGTAATGTTTCTATATGTATGGAATGGAATTAGATTTTACAAGGTATGACGATAGATTGATAAAGTTGTATAATGATTTTATGATGATTTTACATGGCATGTTGAGGATGCCACATTATGGATTGCTTATGATTCTTATTTTACATGTTTCACATGCATATATGATGGTTATGATGTGAATTCGAAATAAGGATAAATTCTTTTAATTATGATAAGATGGATATTGACCTAATTGTGTGGTTTTGTGAATGCATGTATTGTATATTAGTTTTACAATGTGACTTTATGTTACTACACAACTCCATTACTTTCCTCTTAGTTTTACTTGTTTAGTCTTCCTTGTTGTTGGGATGAGTATCTTTCATGTCAGGAAAGATTCTGGGGAAGCTTAACAGTTTCGTGGTAGGGTGATAAAGCACTCCTACAATATTCTGACCCTTTTGTTCTTAGATAGATTCTAGAGCTTCTATCAAAATCAACGACATAATCGATACATCTTGGAATTCTAGTAACTGAATTATGGTATCCTTCTAGATTTGAGCATATAAGTACATGTATCATTTTGTTAAATTTAATGATAGTTAATCAACTAATGTTGACTGGTCAATTTCTAAATGACTTTGACTCTTGTTGAATATTCTGCATTATATGGAGATTTCTGATGTGGCATTGGCTTTGCAGGGGCAGTCCTTACAATAAAAGACATGGAAGTCTTAATCTACAAAAAAAAAAAAAAAAAAATTGTTGACAAGGCTTGCAAAACTCTCGAGAAATACAATTAATGATTGCAAATTTGGGGCATGGATTGGAAATCTTAATGGGAAATAAGACACTAAGAGGGGTTGAATCACGATCGATAAAACTTTTCACTAATAAAATAATTAACTATATTCACACCTAATCCATCTAGTATCTTAGATCTCATAACATACAAACACAGTGGTGCTGAAATTAAATCTATCTAAGCATAACATCCATGAAAGCATAAACTCATAAAACAATGATTTTGGTAACCCAATAACACTTCAAGTTGAAGGTCAAACTGGCATGCAGATGAAACCCAAAAATATTTACTACTACAACAATAAAGTTCACTTGTTAGGGCTACAATTTGATCATATCTGATGATCTATCCTGTGAGGGGTCTGCTTTATTAAAAGCATTTAAGATTGTTAGGTCTTACTCTGTTAAAGGATTTTACACTTACAATAAAGTAAGGACACTATTAGAAGATTTAAATAGGTCTATCAGATCCACTCTGTTAAGAGATTTACCCTAGCTCAATCTGTTAAAACCGATTCAATACTCGATCCTTCATTTTTCTTTGAAAGCTAATTATAGATCTCTTCTCTTCAAAATCTCAATCTGATCTCCTTATCCGATATGCTCTATTATTTCCTTCACTACTCTACTTTCTCTATCTAATCTCCTTGTAGACTTAGCCTTCATTCACTATGTACTTAGCTTCTTCGCTCCATGCTTCACACTTCATCATTCATCATTCGTTACTCATTATGAAAAGTGAATCTATGTGTGTTGCAAAGATATTAACTATTTACTATATGTGTTTTTTAATTTTATATATTGATACAAAGGAAGTGGCAATAAAAACAATTCAGCATAAAACTATTAAAAACAAATAGATTAAATACTTAATAAAAAAACAACTTGTTTAATGTTGTTCTTATTGACTAATTTGCATTTCATATTGTGATTTTTATTTAATCTTATAATCTAATATATAAAAAAGATCGCACACATCTAATGATTTATTTAACACATTTATATAAAATACTAAACAAAATCTTTGTATATAACAATCTAAATAAAAAAATTAGTGCATTTGGAATCTTTTCTAATAAATAAAAATATTTAAACTTAGCAATATAAATTTTTAAAACTTCTTGTAACTCTTCCACATTAAATATTTTACCACATATTAATGTTTTACTAACTTACTTTTTCACATAGTATTAATTTAAAATGAATTTAAAAATAAAAATAGATTAGAATATAGTAGTTATATATGTGTTTCTTTCACTTATATCACTCTTTTATTTAGAGAAATTACATAAAAAATTAATAGGTTTAAATATTTTTATTTATTATAAAAGATTTGAGACAGACTAATTTTTTTAATGAGATTCTTAAAATAAACTTTAGATTCTTATAGACCATAAATTTCAACATTTATTTTAGATAAAAATTAGAATTTATGATAAATTATATCAATAGAATGATAAAACTGAATTGAATGATAACAATAATTGTTGGAAATAATCAAGACTTGCTAAGTTACTAAGAGGGGAGGGGTGAATCAGTAACTTCAAAAACTTTTTATAAATTCAGCACTTAACAATATAAATCATTCACCATGGATTCATCTAATCTACTGCATGCATAAGTAAGTGAAAGATAAATATTCATAACATATGAGACACAGAATTTGGCGACCCAAAAACCTTTCAAATAGAAAGTAAAACTGCGGTGGGGATGATACCCACAAAACTTTACTACTGCAGCATGTTAAGGCTTACATTGACCACTTCTGGTGATCTGCCTTATTAGGAGCAAATAAGATTGCTAAGGGAAACAATTAGATGTTTCTATACACAAAAATTTCTCACGTGGCTATCTAATATGTCTAGATCACAAACACGAGACAAACATGCCTTTCAGTGAGTGTTTGGACATTGTGAGTCAAAGTATCCACCACCACTGATCGATAACAAACATCCCGACGAAAAAATTTCCAATTTGGAGACTGTAGCATGAGAAAATTCGGGGACTCTCATCCACAAGTGAATGCCTATCAGTAATAATTTAAAAAAAATTAAACATATAAATGTGGAAAAAGAAAAGGCATTTAAGACAACAAGGAAATGATTAATTAAAAATAGATGAAGGTTGCAAAACATCCTATGGAATCATGAGCATTTGCTTGTACTAGTCATTATTTTTTGGGCCAGTTTTCTTTTTGTGGAATTGCGTCCCCAAGTCAGGTCAAGTTATGGCATATTGAAGGCTTCATGCTAGGAAAAAAAATTTAGTTCAAACCATCTATATTTCTGAGATATAACACGCCTATGTAGAGATATCTTTGAGATGAGCCTTCTGCAGGGTTAGATTGAACTATATTTTACAGATTTGCTCCCTCAGAATTCATAGAGGGCAAAAGTAGAGAAATTTAGAAAATTGCACATTTCTTAAAAGCCAAAGCTTGATGCATTTGTCTTCAGCAATGTTTACCTGATAAAATCATGGCAAAATGAATACGTTGATGGGATACAACTGCTTCTTGAGCCATCAAATTGGAAAAGAAACACATCAAACGTTCTTGTTGTTTGAGAGTTAAATGCAGCGGCTAGGAGTAATGTCTAAAACTACAAGTGGACTCAGATTTGCATCTACAGCCCAGAAGCCCATGCATCACATTGATTACGCAGCAAAACATACATGTTTATTACAAATTCTGATGCTCTTGATGCCCAACTTTGTGATAAGTAGCCAGATTCATACTCTATTTATGCCCAATTTTGTGAAAATTAGTCAGTAGAATTAAAATAAATTTCATGTGCAGTAGAATTGGTACCTCATAGAATCAGTTAATCTTTTGATCAGACTGATCACATTCCAAATTGGGGCAATGGTATGATTCGACCATGACAACAGAGACAATAGTATACAGTTGGTGGTGTACGATATTATATCCAAGTGGTCTAATTTTTCAAAAGCAATTTTGGATTTATAGTTAGATCTTTCAAACTTTTCCAAATCAAAGCATATAGAATAGGATGATTTCATATATGTTATTGTATGGGAGTTTTTCAGCCATAAAAATAATTTTAAGGTAGAATTTTTAATTTTTGGCGTAATGTATATGGGAAATGTATCTCTAAGAATGCCAATAAGACAAATGTGCTTTTAAGAACACTAACATCAAAATTCAACACATACTTGAAAAAACTTAATAGTTTTTCCCTATTTGCAGCTAGTGTTTGGGTTTATTTTGGCATTTACCCAGGCAAGCAGCTAGAACAGTTTTTTCTGTGGGTTATATGGTGATATGTTTAGTGTTTTTGTTAATTTTGAATGCATGGGCACATAGATCTAGTGCTTCACTCTAGATCAATGCAGGACTCTCTATTTATTTCCAATCTCAGTCATATAAAAAGTTGTCAGATACGGTCGGTCTGTTTTCACCTGCATTACAATTGCACCAAAATGGACAAAGTATTCAGCTATACACTTTAACCCTAATGCATATCGGCTGTATTCTTGGATCCTACTGAGGTACATAAGACCTCAAGTTAGCAAGTATGTATCCAAACACCAAAACTCCAGAGGTCAGAGTTGGTGATGGACCTGCAGCTTATTCAGATAACTATTCCTTCAAATGTCTCTTTTTGTTTATATATCATTTATTATTTTATTTTATTATTTTGATAGTAATTTATAACAATTTATATAAATTGTAAATTTATCTTTAAATTTTGGTTTTAACATATTATTCGACATAATTTTTATAGCTATATGTATATTATATCTATATAATATATATAGTATATATAGAGATAGCCAAGAGATATCGATATCTCTATATATATAGTATATATAGAGATATCGAGGCTTTAATTTTATAAAAAAAATTAAAGTTTTTAAAAAGTAAATTAAAGCCTCAAGACCTCTACACTATCTCTATATATATTATATAAATATAATATAAATATAGCTAGTAGCATCCGACTAGGAACTTGTCATAAGAATAAAAATTTAACATCTATAATGTAATATTATATTACTACATAAATTGATTATTGATATTATGTAGTTTAATTTATATAAAATGAATTTGACATCAACAAACTTAAGTTTTATGTTTTATAACAAATTAATCAAATTTGTAGTTTTCATTTGTTTAAAATAAGACTTGAATTTGATTATATTTACAAATTATTTTTGATAAAGGTAAAACACATTAAAAGAATAATTATGTAAAAGAATTTCTATATTGCAATGAGATATACATGTAGATAAAAATTTGACATTGTGTCGTGAGTAGAAAATCACATACATATTTTTTATAATAATTAAAAAGGAAAATAAGATTCACTTTTAAACCATAACAATGTAGCGAAGATTAAATTATAGATGTGTGTAGTGCATGTGACAATCTAAAAGTTTATAAATGGTTAATATGCAAAAAAATATAACTTGTATATATGAACTAAAATAAAATAAAATATTTTCTAAATTCGATTGTGTGTGTGTGTGTTTTTTTTTAGCCATCAATGTTTTAGATCATACTACATGATCCATCATCAGGATGAGAGAGTGTGGGATAGTAAAGATATACAAACTAAATCTTTCTTAAACCCGAGTCAGTATATCTTTACTATCCTGCACTCTCTCATCCTGATGATGGATCATGTAGTATGATCTGAAACGTTGATGGCTAAAAAAACCACACTATCGAATCCATAAAAAATGATTTTATTTTACAAATAGATTCTAGAAATCTAATAATGTTAATTGTACATGAACATTAATATGCATAATTTGTGCAAGATTGAATTCTTAAAGTAATGTATCTATAAATATTTTAATGGTAAAGTTAATAGAATTTTAGTCATTTTTAATGTACAAACTTTAAGATTATCAAGCCCATGGTCATAACATTTTTAACCAAAATAGCTAACATGAGATTTGTCTATTACATAATTAACATAGAAAAATGTAAAATGTATAAATATATTCATGACATATATTGTGAAGTCAATAGTGAGGCAAATATACATACTATTAAGTAATTATTATTTTGATAATACTTTAAAGAGAAATCACAGAAGCCAATTTTTAAACTTTCACTTTTGTTTGTAAATAATGAATGAACTCATCATGGATTGTGTCACTTGCCCTCATCTCATAATTCTTATCATAGAATATCTCATGTATGATTCCTTGAAATTCTTCAGCAACTATAAAACCTTTGTGTACACTCGCCAAAATGTATTTTTCTGTTGTTATATCATAGTGTTTAATAGTTGCCTGGCTAAGGGAAAATTCTTCTATATCATTAACGATTTCCATTACTATTTTTTCTATTTTTTTTTGCAAGTATTTTGATTTTGGTTTCCATAAACCTGTTAGACCCAAACAATAATAAATAACTAATAGGTGCATTAACTGAAACAACGACTTGATTTTCCATTGTTGTATAGTTGTGTTCCTAACCTCGAAGATCCTTTTTCTATACATGAAATATAATAGATCATTATTTGAAATGAAAAAGTTAATTTATATAAACATCTAGATGGAAATATGTAAGAAGACAACATAGACTAACTTTTATATGTAAACATAGAGAAAGGAAATATAAATATTCATGCTTATAATTATGCACTATATTTCTCTTAGTTAAATATACAAGATGCCAATTTATCAAAGTTATGTAGAAAAGTTAAATGTCAACATATTTGTTTTATGTACAATTGCTATATTCAACTTTGAATTATTTTGAGATTTTTCTTTAATATTAGAATTAAACTATTTTTCTCTATAATTCATCAACTATGAATAGTACTATGTTATTATTGAAACAATGTAAGACATACTTTTTCATAATCTTTTCTTTAAAAAAAACATATTTTAAAAGAGTCACATTTAAAGCTTGAAAACATGTCTCTCAAGTGAAGTAATTCAATTTAACACTAAAAATAATCAATTAATCTACTCAAAGTCACTATCATCTTCATTGTGAATTATATTTGATCAAGTCTTCATTTTTGGGGTTTAGTGTGTTGAACCAATAAAGTTTCTTAAATGTTTGTCACCATAGATACCAAGTGCCTACATCTTCACGCCTTGTTGGATCAAATTAGTCCATGTGGTTATTTCTTTCATGACAATTTTTCTTACTCATTCAAGAAATGAAAGAGTTAAATTATTTCTTTGATGTCCCTATTGCTCAACTACATGTTGATTTCATGGTGTGTTTGTTATCCCAATAAATTACAAATGAAAAATTTGTCCATGATAGTACAGATTTGACAATCCTTGAGTACTAATTTGTGGTGATCTAAGCATTGTTTATAACTAGAGTGGGGCATACCCATTTATTTCAGTCAAAAAGAGAGGTTTTTGTAACCAAATTTCTTTTGGAACAAAGTACAACTCAGTTGGATCATATTCTTCACAACAAACCAATTCTGTAAAAATGGGATCTCTATAGAAATGATTAAAATTTCTAAGTGTCGGTGGTCAAAACCTAAGTAGATCCATTTTCTAGAGAACTCATTTTGAACACAAATAGTTTGTTCTTTCTTCACTACGAATTCTTTGTAGACCCATATGCTCATAGGAGTTATCAACTCTAATTGTCCTTTGCCTCAAGATATTAATTTTCTTCAAGTATCTAGACAAAATGTACAAAAACAATAACAAATAATGGATGGGATTAGTGATATTCTCACCTTTTTAAAAATCTTAATATAACATGTGGTAAGGAATTTAAATATATTAATATGAAATCCTCAAAAAAAAAATGTTTTTTGATAAAACTATTTTAATTAACAATTTTAAATACACCAATATCATGAATTGAGAAAATAACATAGTGTTTTGGAGATGACAAATGAAGACCATTGTCTAGAAGGTTTAATGAAATATACAAGATCACATTTTATAAGAATATCTATCCAAAAATGGATTTTGTCATAGTACTATAAATTAATAATTATCTTATTCAAAGTTGTTGTCATATTCATTAAAAATTATTACAGGAATTGATTTCTATTACTTTAAGTCTTCTTTCTTCAACTTTTCTTTTTTCAGGTTATTTTCCCTTTTTGATTTTCTTATAATTATCATAAGAAAGTGGTGCCATAATTCTCAATGTTTGTAATGAATTTACATGAGATATCACATGAATGTCATTCCTAATCTTTCTATTGGTCCTAAATCAATTATTTCCTTTTGAAGTGTTAAACCCTGAGATTTGTGTATTGTCAATGCCCAAGATAATCTCAATGGTATTTGAGTTCTAGAACCTCTTTTTACTACACTTATAGGTACTATATTTGGATCTTCTTCAAGGAATGAGAATCCAGAGTAGGTGTCAGATTTCACCATGACATCCTAGGGTAGTTTTGGTGGCATACTTCTAGGTTTATATACATTTTTTTGAACATAACTTAAAGCTCCATTTATATAGTATGCTTCTATCAATAGATTTGAAGTTAACATAACTCTTGCATGTTTTGAGATCAATAACTCTATATAAATCTCATCAAGAAAAGTTTATTATGCTCCACTAACATTTGTTGCAATAATATGTGCAATAGGTTGACTCAAAGAATCTAATTTATTTCTATTATGATTATGAACATTATCATTAGTGGAAAAAAATGAACATGACTATCAAAATCATTATTTATCATTGGAGAAATATTGTTCTTTTTTCTTGACATCAATAACTTCCAATCATCAAAATTGTTGGTTGTGCATCTCTAAGATTTGTCAATAACTGACAATTTTTTTTTGTTCGAAATCTTCTGCATCTTGTCTAAAAACCTTTTCCAATGTGACTACTATTTTGAAGCCTTCCCATAGTATCTTTTCTCATCCATTGCTATCATATGTTTGTTTGTTTTTCACCAGAGAGAGATGTCCTAGGTCACCAACTAAAATCATTAGAGTTCGTAAGAAAAAAAACAAAGAGTTAGCATTATCTTAGAATATGAATATATTATTTTTATATATCTAAATCTTATAAATAAATTTTGATGCATCTACCATATAATTTTGAAATGAAAGAACACCTGCAAAGTTGAGATTGGTGTTGTGAGGGAATTTTAGACGATGTCGAGAGTCTATGTTCTCAAGGAGCTTCTCCTCAATAAATCTCATTTCATCTATCAATATATACATGATATGACTTATTTCTTCTTTAAACCTTGTCAAATGTGTTCCTTCTATTAGGATTAAACCATGGATAGAAATAACAATTACATGCAAATATACACAATATCAGGAAATAATAGATCGCATAGAAAAGAACACAAGAAACCAAGATTTAACGTGGTTCACCCAAAACCTGGGCTACATCCCCCAAACAACAAGTCCAATATTTTATGATCCAATGATTACAACCTGATTATAGTCTGTAATCCCTTATAGCTCAATACTACTGTAAGAACCAATTTTTGCATCACCTTAATAAAATAATCCCTAACCCTAAGCCCTTTTTATACAAGCTTTTTTACCACTTTAGGGTTATAATTAATAATTACATGTCAGCCCAAAATCTCAAAAAAATGTCTAAAACTACATGTGGACTCAGATTTGCATCTACAGCCCATAAATCCATGCATCACGTTGGTTACCCAACAAAATATACATGTTTATTACAAATTATGATGATATTGATGCCCAACTTTGTGATAAGTAGCCAAATTCATACTCTATTTATGCCCAATTTTGTGAAAATTAGTCAATAGAATTAAAAAGAATTTCATATGCAGTAGAATTGGTACCTCATAGAATCATTTAATCTTTTGATCAGACTGATCACATTCCAAATTGGGGCAATGGTATGATTCGACCATGACAACATAGGCAATAGTACAGAGTTGGTGGTGTACAATATTATATCCAAGTGGTCTAATTTTTCAAAAGCAATTTTGGATTTATAGTTAGATCTTTCAAACTTTTCCAAATCAAAGCATATAGAATAGGATGATTTCATATATGTTATTGTATGGGAGTTTTTCAGCCATAAAAACAATTTTAAGGTAGACTTTTTAAGTTTTGGCATATTGTATATGGGAAATGTATCTCTAAGAATGCCAATAAGACAAATGTGCTTTTAAGAACACCAACATCAAAATTCAACACATACTTGAAAAAACTTCATTGTTCTTCCCTATTTGCAGCTAGAGTTTGGGTTTATTTTGGCATTTACCCAAGCAAGCAGGTAGAACAATTTTTTCTGTGGGTTATATGGTGATATGTTTAGTGTTTTTGTTAATTTTGAATGCATGGACACATAGATCTAGTGATTCACTCTAGATCAATACATGACTCTCTATTTATTTCCAATCTCAGTCATATAAAAAGTTTTGTCAGAAACGGTCAGTCTGTTTTCACTTGCATTACAATCACACTAGCATGGAAAAAGTATTCAGCTATACACTTTAACCCCAACACATATCGACTATACTCTTGGACCCTACCGAGGTACAAGCACTAGTAACTATTCCTTCAAGTGTCTCTTTTTGTTTATATATCATTTATTATTCTATTTTATTATTTTGATAGTAATTTATAACAATTTATATAAATTGTAAATTTATCTTTAAATTTTGGTTTTAACATATTATTTGACATGATTTTTATAGCTATATGTATATTATATTTATATAATATATATAGAGATAGCCAAGAGACATCGAGGCTTTAATTTTATAAAAAAATTAAAAGTTTTTTAAAAGTAAATTAAAGCCTCAAGACCTCTACACTCTCTCTATATATATTAGATAAATATAGCTAGTAGCATCCGACCAGGAACTTGTCATAAGAATAAAAATTTAACATCTATAATGTAATATTATATTACTACATAAATTTCTAAAATAAATTGATTATTGATATTATGTAGTTTAGTTTATATAAAATGAATTTGACATCAACAAACTTAAGTTTTATGTTTTATAACAAATTAATCAAATTTGTAGTTTTCATTTTTTTTAAATAAGACTTGAATTTGATTATATTTACAAATTATTTTCAATAAAGGTAAAACACATTAAAAGAATAATTATGTATAAGAATTTCTATATTGCAATGAGATATACATGTAGATAAAAATTTGACATTGTGTCATGAGTGAAAAATCACATACATATTTTTTATAATAATTAAAAAGGAAAATAAGATTCACTTTTAAACCATAATAATGTAGCGAAGATTAAATTATAGATGTGTGTAGTGCATGTGACAATCTAAAAGTTTATAAATGGTTAATATGCAAAAAATATAACTTGGATGTGAAATAAAATAAAATAAATTATTTTATGAATTTGATTTTTTTTTTGTGTTTTTTTAAGCCATCAATGTTTTAGATCATACTACATGATCCATCATTAGGATAGAGAGAGTGCGAGATAGTAACGATATACAAACTGAACCTTTCTTAAAGCTTAGTCTGTATATCTTTACTATCACACACTCTCTCGTCCTAATGATGGATCATGTAGTATGATCTAAAACATTGATGGCTAAAAAAAACACACAATCGAATCCATAAAAAAATATTTTATTTTACAAATGGATTGTGGAAATCTGATAATGTTAATTGTGCATGAACATTAATATACATAATTTGTGCAAGATTGAATTCTTAAAGTAATGTAGATAAATATTTTAATGGTACAGTTAGTTAAAAGATAGAATTTTAGTAATTTTTAATGTACAAACTTTGAGGTTATCAAGCCCATGGTCATAACATTTTTAACCAAAATAACTAACATGAGATTTGTCTATTACATAATTAACATAGAAAAATGTAAAATGTATAAATATATTCATGACATATATTTTGAAGTCAACAATGAGACAAATATACATACTATTAAGTAATTATTATTTTGATAATACTTTAAAGAGAAATCACAAAAGCCAATTTTTAAAATTTCACTTTTGTTTGTAAATAATGAATGAACTCATCATGGATTGTGTCACTTGCCCTCATCTAATAATTCTTATCATAGAATATCTCATGTATGATTCCTTGAAATTCTTTAGCAACTATAAAACATTTGTGTACACTAGCCAAAATGTATTTTGTTGTTTTTATATCATAGTGTTTAATAGTTGACTAGCTAAGGGAAAATTCTTCTATATCATTAACGATTTCCATTACTATTTTTTCTTTTTTTTTTTGCAAGTATTTTGATTTTGGTTTCCATAAACCTGTTAGAACCAAACAATAATGAACAACTAATAAGTGCATTAACTGAAACACCGACTTGATTTTCCACTGTCGTATAGTCGCGTTCCTAACCTCAAAGATCCTTTTTGTATACATGAAATATAATAGATCATTATTTGAAATGAAAAAGTTAATTTATATAAAAATCTAGATGGAAATATGTAAGAAGACAACATAGACTAACTTTTATATGTAAACATAGAGAAAGGAAATATAAATATTCATGCTTATAATTATGCACTATATTTCTCTTAGTTAAATATACAAGATGCCAATTTATCATATTTATGTAGAAAAGTTAAATGTCAACATAATTTAAAAATTACTATACATTAGTTGATATATTTAACACAAATCAAGTAATACACATGTCAACATATTTTGTTTTATGTACAATTGTTATATTCAACTTTGAATTATTTTGAGATTTTTCTTTAATATTAAAATTAAACTATTTTTCTCTATAATTCATCAACTATGAGCAGTACTATGTTATTATTGAAACAATGTAAGACATACTTTTTCATAGTCTTTTCTTTTAAAAAAAACATATTTTAAAAGAGTCACATTTAAAGCTTGAAAACATGTCTCTCAAGTGAAGTAATTCAATTTAACACTAAAAATAATCAATTAATCTACTCAAAGTCATTATCATCTTCATTGTGAATTATATTTGATCAAGTCTTCATTTTTGGGGTTTAGTGTGTTGAATCAATAAAGTTTCTCAAATGTGTGTCACCATAGATACCAAGTGCCTGAATCTTCATGTCTTGTTGGATCAAATTCATCCATTTGGGTATTTTTTTCATGACAATTTTTCTTACTCATTCAAGAAATGAAAGAGTTAAATTATTTATTTGACGTCCACATTGCTCTACATGTTGATTTCATGGTGTGTTTGTTATCCCAATAAATTGCAAATGAAAAATGTGTCCATGATAGTATAGATTTGACGGTCCTTAAGTATTAATTTATGGTGATCTAATCATTGTTTATAACCAGAGTGGGGCATACCCATTTATTTCAGTCAAAAAGAGAGGTTTTTGTAAACAAATTTCTTTTGGAACAAAGTATAACTCAGTTGGATCATATTCTTCACAACAAACCAATTCTGTAAAAATGAGATCTCTATAGAAATGATTAAAATTTCTAAGTGTCAATGGTCGAAACGTAAGTAGATCCATTTTCTAGAGAACTCATTTTGAACACAAATAGTTTGTTCTTTCTTCACTATGAATTCTTTGTAGACCCATATGCTCATAGGAGTCATCAACTCTAATTGTTCTTTGCCTCAACACATTAATTTTCTTCAAGTATCTAGACAAAATGTACAAAAACAATAACAAATAATGGATGGGATTAGTGATGTTCTCACCTTTTTAAAAATCTTAATATAACATGTGGTAAGGAATTGAAATATATTAATATGAAATCCTCAAAAAATGTATTTTGATAAAAATATTTTAATTAACAATTTTAAATACACCAATATCATGAATTGAGAAAATAACAGAGTGTTTTGGAGATGACAAATGAAGACCATTGTTTAGAAGGTTTAATGAAACATACAAGATCACATTTTATAAGAATATCTATCCAAAAATATATTTTATCGTAGTACTATAAATTGATAATTATCTTATTCAAAGTTGTAATTTTCATATTCGTTAAAAATTATTACAGGAATTGATTTCTATTACTTTAAGTCTTCTTTCTTCAGCTTTTCTTTTTTCAAGTTATTTTCCCTTTTTAATTTTCTTATAATTATCATAAGACAATGGTGGCATAATTCTCAATCCTTGTAATGAATTTACATGAGATATCACATGAATGTCATTCCTAATCTTTCTATTGGTCCTAAATCAATTGTTTCCTTTTGAAGTGTCAAACCTTGAGATTTGTGTATTGTCAATGCCCAAGATAATCTCAATGATATTTGAGTTCTAGAACCTCTTTTTACTACACTTATAGGTACTATATTTGGATCTTCTTCAAGGAATGAGAATCCAGAGTAGGTGTCAAATTTCACCATGACACCCTAGGGTAGTTTTGGTGGCATACTTCTAGGTTTATATACATTTTTTTGAACATAACTTAAAGCTCCATTTATACGGTATGCTTCTATCCATAGATTTGAAGTTAACATAACTCTTGCATGTTTTGAGATCAATAACTCTATATCAATCTCATTAAGAAAAGTTTATTATGCTCCACTAACATTTGTTGCAATAATATGTGCAACAGGTTGACTCAAAGAATCTAATTTATTTCTATTATGATTATGGACATTATCAGTAGTGGAAAAAAAATGAACATGACTGTCAAAATTATTATTTATCAGTGGAGAAATATTGTTCTTTTTTCTTGACATCAATAACTTCCAATCATCAAAATTTTTTGTTGTGCATCTCTAAGATTTGTCAATAACTAACAATTTTTTTTTTGTTTGAAATCTTCTCCATCTTGTCTAAAGACCTTTTCCAATGTGACTACTATTTTGAAGCCTTCCCATAGTATCTTTTCTCATCCATTTCTATCATATGTTTGTTTGTTTTTCACCAGAGGGATATGTCCTAGGTCACCAACTAAAATCATTAGAGTTTGCAAGAAAAAAACAAAGAGTTAGCATTATCTTAGAATATGAATATATTATTTTTATATATCTAAATCTTATAAATAAATTTTGATGCATCTACCATATAATTTTGAAATGAAAGAACACCTGGAAAGTTGAGATTGGTGTTGTGAGGGAATTTTAGATGATGTCAAGAGTCTATGTTCTCAAGGAGCTTCTTCTCATTAAATCTCATTTCATCTATCAATATATACATAATATGACTCATTTCTTCTTTAAATCTTGTCAAACATGTTCCTTCTATTAGGATTAAACCACAGATAGAAATAACAATTACATGCAAATATAAACAAAATCAGGAAATAATAGATCACATAGAAAAGAACACAAGAAACCAAGATTTAACGTAGTTCACGCAAAACCTAGGCTACATCCACTAAACAACAAGTCCAATATTTTATGATCCAATGATTACAACCTAATTATAGTCTATAATCCCTTACAGCTCAATACTGCTATAAGAAACAATTTTTGCATCACCTTAATAAAAAAATCCCTAACCCTAAGCCCTTTTTATACAAGTTTTTTTACCGCTTTAGGGTTATAATTAATAATTACATGTCGGCCCAAAATCCTAAAAAAATAGAGCCCAATTTTTTTTTTGAGCCCCAAATAATTTATGAAGTATGTATAGTACTTCCTTGATCAGTCACCACAAACTAACACCTTCTAATTGAGTAAAGTACTTTACTAGAATCTTCAACTTTTAATGAACAGTTGATCCACCTATGTTGAATGTTGCTACCCCTATCGACACAAATAGTAGAAGAGGAGATTGGTCAAGCATTGTTGCTTGTTTAAGATTTCTACTGATTGCACCAATCAAATATGACCTTCTACTACCATTTTTTCCTTGAACTATCATATACAAGGGAGGCACATTTTGACCCCCATGATAGTATGACAAAAATTATGTCAAATGCATTTCTTTATTTTTTACTAAGACTTTCACAGTTGATATGTTGATCTATGTGAAGATATAGAATACATCCATTTTCATCCTACTAATAAAATTGATTGGTTCTATAGAATGTTCATCATACATATATTCATTTGACCAATTAGATTTTTTTTATCAATATCCTATCTTCCTAGCATTTCAATTTTAGAAATGCCTGTTGTTTGTCCATGATGCAATCGTGAAATGATTTAGCACTCATGCTCATAATGTTGCCTTGACCAAATTCATTGTTTCACTTTCAAAATCATTAATATTGTCACTATCTTCTACATTCACACTCTATTGGGCATGCCATGGAACATTTTAGTGACTCCCAATTTAAAATTATCATGTCACTATCTTGACCAATATCTATTCCAATGTTACAAAGTGGTTTCAAGAGGAGAAATTCTAATTTTCAAAATTCAATTAATTTTTCTAACTCGTGTGTCAGGATGTATACAAATCTTGGATAAACTCTAATAATTGTGTCCTTTTTCCTACTATAGTGCCTCTCCCATTCGATTTATATAAGTCATCCTAATGGATGCAACCTTGATGGTCTTTCTTTGTGAGTAATCATGATTGGGACCATGAGTGGTCTACACCCTTGGGGGTGATTATATTTATGTTCTTGTATTACTTTCTTTGATTATGCTTATGGATGATTTATGGGATTATGATGTGTTAGATGGTTCCAATGAGGTTTGTGTCAGTGGTTACCAAGATTGATGTGGTATCATGGTGTTGTTCCATGATTACCTTGAGATGTGTGCTGAGATTGCATTGTGTATTATTATCCTACTACACTTGACTAGGTTCTTGTAGCAATGGTCAGTCATGTATTTCACCAAGTTCACTTGTGTGTTTTAAGTGCATTTTTATGTTGTTTAATGATTGTTATTAATTCCATTATTAAATGCTTAAATAATTAGAAATGAATTATCCATGTTGGATTCATTGGTTATAGTGCTACAGATAAGTACCTTGTTTATTTTAGTAATTTATGCAAAATGGGATATATAAGTGGTTATTTAAATAAAATTAATTAGATGCTTTAATTATGTGATTTTGCATAATTGTCACTTTGGCTATTATTGTTGTACATCTACACTTGATTGTGTTCATTTGTTGTTCAGGAATTATATCATTGATAGTGGCATGTGGAGTTATTGATCAAACTTTTCATGTTGAGCCAATATCATCCCTATAAGGGTGATGTATCTTTATTGTTATTTTAGTCTTCCGATTATTGGTAAACCCAGATTCATAATGCATTACATTATTAGACTCATGAGTGTGTCTGTGCATTTAGGATTCCACAATGGTCGTAGAAAATATTAAATTAGATGATGTTTAATGGGTTCAAGGGTTTAATTATTTGATTTAATCTTGGCTATAGTTGGATTCCAATTCAATTGGAATCACCTGATTTGATTTGGGTTAAGCAAGGCAATTAGATTATTTAACTGAAATAATCTAATTAATGTCACTTTGCAAAAGTGCATATATTGGCTAAAAGTGAGTTTATTCTCACTTCTCACTTTGTTATTTGAGGATTTTGGAGAAAATTTCTTTAAACCCTCTTGTGAGAAATCAATTTTTTCTCATTGCAGGAGTTTTTCTTGGTGGATTGTTGTGAGGCCAGTCTCGTTGGATTCATATCAGGATTTCTCTACTATGTTGATGGTTTCATTTGATTCAACATCCCCATTATTTTATAGATGTAATTCTCGTTTTGCCCTCTTGGTTGCGAGGTAGGGCTTTTTGGGTTTTAATGGTTTTACTTTGTTTCAGCTTTTGTTTTGTCTTACTAAATGTTAAGGAGTGGAGAATTATTTTTCCCCTTCAATTTTATGCATTCATATCACCTGATTGGACGAGGGTGAGCATTTCTATTTTGTAAGAAATTAGAAATGAAAGTTTAGGAATTGTTATGCTATTGGATTTCCGTGAAGTGTCCAAGTCCATGATCTTATTTGAAAAGCGTGACATTGGGTAGATTTGATTAGTGTAATCTTTTATTCTATCAAATTCTAAGATGTTTCAATTTTGGGTATTTTGTCATTTTCTCATTTTGCATGCCATTAGGATTTTTGCCCATTTCTTTGTTTGGCTTATTTAGAGTTTTGATCTTGTAGCCCTTGCATTAATGATGAGGATCATAGAATCATAATGGTTATAGGAAATTATAGGGTATTTTATTTCCTTATCTAAACTCATATTTCCATAGTGGATTTTGTTGACTTGTGTCTTTTGATGAGATTTCCAAATTGGAACTTCAGCCTATTTAGTGAATTTTATTGGACCCTTAGTCTTGTGACCCTATTCTTGAATTGGGGTTTCATTTTCATTGCTATCCAAGAACTTTGAGTTTCAAACTTCTTCTTATTGCCTCAGATTGCATGCCACCCATATTTTGTTGGGATTTTGGCATTATTTCTTTCGATGGTGGAAATGGATTGTATTCCATGTTTTCTTGCATGTTATGTTTCCCCTTCATGGACATTGGGAATCCTATAGAATCTATACTCCCAAATTTAAATTTGTTGGGAGAGTCCATGATGCTTGGTGATTTATTATTCATTGGGATTCTAGTAGAATTTGTACTTCTAAATATAGGTTAGTTGAGTGGTCTTGTTATACTCGATATTTTTATTGTTTCTCATCGAACCCTTGTTATTTATTATCATTATGTAGTTGGTGTGTCCAGACAAGAGAACGTGAGCATGCACTTGTGAGGATTGTACAAGACCTAAACTTCTAATTACTTTTGGTTGAGTTATGTTCATTGGGGTTGGGTTGGGAAATTGCATTATTTATGGGTACTCATCATGTGATGAGCATGGATATATAGGAAAGACAAGTGGAGGGGTTTCTCTCATAACCCCAAGTCATGTTTTCAACAAGGTTGACATGAAGAAGTTTCTAAACAAGTGATAACTAAATGAATTAATGGGTGATAAAACTAAGATAATTAAAATGTGAGTATCCGTATAGTTTGATCTAAGGGTATGAGTCTATACGATTTGATCTAAGGACACAATGTGATGGCCTCCTAAGGGAGAGTTTTCTTATGGTATCTTGGGCTCTTTGATGCCAAGCAATCTACTCTCCACTAGAGTCCCTACATAGTAGACCCATAGAGCATTTGACCAGGGTCTGTTGTATTACATTGTCTCATGATCTTGGTTTTAGTCCTTTGTACCTTCGTTGTGAGTTAGCCATGGATGATTGTGTTGTGTATTTTTGGTCAGATCATTATCTCCATCAACACTATGGGAGTGGGCCTATGGGTACCACATGGTTGGGAGGCATAGCTACCTATACCATTGCCGGGGACCAATGTATAGAGATGGTCTATTTCTAGTTTAAGGCTGATGTTGGATATTCACTTGGTACTTTGGTGTATCTAGAGTATGTTCTCTAGTTATTTATTTTTTACTTTGGATGCATTTAATATCATGTTTAGATGATGATTAGTATGTTACTTGATGCATTCCTTTATCATATTGCTAGATGAGGTATCTGACCACTACTTTGGATTGGTGGTCCTATTGGTAGTTTAACATGTTGGATGTACTTGTTCTTATGATGTAATTTGATTGTTATTGGTAAGAATGATCTCATGACACAACTCCACCTATCTTGTTGGCAATTTGAGATTCGTGCTCGAGGGATGGCTAGGGCCTTTGAGGTCTCATGATTCCATTATGGTTGGGAGGAAATGAGCACGTTTTTTTAAAGTTTGGTGGCTTCATTTCTTGTGCTTTCAATTCTTATGATATTTGATTTATGCTCATGTGGCACATTTTTCACTGATGAGGTCATCCTATACTGCAACTTCTGTAGCTAATGTCTTCATGTGTGACATCATGAGACTATATGGTATTCCCTGAAAGATCATTTTGGATAGGGATCTTGTATTCACTTTCGCATTTTGGACATCGTTGTAGCATGATCTTGGAGTGCAGTTGAACTTTAGCTCAGCATATCACCCAAAGGTAGATGGGCAGACAGAGAGAGTGAATCAAGTTTTGGAAGATATGTTGAGGATGTGTGTGATGGATAGAGAGACTCTTTGGGAGGACTATCTCTACCTAGGGGAGTTTTCTTACAACAACAGATATCACAGTTCTATTCCACATGGAACCTTTTCAAGCCTTGTATGGTCATCCTTGTCATACACCTTTGAGTTGGGACAGTCTTGAGGATCACATCTTGTTGGATCTTGAGATCCTTCAAGATATGGAGCAATAGTTTATGTGCATCTAAGAGGGTGTGTCTATAGCATAGGATATGTAGAAAAGGTATGTTGATGCTCATAGGAAAGATAAGCAATTTGTTGTGGGAGAGAAGGTTTTCTTGAGAGTGCATCCGCAGAAGAGCTAGATTCATTATGGGAAGGGTTCAAAGCTAGCACCTCACTTTATAGGACCTTTCAAGATTCTTAAGAGAATTGGTCTAGTTGCCTACTATCTTGCTTTGTTGCCCAACCTAGCTCGCTTTCATGATGTTTTCCATGTTTTAGTACTTAGGTAGTATATTCCTAATGTGTTACATGTTCTTGATTGGAATGCATTGTCGGTAGAGGATGGCTAGCTAGCTTTGGAGCCAGTTCACATTCTAGAGAAGTTGGAATTAACCCTTAGGAGTCAAACCATAGAGCAGGTAAGGGTCCAATGGGACCCTACTAATGATTCATCAGCTACATGGGAGGATGCATCTGGATTACGGGATTTATATCCCTACTAGTTTGTAGGCTTCTAGGAGTAAACCTAAGTCTAGGGGGTAGATGTAGTGCCTACACATAGTTTACATTTTGCTATCATTGTCAAGCTCTTTTAGGCTAGTTTTATGCTTGATGATTAGTAGCATTGTTTTGAGATTATCAAAAAAAAAAAGACTCTATTGATTTATGATGAGATTACTTGGTAATCTATACTTCATGTATGCATGATGATTATTATAGTATTTTCAGTTATGGATGATGGTTAGTTAAATGGATTATCATATGTGTTTTCTTATGGATACTTACCCCAAATTGCATGTGTATGGTGTGCGTGTATGTTTTCTTTATGTATGGCATTTCTGATGTGGTTAAGGAAGGGAGTCATAGTCATCTACTAGTTGAGATCTACATGATGCACCACTTCCTGCCATTATCTATTTAGCTTAGCATATATGTGTTTGTATATGAGTGGATTTTATGTAGATTGCAGGTACTGGGTATCGACTTCTTTGAATTGCCAGGATGAGCATACCCTATCGCATTATATCAATGGTAAGAGAGGGGAGATAAATTCTTCAGTCCAAATCCTAAACCTTTAATCCAATTGTCCTAAAAAATTAGGACAAGTATATGAGTTGATTACCTTATGAATGTGTTGTATGGTGTTAATTTGTGATTATAACCCTTTAGTTTGATCTTGTATGTGTTATTCTATGATGGGTTTTCATATTTTGTCTTAAAGTCTTTGGTGATTTTTCTATTAATTAAGTCTAATTAAAAGAATAAATTAAAATTATTATGATATTTTTAATATTTAATTATATTTAATTAATTGGAAAATTGATTAAATAAAAAGAATTAAATTTAAAAGATAAAAGTTATAAGTTTAATTTTAGAACGTGATAATATTTATTTAATTTAATAATAATACATTTAGGGTTCATTTTTAAATAAATGTTAAATATTATTATTATTTAAGTTAATAAATATTTTATCAATTAAACATTCAAAAATAAATTAAGAAGTGAAAAAGATATTAATTTATTAAAAGTTTTAAGATTGCATAATGTGTGCATGAGATTAAAATTTAATAAAATTAATCGAAAAGAGAAGTCAAGTGAAATTAAATAAAGTTATTTTATAATTCATTTAACATGCATGAAAAAGATAAAGAAAAGATAATAAAGAGTTAAAAGTCTAGTGAGCAAGGAGTCCTCTTGGGTGATTGCACAATTAGTGCCCCGATTTTAGGAGAGAACTTCATATCACAATTTGAGGTTTCATTTTCAAAGGACCACGAATTTTGGAAGAGGAAAAATTTGACAAGAGAGAAGATATTAAGAGGAAAAATTTCTCTCACAATCTTTTTGGGCATAGCCATTAGCATCAAATTCTAGGTAGATTCTTGTAATTATTTGCAAAATTTATTATGCCCTTTCTTTTCCTATCATCATCGTGACTGTGATATGGTTATCTGGATAACTCTTTGTGATGAGTATTTCAATTTGAAATTATTGGTATGCATGTAGATTTCTTCTGCATATGTAGAGATTAAAATATCTTAAATTTCCTATTCAATAAATTGCAAACTAGGTATTAAACCGAGCAAGGTTTTGAAATTTAATAAGGAAGATTTAAATAGAGAATTCAACCGATTGGTCATATTTTCCCTATCTGATTAAGGCTAGAACTGGTTATATATATATATATATATATATATTTCTTTAAATATCAAAATTATTATAAAAAAATATATTATAAAATAAAATTTATGAGGGAGGAGGGGTTTCACCCTACCTCCCCCATTCTCCTCCCCTCGTGGCCATCGCACACTGGGGCACTGTTGTGTACATTAGTGTATCTATTGTTACGGTAGGTACCTGCCATGAACAACAGGTTTACCTACTCTCACGATAGGCCCTGCCATGAATAGCAGGGCTACTTGCTATCATGATAGCGTAGCTGTTGTGGACAACAGATCCCATAAATTAATGGGAGTTCAAAATCATTTTAAAGATTTTATTTTATTAAAATTTAAAATGTGATTATAAAAAGATTATTATTTATTAATTTTTTTAATTAATATTTAATAGTATAATATATAATAAATGAATTTTTATTATATTTATTAATTAATTAAAGTTTGATTAAGATGAATGTTCTCTAATGTATTTTTTTTTTAAAGAGATTATTTTATTAATCATATTGATTATTTTACTTTATTTTTAAAAATTTAATAATTATTATTTTAATAATTTAATAAATAATTATCTTTAGATCATTGGGAATAATTGATTTGAGATCAAAATTAAGGTAATTGGACTTTTTATTAGAAAGTAAGAATGGTTTAATTTTTAAAGGAAAAACTGTGAACCTCATCTACTTGAAATATACATTGAAACAAAAATTGAAACATTATATTTAACCCAACAATATGTTTTCAAAATCAAACCAAACTATGAAACCTACATTTTTTTATCTGTATGTTGTTTATGTTTTGGGTTTGAGTTGACCAGAGTGTTGACTAGTTTCAAGACGTCTACTAGAGGCTTGGGAGTTCTATGATTGTGGTATTATGTTGAATTGATCTTGATCTTTTTAACTCAACCATGGTAATGTGTTGGTATGCTCTATGATGAGTGTGATTATATTGTTGGTTATTGTTTTCATTATCATTTTGGGATAGCGAGATGAGTTCTATGATATGTTTGACTTAACCATTTTGAGTCTTTGATCAGTATTTTTGGGATACTTTCCAGTTACTCGTAGAGGATTGATGGGTATTGTGATTTATCTTTTGGATGCTTTCTAATGACTTGTATAGGATTGAGGTGATTTTACTATGATTCTTTGATTTGTGATTTCATGAGATTAGGGTAGGTTATCTATATGTAATGTCGAGAAGTAGCTTACAATGGAGGTCAGGGCCCTAAGTGGCTGCCAGGGTAACCCATTGTAAGTTGTTTAATAAGTGAAAACACTACACTAAATGAGAGTAAAATGAACCTAATAAGACTCTTTGTATGTTCTCGACCATGCCTCGAGTGCTAGTATAGACTAGGATGGGAGTAGAGAGAATGCTTGGTTATGACCATGCATCGTTAGTATGCCTTGTCAGTACAAGAGGATACTAGTGCCACATATGGATCACTAGGGGGTAGGGTCTTGAGAGACTACCAAGGTAACTCTAGCGTCGATTCATGTGATGACACTTGCTACTTACATAATAGATTCCCTACGTGTCTTTGTGTCCCTGTTGGTATATCTTGGAACCTTTGAGTTAGATTACTTTTAGGATTTCCTGGACTTAGAGAGTAATTTTGATATTTGGATTGATATCTTGTTTGGGACTTGAGACTTTCTCCTTAGCACGGTGGGAGTGGGCCTTTTTGGGTTACCACACAGTCAGGTGGTAGTGCTTTTTACTCTTACCGTTGAGATTCGTTAGTTGATACCGTGGCTGGAGTTTCTTGTCTGCATTTCCTTTCTTTCTATCTTTGTGTATTATGATGGATGGTTGTATCTTTATGATGGATAGTTATATATTTATGATGGATGGTTTCATTTATTGTATTGTACTTTGTATCATGGATTCGAGGAGGGTGATGTAATCTATTTTTATAAATGTATATTCTTTTAGCCTTTCATACCTTGTGACATGTACAGTGGATGATTGAGCATTCTAAATTTTATTGCCAAGTGGCATTCAGAATAAATGTATATTATTTAAATGGACTTTGGACTTTTAATTATTCTTTCATGTCGATGTGGTATATGTTAGACTTAGTAGTAAAACTTAAATGTGACTCAATGTCTTGGGATCCTTAAGGAATGCAATCTATTATGTTTTCTTTATACGATTTTATGTTATTGCTTCTGCTACTTTTTGATTGATGTGTATGTTATTCTTTGTTCTTTTAAAAAAAATGTTTGGAAAACTTAATGAAACTTTAGGTTAATTCTTTTGGATCCCTTGGCAGGGCATTACATGGTAGCCTGGCTATCGTGGCTAGGATAAGAAGAAGGGGGAGGTGGGGATTTGGTGGCCCCACCTCCTCCCTAATTTATATTTTTAATTTTTTTTAATTTTATAAAATTATAATTTATAACTTTTTTCAAAAACGCTCCCCCTCTCTTACTATAATTTTTTAATATTTAAATTTTTTTATTATAAAAGTTCCAACAATATCCTGATATGGAAAATACAACCAACTAGTCAAATTTTCAATTTAAATTTTCCTTTTTCAATTCAAAACCCTTCCTGATTTAAATTTCAAATTTGAAAAATTACTGAAAGAGGTTTTCATTAATCTTTTAATCCTCACGTATACAGAAAAAATCAACATGCATACTCATAATTTCAAATTGAAATATTGAAAAATTCATCATAAGGAAATTTAGATAAACAATTCACAGTCATGAAGAAGCAAATAATATTTAAATGATGTAATTAACTGGGTGAACAAAACACAAGAATTTACTTAATTCTAATGCTACAATTTGCAAACACCCAAACAATTGTGACAAAAATATTTTCTCTCAAAACCTTCTCTCTAAAAAATTTCTTCTCCAAAATTTCCAGTCCCTCAAAAATGAACCCTTAATTGTTGATAAGGAGTTCTCTCCTAAATTCAGGGCACTAATTGTGTGATCACTTGAGAGGACTCCTTGCTCACAACTTTTTAACTCTCTATTAACTTTTATTTTCTTTTATCATGCACGCTTATTGCAATATAAAATATGTTTATTTAAATTTACTTGCCTTCTCTTTTTAATTTAATTTTATTATATTTTAATCTCATGCATAAATTTTATGCAATCTAACTAAAATAAACTTTATTACATAATTTCTTATTCTCTCTTATTAATTTTTGAAACGTTTAATTGATAAAATATTCATCAACTCAAGTAATAATAATATTTAGCATTTATTTAAAAATGTTCTCCTAAATATATTATTATTGGATTAAATAAATTTTATTACACTCTAAAATTAAACTATAATTTTTGCTTTAAATTTAATTCTTTTTATTTAATTAATTTCTCAATTAATTAAATATTAAAAAATATCATAACAATTTTCCATTAAATTAAATTATTAATTTAATCATTCAATCAGACTTAATTAATAGAAAAATCGCCAAAGACCTATAAGACGAATACAAAAAACCCATCATGAAATACCACATGCAAGATCAAACTAAAAGGTTATAATCATGAATTTATGTCACATAACACATTTAGTAAGTAATCATCTCAGATACTTGTCCTAATTTTTTAGGGCAATTGGCTTAAAGGTTTAGGATTTGGACTCAAGAATTTATCTCCCCTCTCTTACCATTGAGATAATGTGATAAGGTACGATCATCCTAGCAATTCAAGAAAGTCAATGCTCAGTACCTGCAATCTGCATAAAATCCACACATATATACTAAACTAAATAGACAATGGTAGGAAGTGGTGCATTGTGTAGATCTCGACTAGCAGGTGACTACAACTCCCTTCCTTAACCACATCAAAAACATCATACATAAAGAAAATATACATGCACACCATACACGTGTAGTATGTGGTAAGTATCCATAAGAAAATATGTATGATAATCCATCTAACTAATCATCATCAAATAACTAAAATCACTATAATAATCGTCAATAAGGTATAATCATGCATACATGAAGTAAATAGTACCAAGTAGTCTCATCATATAATCAACTGAATATGAAACAATATCTAATAATTTGAAAGATAATGCTACTAATCATCAAGCATAAACTGGCCTAAAAGAGTTTGTTAATAATAATAAAATGCAAACTAGGGGGCGGCACTACAAGAACTCTTATGTCAAGCACTTTATGTATTATTTCAACACCATGTTCTTACTTCTAAGCTAACAGTTCTAGAGGTGCATTTTCTTGTAAAATATTAATTTTGTTGAAAATTTGTAAAATCTTAGAAAGTGCATTATTATTTTTTATTAGCATTGAAAATTTTCCCTTGAACAAAATCAAAATGAAGAGGCATAAATGAAACACAAATTATGATATTTCCTTCATTTACAGTCATATCTTCTCTTTATGTCACTAAGCTAGCCAATAATGTCTATTGGTTCTCATCAACAACTAAAATAATTAGTTCTCTACCACTATCAAGACTTATCAATGGGAGAAAGATAGTCCAAATAAGTAATCAATATGAAATGGGAGTTACATTGATATGGTAGATGGAGATATAAATGTATGTATACATATAGATACATATGTATGTGTGTGTGTGTGTGTGTGTGTGTGTGTGTGTGTGCGTGTGTATAGACACACACACATATGTGTGTCTCTATGTATGTCTATATACATAGAGATCTTTTTTAAGGTGCTTATTATAGCTCAGTACAATAGAAAAATTGATCTAGTTGCATACATATTTCAGAATTCAAATAATAAAACAATAAAACTCACTCAACCTGTGCTAAGTGACTTACCTCAAGATCCTGTACACAAATAATGTAGACCAGGAAAAATGGGTAGAATTCACAATAAATTTTACAAAAACATATCATAGAAGATATTTTTAGAAAGAAATAAACCATAACCTAGTTAAATTGGTCTAGTTGTTGATTAGTTGGGTTGATTACAAATTCCTGTAGAGTTGTCATCTAATTAGGTACAATAAAATGAATAATCAGTTGTTCCTAGCTAGTAGGCTCAAATACAATTTCCCATGGTGATAAATTTGCATATGCAGATGTATGTATGTATGTATGTATGTATGTGTGTGTGTGCATATGTATGTATGTATGTATGTATGTATATGTGTGTGTATATATATATATATATATATATATATATATATATATATATACATATATATGTATGTATGTATGTATGTATGTATGTATGTATGTATCTATATATGTATGTTGATGCATATAGAACACAACATCATGTGCATTCTCAATTCAAAGTGGCAGAATCATATTTTGGATGCGATAGAAAAATGACATGCACCAAAAGATGGGAAAATGATGTCACTTTTGCATGTCAAGAACCTTTTATTTTTGTTATATTTTGTCACATGTATCCACATGAATATAAATATTTTGTCACATATATCATTTAATAACATTTTTTTCTTCATATTCCAAGTTGAAATAGGTGATCATATGTTTCTAGATCACCTTCTTGTGGCTCACTTTGAACTTTTGCAAGTTGCTACTAGATTTATTCTTTGTAGGGAAATCGTAAAATAGGTTTATTGCTTTGAATTAACATGTAGAATGAGTTTTTTTTTTTTTTTCCATATACTCATTTTTAATTGAAATGCATAGGAAAGCTCTTAGTGATGAATTGTCCCACATTTCTTAGGCTTATTTATGTGATTTTTTATGAGAAGTTGACCTTACATCTTTGTTTCATTACTTTTATGGAGCTTGAGATTACTTTCTTTGTTTGCACCATGCCTCTCTATTTGAGAAACTAGAAATGAATTCTACATTAATAGTTCTTCGAGGATACTTTTTGGTCAATATGACATTTTTGCAATTTTAAATACTGCAAACATAATAGTTAAGAATGACCTTTGGACATTAAAAGGAATATTAATGTATGTCTACTACACTTGACCAGTACGATAAGTATGTACCTAGAAAAAGAAGACTAAGTGACCTTTCAAAAATTTCATCATCCCAAGATCACCAATTAGACTCTCACATGAGTCTCTTTGCTTTTCTTTAAAGATTAGATAGTGTTATGGGTTCCTATTTTGAAATGGATACATGCGATCAATCATTGTTTTAATTCTTTGTTGGTTGATGTTGCACTTGTAGCTAAACTTAATAGTTGGAAAGGAAGTTGAAATAGAATATGAAGTAGATGGTTGGTTCTATGTGAGTAAACATATTTAATAAAAAATAATGCATTGCATCTCTAGACCAACCTATTTTAATGGTTAACCTTTTATATATCTGAATTATTACAGGCAAGGAAAAAATGACTTGGAAGAGATGGTAAAATGGTTGGATTGGTCCCTCTCCTTTATGTGATCCCTTCCTAGAGCATTTTTTATGTAGAAAATAAATAGATATGTATCCCTTCTATCCCAAACTTATCTAAATATTAGTCATGATCTATCATTGTCTTGTATGCATTATTGCCTTAGTTTTGGTAGTTTTGTTTGAAAGTAGATGTTCATTTAAAAAATAATGGCTTTATGTAGATGCATTGATTTTTTATTCTTTTATATTTTATCCTCAAGCCATCTATCTTAATGTTATTTTTTGCAAGTTGATGTGCTCTCATGAAAGCGTGAAGTAATAGTTGCTTCAAGTAAGGAATTCTCCCACTTTATATGTGATAATTGTTTTGGTCTAATTGAATGATATTGAGTTGATTGTGGATATAACCATATATTCTATTGTAATATATTCATTACTTTTTCCATCTTAATATTTGGAAAACATTTTTTAGAAGCAACCACACTAATGTGGTAGTGTGTTGCATGATCACTCTTAAGTATGTTCATTGTATTGTAACACTAGTTTCATTCACATTTTTACTCAATGGTGTTCTTGGAACTATCTATTATTGTAAAATTTAGACATCATAGTATTAATTTGTTATTTTGATTAGATGGACTTCTAGACATATCAGAGAATTTTTTACATTAAGAGAGGTGATTCTATTAGCCAAAATAATGAGAGTGAATATTGCAATTGTTCCTATATTAGATTATATCAGAGATTTGTTTTTCAACAATTTATTGAATAACAATAGAAGTGTCACTATTTTTTTTTTTCTTCCAGTCTAACATTATATTATTTGATAATATAGAATCCTTCATTAAAAAGATTGAGGGCCAACCATATAAAATAGGTATACCTTTATGTGTTGTTTTGGATGCTTCCACCTCATTTGCATGTACCTAGTAAATGATCATGGGGTAACATCTCCATGAGAGTCTTCTTCAACTTCACCTTATATTGAAAGTAAGTTTTTGCTCCCTTTACTCTTTATTTCTTTCTTTTTTCCCTTGTCAAGTAGCCAAATATGTTCTTCTCATGCATAATTTTTTTTGCTACGTTATGAAAACATTAGATGAACTAAAGTTTGCTAATGTAATAAATATAGTTTTCATCTTTCAAGTAATTTTTTTTTGGAAAACATAGTGATATACAAATAACAAATTTAATATAATGATTCACTACAATAGAATTATATTTCTTGATATGTTGATCACCATATAGTTGTGTTTGAACAAATAAATCATGTGGATTATTTTTATTTTTATTTTTCTACTTGTTGTTCTAGGCCATCTAGAAAATAAAAATTGTTTTAAAATGTAACACCCACTCAAACATTAGACAATCATCCCATTCTAGATTAGGTACTAACATTTTTTCTATAAAGAAGGTTTCTTATTCCTTTTAAACATCTAATCTTATTGTATGAATAGTGATAATGTTTTTATCACAATCATGATTCGTGGACTACTATGAGCATTAGTGGAGAAGGACAACCAAATAATGAGAAAAACAATGGTTTTCATAGTTACAAAATGAAGTGACATTATAAAAAAAACTAAAAATGGTGATAAGTCACTATTGCAAGACAACAATATCACATGAAGTTCAAAGCTAAATGAGAAAATGATCTCAAGTAAGGGCATGTAAGTGATTCAACAGAATCCCTGTTACACTAAGAGAAGTCAAAAACCAATGGAAAAGGTGTTTTGTTCAATCATAGATGTTTTTGAATGCTTCTTTTTGACTGATCAACCATATATGTTTTGCAACTCACTCAGATTTTCCTTTATAGATGCCTGCCCTCCAAGATTTGTAGAATTGAATTTGGGGCTTTCCAAAGATTTCTTTTTTAACAAATCTCATCTTTTTTCTATGAAGTTGGTGACGATACTTTTAAAGAAAATTCCAGTTGGAGGAGTAGCTATGGATGAATTATGTTTTGCTAAGTCTGTCATAATATTCTTAGTACTAAGAAAGTTTTTCTTGGTTAATGAGCTAAAATATTTTTGAGTTGTATTCATTTTAGTATGATAATCTATATTCTCCTTCTGAATCAGATTCTCCTCCTCAATGGGAAAACATCTAGTATGTTCTTGAACTTGCTTTGCAAACAAGTTGTAGTTTATGTCCAAGAAATTTTGGACACTTCCACCTCCTTTAGGTATATTATTTGATAATATAGATATCTCTAATGGATATCCCTTCCCCCAACATTTGATGGAGTTTTATGAGTGATCACTAGAGTTTAGGGAAAGATAAGCCCATTGTGCATCTGATGGTGTGTAATTTCTACACTTCAACATTTGATATACTAAAGTGAATGACTAAAGAGCATTGTGAAAATCTGTAGCTTCATTTGATTTGTAATATGTTGATTTGTTAAAGAATATTGAGGAACATTTGTTACCCTCCCAAACCATAATTCTATTTTTTTTTAAAAGAAAATTCAAGTTGAAATAGATGCTTGTATATATTCACTAATGATGGCTAGTATAACTTCAGAAGCACTTGTTGGAAATAATCAAGACTTGCTAAGTTATTGAGAGGGGAGGGGTGAATCAATAATTTCAAAGCTTTTCAATAAATTTAGCATATAATCCATACACCATTGATTCATCTAATCTATTGCATGCATAAGAATTTGAAAAATAAACATTCATAACACATGAAACACAAAATTTGGTGACCCAAAAATCTTCCAAATAGAAAGTAAAACTGGGGTGGGGATGATACCCACAAAACTTCACTACTGAAGCATAAAGTTGGCTAGTTAAGGCTTACATTGACCACTTCTAGTGAACTGCCCTATTAGGAGCAAATAGGACTGCTAGGTCCACCTTGTCAGAGGATTTACAAACACACAATGAAGTATGCACTCTATTAGGAGATTTAAGCAAAGACTGCTAAGTCTAACCTATTAAAGGATTTAGGACTAATTCACCTATTAGGATGAAATAGAGGATCTGACTTACAACTTGATTTTTGGTTAGATTCTTGAAGTATTGATCATCTCCTATGATATAGATAAAACCTTTCTACTGTTGAATTGACCTTGTTGAATTCCTTTCTCTGTTGTTGATACTTATTTTCATTCAGACATCTGCTTTTCATGCATTCATACATACACTTCTTACATTCATTAACATATATGGTATGATACAATACATCACACACACACACACACACACACACACACACACACACACACACACACACACACACACACACACACACACACACACACACACAAACACACACATATCATTCCAATTCTTACAATTAGAAGGTTGGCTAAAACACAAGTAAACAAAATATTACTAAGTTGGCCCAATAGTAGAAGCTCGGGTTCTGTAAGCTGACTTGGTGAACTTCTGATACTCAGCATCCATTGCATTACTCGACATCGTCATGCACTCAGTAGAAGTAGAGGCTCAGTCCATACTAATAACACAACATAGCTTCAAACTCAGTGACCATTGGAGACTCGGTAGATATAGTGTCACTTGGTAGATACTGAATAATGCATTTACCTTGTTGTACTTGATAAACACTACTCATCCATCACTTGGTTTACACTGGCTTCTCATCACACAAATTGATGACTTAGTAAAAATTACAAAGCTCAGTAACAACTAAACTACTTAGTGGTTACTATTGGACTTCATTCTGTCTATTTTCACTCGGTAGCCTTTGAAATGCTCAGTGTGAACTGTAAGTCCTGATTATCACTGGTTTTCTCGGCAAACACTGGAGACTGAATGATGAGCTCAATAACCATAAAAATTTGAATAAGTGTTGTCACTAATGACAAAAATAATTTAATGCCAACAATCTCCCCCTTTGGCATTAGTGACAAAAATACTTATAACCCAACACTTATGTACACTTACATATTGATTTTTTATTTTTCAAAATTTATCTTTTTAATGCAGCTATATATACATTTGCACATATCTCCCCCATACATAAGACATAATATATACATAGACTATACATAGTCTCTTTCTCTCTTATCATGTACATATATAAATCTATTCTCTCCCCTTTGTCTCTCCACAAAATACAAAATATCTCTTACTCCCCCTTAATCTATTCTCTCCCCTTTTTTAACAATAATGCCAAAGAGTTATACAAGTTATCCATATAGAGACACCAAAATGTGAGAGAAAGTTGGAGTGTACATTGAGAATAAGAGCTAGTGTATATCTTATCCCAATTGCTTTGCCAAATTTTGTAGGTATGAAGCACCACTTGAACTTCTACTGAGAGCTATATCATATGATCTTTAACTGAAAGATTTTTATCCTGGACCAATGATTTTGAATATGCAATATGTTTCTGCATTGTCTCCATGATTGGAAGTATCATGTTTTGGATGTCTATCAGTGTGGATCTGATCCTTGCTTCCTCTCTTAGTAGTTCAACCTGCATATTTGATAGAAATCTCACCTTAATGTGATGTGCTAAGCTTGAGCTAGGTTCAAGCTACAACTTTTGAGCACTAGCCTTCATATCTATATCAATCTTATTCAATTTTTCTTTTACCTCCTTTGTAAACTTGGTAACATCACATAGTTTGGCAAAAAGTGATGTTACATTAGTAAAATAATTTTTAATGTTAGCCAAAATGGAGGATAATTATACCTAATTTATGGCAATGTGCTGAGCAATGTGCTCAAGCACCTTATTATCAAACTTTTTCTCTACCTTTTCAATTAACTTTTCCTGTCTAGTAGAATCCTCATTAAACTTATGCACTTCCTCCTCTAAATATAACAAAATTTGTTGAGATGAATCCGTATCAACACCTATGGCCTCTGTTAGTATATTCTTTGCATTCTCAATTATCTTGAATTCCCTATCTCTTTCATCTCTTAACTACTTCTGCCTTGCCTTCTGTTCCAAGAGCTGGCTAACCAAACTCATTTCTTCAACAATAGCAGTGTTGAAATCTATCTTAGGAATCTCAATTTCTTTATCCAAGTCTATGTCATCATCAATTTCTTTGCCAGTAATCAAAAATTTAAGTGATGGCTTGCGTTCCATTTCTGATATTACTGCCTTGGATTTTGAGATAGAGACAATTGTAGAGATGGTAGGGCTAGCTGAGAAAAATTGAATAGGCCAAACTAAAGATATACTAGCAGGAGTGTTAAATGAATCTAAAACTGAAGTGCTTCCCAAAATAGATGTAATAATTGGTGGTACACTATTGAAGTACTTATAGTGGAAGAACTAACTGAAATAAAAATTGGTGCAATCAAAGCTATAGTGGACAAAATTGTAGAACAAGATGTTGAACTTACTATATAAGCTATTGGAGTTCCTGACTCGATAGCTAAAGAAGAGGGTTGAAACTTGGTAGATGAAGTGGTAGACACTTCCATTTGTGATACCTAGAGCTGAGAGGTAGCAGAGGGTGATTGAGCAGATGATGTGCCTATTGTGCTCACAATCACACTTGCTGAAGTTGTGTCCAGTGATGATACTACAAATTTTGGTGGAGAGTACGGAAGGGAGGCAATAACCTACGCTACAATCCTCATTGAATCACTTTCCTCATCTTCTTCATCATGCTTTTCTTCCTCCTCAGCTTCATCCTCTTTCTCTTCTTTTCCATCCTTCATCAGATCTTGATATTCTTTACTAGTAACAGTATCACAAGGTGTGTTATCTTCTTCATCATCCTCATCCTTGTCACTATCATCATCCTTTATTTCCATTGGGATTTTAGTAGGCTTATGAAGATGGTAAACATCTCTCCATACATTAGTGGCATTCTTCACTATAGATTCAACATTCTTCATTAGAATAAGACAAGTGTTGAACTTTATTATCATTATGTTTTCATTTTCTTTTAGTGCTTTCTACACCTCTACCTCTGTTAGCTTAGGCACCAACTATTTTAAGGTTTGACCAAATATGTCTTTAATAGTTTGAACGGTGTTGTCCCATCTGACTTTGATTTTGTCTGATAACACTCCTGGCACTTGTGAAGCAAATTTATTAGGAGAGAATTTCCATGTGCCTAACTTCTCCATGATTAGATCTTCTATATCCTTTTTCTCTATAGGAGTCCTTGTTTTATACTTTAGTGCCTTGAAGTTGTTTATACCAGCACCTACCCTTAATTGTTTCAACCTTTCTTCATATGTGGGAGGAGGTCAATAAAACTCAACTTCACTGTCATCTTGACTTGCTTTCTTCTTGGATCTTCTTATGAATACTGCTGTAGAGGGTTTGGGAGGCTTGGTGATAATCAACTTACCTTTCTTTTTGATTGGTTCTTCCTCTTTTTAAGATTCTTCCTCTTAATTATCAGGCTCTTCCTCATCTTCACCTTTGCCCTTGGTAAGCATAAGAGGAGTTTCTAGAGTCTTCAATTTGGCTACCTCTTCTTACCTTTGCTGAGAGCCTAAGGAATCTTGATTCCAAGCTCTATTCTACTCTTTGCTTCACCATAGGTTCCAAATATAGGTAGCTTTGGATCTATAGGCTCATTGACTAGGGCTTCAATAATGTCTTTTGTTTCATCAATATTGACCTCATATGGAAGAGGTTTCACCCATGCAACTCTAGGCCTAAATACCTGGATATAAACTTTATCACAATCAACCATGAAGAATACATCATCTTTGTAGTCTTCAACTAGCTTGGGAGGGATTCGAAACCTATTATTCATCTTATCCTTGAAAACTTCAAAATAATTATCCATAATACTTTCAAAATGCTCACCCATTTCTGTAATGAACTGATTAATCTGATACAAAATGGGAGTGTCTTTTGTCCACACAACTAAACCTTTTGATGGGAAAAACTTTTGAACATAAAAGAAAAGACAAGTTAGCAAAGAATCAAATTTATAGGGGTTTTTCTTTGATGTCCTGATGCTATCCATGTTTTTGTTTAATTATTTCAACAATAAATTTGACAGATCAAATTCCAGGTTCTTCTTCACAACCTTATATGCCAAATCAATAGCCTCACATAGCACACTATTCAACTGGCTGGAGCTATATATCTTATATGCAATGATGTGAATTCCAAACCTAAGCTTCACATCAAATACATTATTAATCTTTAGACCTCTATCATCCCACTCGACTAGGGTTTTCTTCTGAAGCTCTTCTCGACTTAAGGTTTTGGTAGTTTTCACCTTGTTGAGCATTGGGAGACCTGTGATCTTGTGAATCAACTTCTTCATGATCAACATAGGCTGCTCTAACCATAATTAACCATTATACACATGGCTCATAATATACCTAATGCATTTCACTTGGAAAATCCTAGGTAGATGTGGGATATGGATTAAACCTTTGACCTCTAAATTTTATTTTATTTTACAACTTATAAGTAATGTCCTTCTCATATTTCATACCTTTAACTATTCTTGTGATAAGGCCTTGTTATGTTTAATACCTATGGAGGATAATTCTTCTATAGGAAATTCTTTCATTTTTTGTTGAATTGAGATTTGTTGAATGCAAATCTCAAGGTCTTATTGAATTCTATCATCTACCTCCCTTGCCATATTTGATTTGCCAAATATCTTTTTATACAATCTCACAACCCTTCTAATAATCAAAGCACCCTTATTTTCAAGTTCAATTTTTTATTTTGTATATGCGAGTTGTGTATTCCATCTGCATCAATATTGGGCACCCGGGGCAAGGATTATGTAGATGGAGATAATGAACATCATCCAACTCTTTAGAATCAAATCTAGAAGATCGATGATATGAAACCAAAGAAGGTGAATGTATGTAGAAAGATTGGTTAGTGATGCTTTAGATGACACACCTCCTAATATCCTCACATCAAAGTGTTCCACATCAATTCTTTTCCTTTTCATAAACAAAATGTCTCCTTCTTCCTCAATAGTGTTTTTAGTTCTAATATAATTTTGTTCCAATAAAAATGGATCGATTGTAGTTGTATTGGTCATATATGTTAATATCTTCTTTCACTTTATCTACCACATCTGTGTCACTTGCAATTTGATATTCAAATGTGTGATCTCTGTGATCTATTGAATATAAGGCAAGAAATGAATATGGCTTTTCTAGCCATTCCATAGACATCAATATCACATTCATCATTCTATTCTCAATTGATTCATCTTCGTCAGCATACCAGTTAATAGTATCTAAATTTTGGTTTGACATGTTTTTTGTTTGGCAAAATGGATGTAATGGATTTCGATCCTCTTTCATGTCTTCCATTATTCTGTCAAAATTACAAGCTCGCATGATGTCAATAGTTAGTTTGAAATATTCCATTTTTGTAACTTCTTTCTCATTTAGACTACTTTCCCAATGATCCTCCAAATTTAGCTTATGCTTATAATGTGTATCTATAATTACAGTTATGAGCCATTTCAATTTTTGTCATTTTAGTAACTTCTATATTTGTGTAAGAGTATTCACCCACGACAATTGGAAACTTAAATAAATTTAAACATCAACAACATGTTTACACAACTCAAGTAGTACTAATTTATCAAATGGATGCCATGACAACTTGTAAGGACAACCATTAAATCTTGTGATTCTAATGTAAGTGAATGTTTGAATGTTTGAAATTATATATACCAATTCCCATATTTTTCTAATTCATTACCTGCCTCATATGACACTCATTCTCCTAGATCACTATCATGAAGGCCTCTTACTATAGTGAAAATGAATGCATCATTAACTGTACAATAGTGTCTCTCACTTTCAAAGATTTCTAATTGAGGATAATAATTATATATTTCTAACCCAACCCCAGAAAGTTGTCAACTTTACTTGATCCTGAATATAGTCATCCTAGGAAGCCAACAACTACACCAAATATGATGTCATAAAAAAAATTTTGCTTTTCAAAGCATCAGATAATTGTTCATGCAAGTCATTGCTAATAATTGTTGCCCGGTCAAAATATTTTCAGTCACTAATTTTTTTGATAAAATAAACCATGATCTACGGCTGAAATTGTTTCGCATGAAGACATCCAAACACTCTACTCAAAATAATGACGTATCTTTACCCTCAAGAATCTGTCTTTTATGTTGGCATCTTGCCAATTTTTTAATATTCCTCTTCTTTTACAACATCAATTTATCATTCATGAATTAAATATCATTATTTTTTTTGTGTGCATAACACTCAGTAGCCATTTTCAAATTAAAAAAATTATATTGTGCATGATGAGGAATACAAAATGCTTTCCATATCATTTCTAGGCTAATATCAAGAACTATAACACCGTGCAAATTTTTCACCTTTGTTTCATCTTCTTCAGAGAATTTTGCATAATGTAATACCAATTCTACTAATTGCAGTGACACTAGAAATGTAGTTTCCTTGACTAAGACAAAAAGAGCCAAGGTTTGAGAAAGAATGGATTCCCCCACCATTTTTTATCATATTCAAAAAATCCATTATATCAATGTTACCTAAGTTGTTGTCTTCTATTTCAATGTATGGTGAAGTGTGATGAGACCAGAATATGGTCTATTTTGACATTTCATTTTCAGCTTAATTTGCAAACTTTCTGAAGACTTTGATATTCAAGAACATGATGTTTATGATTATTTTAGTCAAATATGTCTATAATTACTTTTTAGGATCAAAATGAATATGCTATAAAAAGATATGTCATTTAATTACAAAATAGTGTGAGAATGATGTTTTATCTTCCTTAGCTAGGTTGGGTAGTTCTCCTGCAACAATGTGACATAGGGTAAACTAATTTAGATAGCATGTTTTGAATAAGTCTTGATGTATGTGATATAGAGTATTAACGATCTAGAGACACGAACGAATTGGTTCCTAGTCTATGTTTTGGCCTGGATGACCTAGCCAGCCCTGCCCTATTTTGTGGCTTTTTTGCAATGCGTGAGGGGTTTCAGGGGTTGTGGGGCCTTTGTTGTGGGTCGCTATTGGATTGGAGACTGGCCTGGTTTGATATGGGCTCATGGGTGTCTTGCTTGCCTACTTGGTTGCAAGTTTCAATGCCAAGGACGTGCTTTGGAGGGAGATCTGAGGCTCACAATGTGTGTGGGACCTCTGCCCTGTCTTCCTCTTCCTTTTGGTGTGCCCCAGTTCATTGGTGAATGGGGGATCAAGGGTTAGCATCTTTGCAAATTTTGATCAACAATATGGTGATGGGTGAGCCATCCTCTTTGATGCATGAAAATAATAAGGCTCTAAATCGTGAACTCTAGGTGGAGGATGGTGTTTCCTCTCCCAAAGGGATGCTACGATTAAAGAAAGTTAATGGATGCTTGCAACATGTTGAGGACTGACCTATTCTGGTTATTCAACCAGAACAAGTATCAAAGGATGTTGAATACTAGAGTAATCATGCCCATATTTGTAAATTTCTAGGCCTTTGAATCTCTTTGCCTGTGCTGGATTCTTGGGCTCATTGAGTGTGGAAGCTAGAAGGAGATATGGAGATCTTGCTAGCAGAAAATAACTATTTTATGGTTATCTTTTCAAGCATGACGGATAGGAATATGGCTTTCGAAGGGGGGCCATATTTCTCTAATCAAGTGGAGCTTTTCATTAAACCATAGCATATGGGATTCAACTCTGCTGAGGAGATCCCTTCACGCATTCCAGTGTGGGTTCGCTTGCCGAGGCTTTCATTGGAATTTTGGAGAGAGGATATTCTTCACTCGATTTCTTTTTTTGCTTGGAAAACCTATGGGTTCGGCTACTCAGACACAAGATCGTAAGGTAATTTATTTTGCCCGCATTTTTGTTGAAGTAGATTTAAATAATCCATTGCCAGACTCTATGGAGATTTGCATGGGATCATCTTCCTGGATCCAACAATTGGACTATGAGACCCTTCCATTCAGGTGCAGAATTTGCCATGAGTATGGACATTTACACCACAGATTCCCTAGGAATAAATCCTCCTCCTTGGATGCCCCCGGTCTCCTTAAGGAGAATGTGAGGAAGGGCCCCCAATCTAATGGACCTATTAATAGTGAATGATTTATTCAAGTCAAGTCTCATAACAAAGGCAAGGGTAAGCAGAGAACTGGGATGGACAAGCAGACTGAAGACACCTTTAACAGATTTGATGTTCTTGGAGATATGGTCCAAGAGGAAGGCAATTCAACTGAGCACTCTTTAGCGGTTATAGGTCAACATGAATTTCCAATTGAGGCTATGTAGAAGGAAGATCTGATTCTACCTACAGGGAACCAACAGGTTGGACAAGTGGATATTGATTTGCCACCTCCTGCTCGGGATAATGCAAACCTTTGAGGATCACAACTTTCGAAGGGCTTAGTCTTGGTGACTCCTTATCCCACTACACCTAAGGGGGGCTCAAATTCTATTAAGTACACTAAGGCTCCTCTTGTCTTAGGCATGCAACAGAAATCCTTCAAAAAGGGGACTTTAGACAAAGCATCAAAGAGTGGCAGAAAGACTAATCAAGAGAAGCTAAAGATAATTGGTGAGAACTTGATTGAGTCTGGGTCTGTAAAGCACACTGATTCTCATTTCTCCCAACCCCATAAATGATTTTTTTGTCATGGAATGTAAGGGGGTTGAACAAAATCCCTAGACAAAAGGCTGTTTGTAGATTAATTGAGTCTCAATCTTCAGATGTGGTCTTTACTCAGGAAACTAAGCTTACAATGGAAGGATTAGCTACTTGTGCTCCATAGATCTGGCCCTAGGGCTCTTGGCAGGGGGTGGGTGCTTTGAATATTTCTGGGGGGGTGGCTTGTCTTTGGGACCCGAGGAAAGTTTCCCCCTTATGGTGGATTTCTAGCCGATCCTCTATTTCTTTGGTTGCCTCTAGTTTTGAGACTGGGGAAAGATGTCTTCTATCCAATATTTATGCTCCTACAGACTTTACTGGTAAATCCCATTTATGGGCCCATATTAGATTCATTCGATCCCTGGACTTGTTTCTTCCATGGATTGTGACTGGTGATTTTAATGTTGTTATCAGTTTGGAGGAAAAACATGGTGGCCTGGCTAGGTTGGATATGTCTCCAAATCTGCTCAGGGATATGATTGGTTTTTTGAATCTCATTGATGTGAAGCCAAGTAATGGTGTCTTTACATGGAATAATCAAAGATGTGGTGGTGAGGCTATCTCGAAAAGGCTTGATAGATTTTTAGTTTCCTACTATTGGATGAACAACATGTGGGCCACCAGTTCTGAAATTCTTGATTGGAGGGGGTCCGACCACTGGCCTATTAAACTCTCGATCACCTCATATAGTGCAACCAAGAATCCCTCTTTCAAATTTTAGTTGATGTGGTTAAGGGACTCATCCCTTTCAGATTATGTGTTGGATTGGTGGTATGAGGGGAAGCCTGCCCATGGAACGGCTATGTACACTTTCAGCAAAAGGCTCCAACATGTGAAGTATAGGCTTAAGAGATGGAATAAACAACACTTTGGGAACTTACAGGCTTAGAAGGTTTCTACCCAGACCAAACTAAATGATATCACCCATCAGATTCAAGACCAAGGGTTGACCTCCCATTTGAGGAAATTTGAATCCTTGGCTCTTAAGGAATTGGAAGAATGGGAGCTTCGGGAGGAGATTTTTTGGAAGCATAAATCTCACATTAATTGGCTACATGAGGGGGATAGGAACACGCCTTTCTTTCATAGCTCAGTTAAGGCTCAAAGACAGGGGAATTCTCTCTCCTCTTTTGTTGCATATGATGGAACTCAGATCTTTTCTTGTGAAGAAATCTTGAGGGAAGCTGTTAATTACTTTTCCAGTCTATTCACTAGAGAGGATCTTTCTGCTAGGGATGAGAAGCGTGCCATCCTGGATTGTGTTCCCCACCTTGTCTCTATCAAGATGAATGAGTCCCTCGTGTGCCCCATCTTGTTACCTGAATTGGAGAAGATTGTGTTTAATATGAAGAAAGGTAAGGCCCCTAGCCCAGATGGATTTTCGATTGAGTTTTTTTAGGAATTTTGGGAGATAGTTAAGTTTGATCTCGTAGAAGGAGTCCAAGAATCACATAGGAACAAGCAGATGCTGAAGTCTTTGAATTCTACATTCTTGGCTCTCATTCCTAAGAATGAAGGGGCTAATCAGTTGGATCAATTTAGGCCTATAGTGTTATGCAACGTTGTCTACAAGATCATCACCAAATTGATTGCTGAGAGACTCAAGCCTATTCTCAGTTCATTGATTTCTATTGAACAGGGGGCTTTGTTGAAGGTAGGAAAATTTTGGATGGATTTTTGATCACTATGGAGGAAATCCACTCTATGGTGGCTTCTAAAGAGAAAGCTATGTTCATTAAACTAGACATGTCTAAAGCCTATGACAGGGTGAGTTGGGAATTCTTATAGAAGATTCTTTTAACTTTTGGTTTTGACAAGGAGTGGGTGGATTCAGTTCTTAGCTATGTGACTTCATCCTCCTTCTCTATTCTCATCAATGGGGAACCTTCAGACCTATTTGGTGCTTCTCAAGGGCTTCAGCAAGGGGACCCTTTATCTCCCTACTTGTTCATTATCATGGCGAAGGGTCTTGGTAGATTTCTAAGGTCCCAGATGCGGCAGGGTCTTATCCAAGGTTGGAGTTGGAATAATGATAGTCCTTCCTACTCCCATCTTTAGTTCATGAATGACACCAAGTTGATGGGCATGGATAGAATCAGCAAGGCAGTAAACATCAAGAAAGCTTTGGATACCTATTTTAGAGCTTCAGGTCAAAAGATTAATGGTGATAAATCATCCATTTATTTCTTTAATACACCTTAGCTTACACAGAGTAGGATTGCTAGAATTCTTAGGTTCCAAATCAAATCCCTTCCTTTGATGTATCTTGGAGTCCCTTTGTCCTTGGGTGCTCAGCGGAGGGGTTACTGGCAAGGGATCTTGGATAAGTTTTGGAATAAGGTTACTCACTAGACATATAGGTGGTTATCTTCGACAGGCAGAGTGATTCTGTTAAAGACTCTGGTACAGTCTCTTTCCATTTACATGTGTTGTGTTCAGGAAAATCCTTTATCTTGGCAATTCCTTTGGTCTGGTAACATTCTATCCTCGAAGTGGAGCTTGGTTAAATGGGAGTCTGTGTGTAGGCTGAAGCATGCTGGTGGCCTTGATCTTAGATCAATGGCTTTGGTTGTCACGACTTTGGCTGCCAAGCTATACTAGCACTGGTGCAACAACTAGGATCAAGATTGAGCCAAGATTCTTGTCCATAAGTACCTTCCTAGAGTTGATCACTTTGATGTGCCACACCTTCCTTTGACGGGCAGGGGCTCTTATATTTGGGACACTCTTAAGAAGGGAGCTTATCTAGTTAAGGTGGGTCTCTTCTAGATTTACAACAGAGATTCAGAGGCTTTGTTTTGGAAGGATTATTGGGATGTCCATCCCCCCATTCTCTCTAGCTTTCCCCAGCTCTAGCATCTTTGTCATACTTTCACTAATGCTGGTTGGTATAAGGTGGAACATTTTAACACTATCAAGCAATTGGGTTAGGTGGAGGTAACTTGCTAGAAGGATACACAGGAATGGCCTACTAGAGGCTCTAATGAGGACCGTGCCCTCCTTTCTAAAGCTTTGGAGAATAGGTTTTGTAGCTCCCTCAAGGAGAGGGATACTCTGGCTTGGATTCCTAGCCCTAAAGGTAAATACATGGTGGCTAAAGGATATGCTACTCTTGACAGCAACTTACATGGTCCAGATGAAGTGCAATGGTGGAAGAAGGTATGGAACCACTTCTCTTGGCCCAAATGTAATTTTTTCTTATGGTTTTTGGCTCAGAAGAAATACCTCACTTGGGAGAACCTTCGCAAACGAGGTTTTCAGGGTCCCTCTATCTGCTTTCTCTGTTTGAGTAATGAGGAGTTTGTCTCCCACTTGTTCTTTCTCTACCCCTTTTTGCAGGAGATATGGCATAGATGGTGGGAAGCTTGGAGTCAGGGATGTATCCATGCTACTTCTCTAATTGATTTTTGGGATAGTTTGGGTAGACTGCCAACGAAGACTCCTTTCTTGTAGGTGGCCTGGATGGTTGGGCTAATTTTCATTCTCTAGAACCTTTGGCTGGAAGGGAATTGTAGAATTTTTTGTGATTCCAAACTTGGAAGCTCTTAACTTTGGAAGGTCATTCTTAATAGGCTTTAGAAGACTCTTTTTTCTAGGTTTGATATGTCCATAGCTATAGATCCTATTGATCAAGGTATTGTGAAGAATCTAAATTTGGGAGATAATAGTTGGAGATGCACTCTTCGAAAAAGATCTCCCCCTGTTAAGCAGTAGGTCTACCGAGTTGGGAGATGGATGCTCCCTCCAGTTGGTATCTTGAAGATTAATACTGATGGCTCTTCTAGGGGGAACCCGGGTCATGCCAGTATTAAGGCTATAGGTAGAGATAATGATGGTGATGTTGTTTTTCTCTTCTCTTCTTACAAGGTTCAACATTCTAATAACCTGATGGAAGCCCTTGCTATCAAGATGGCTATGGAGTGTGGATGTTCTTTAGGATGGAAGAATATCATTTGTGAGTCTAACTCTCAGATTGTTGTGGATATGTTGAACAACCAGAGCTTGGAGGATGTTAGCTAGCAACTTGCTTCTTTGGTCAGACAAATTCTTAGTCTTTTTAGCTCCTGGGACTTTGTCTCCTTTTTCCATATCCCTCGTGAATGGAACAAAGTGGCTGATTGTATAGCAAAATGTGCTTCAAAGAATGTGGTTACATGGGATATTAGAGGGAGGGATGAGTTACTTTTGGAGTATTCTGAGATTCTTGAGCAGTTGCTAGTGGAAGACAGGAGTATGTAATGTTTTCTTGGGCCTTTGGCTTATGCTTTCTATCTTGGTTTTGATTGAATAAATTTTTACCCCAAAAAAAAAAAAAAAAAGTCTTGATGTATGTTATTGGTTTGGAAGTGCTAATACTTTGCAGATATAAAATCTAGGTCAAATCAATGGAGCGAGAGTCAAAGAGGTTACTTGTGTTATTATGAGCAAAGGAAATTCAGGGGTCATGAGCTCCTAGATTATTGTTATTTTTGGTGCCAGAATTAATGCATCGGTTGGAATAATCAATTTCGTTATTTTTTTATAGTTGATGAGTCTAAAATCTAGGAATTTTGTTCCTAGTTCATATTTAAATAAACTAGAACATTTGTATTCTGATGTGCTATGTTTTAGTCACTTTTCAATAGAAGAAGTTTGATGAGTACTGAATACAATCTTGTTGTTCATCAGTATGCACATTTTGCCATTGTTATGAATGAAAGGAACATTTTGAGTCTTCATCTCTGAGTTATTCTACTTCACTTCTCTATGGGGGCCCACAGAAGAAGTGAACTAATTAGTTAGCATAGGATTTATATTCAGTTATTAGAACCAAGGTAGACTTTGTTGTTCCTACAACCACTAATAATAGAATTAGTGAATTGTTCCTACAGCATAGGCGGTTGAAGTAATTCTTAGATGTATTATCATGCTTTGTTAAAATATATTTGATTCTCAGCTTTATCTTAGATTTCTTGTAGTTAAGCATTTGAATTTCCTTAGAACAGTTCTTAAGTTGAGATAAGTTTGAAGCATATATTTTGCAAACACCATTTCAATTTTACATCCCTAGTTAATAAATTAAATGAGTCCAAATGAGTTGGGTAAGAACCACTTGAGATGTCCAATCTTGGGTTAAGTAGTCCATTGCTATAGGATTTTGATCCCTTTCTTTGGCCAAGCATTTTTGGCACCGTTGTCGAGGATGTTGTTAATTCAAACTAGTCTTTTTAGTTGATAGAGTTTAGTAGTAAAGAAGCATGTTATGCATAGAAGAAGAGACCACTTAGGGAGATTCCTTCCTCATGATAATCAAGAAGAACCATTCAATTATTTTCAACCTGAACTAGAAGAACCCCAAGGAGAGAACAACGTAGATGAACCCTTTAAAAACCCATTTGCTAACATTGATGCTGAATCAAAAGAATCACTCCACTTAAATGAACTTTTCATGGGCCTAAATATCAAGATAATCCACTAGCCATCATTATCTATCAAGAACCACCTCTTCCTCCAAGAATGGTTGTGCCTACCTTTCCCTTTCCTATTCGCCTACAACAAGGGAACCAAAATTTGAAGAACGTACCTGCTACTGCACTTCCAAAATTTTATGGCTTAATTACAGGAGATCCTCAAACCTTTCTCTTTGAGTTTGACATCCTTTTTAGGAGTTATGACTATAGCATTGATGCCCATAAGTTGAAATTTTTTCCCTCCACTCTAAAGGATGCTACTCTATGATGGTTCATGGGGTTGGGTGCAAATGTTGTAGTGAATTGGACTAAAATGAGTAATTTGTTTCTTCAAAAATATAAAGAATATTGTAGAGGAAAAGATATGAAGGGGGGTGAAATTTTTGAAATTTCATAAAAGAAGGATGAAACTTTAGAAGACTATGTTTCCAAATTCTTGTTTAATGTGCAGAAAAATACACAACATAACCTAAATGAAGAGTCTAAAAAGCATCTTTTTTTGAGAGTTGTGCAAGAAGAAAGCATGGAGGCCCTGGACCTAATGGTTGGAGGTGATGTTACACAAAAAACTTGGAATGATATCAAGGAGATATGTCAAAACTATTCAAGAGCTATTATGAAGAAAGGTAGAGGACTAAGGAGCCTACCACATAAGACCAATGGTGGGTCAGGAGTATCAAAGATGGAGTTATCTAATTTGTTGTTTGATTTCAAGTGAGATATCATTAATGATGTTGCTACTCAATTGGATACCATGCAATCTCAAAGGAAAAAGGATGAAGTTGATGACATGCTGACTGAATTTTGCTCTCGTTATAAAGAAAGGAAGAAGAATTGCACCTGCAAAATCATTGCAGTAGTAGATGCACAACCAATGACTACTAAGTTTAAACCAATTGATGATGCTATAGGAGAAGTGATTTATGTTTCTCAAAGGAAACCATGGGCTCAAAGACAATGTATGCCTCAAGATCCTCTAAATAATTTTGGTTTTAATAGTAGTCAATGGCAAGGTAATATTCCCTCAAATTTTGTCCCTCAAGGACAAAATTGGAATAATAAGTGATCTAACTAACAACCCCATTATAATCAAGCCTACCATCAACCACCTTAGTATCTCCAAAAAAACACTCAATGGCCTCAACAAAATAACTAGTATCCTCACTAAGGCTTGAATCAACAACCTTTGTATCAAGGGAATTGGTAGCAACCACCTCAGTAGGGGCCAAGCCAATCACCTCAGCAACAAGCCCTGATGCCTTCACCTCAGTAGCAAGCCCTAATGCCTTCCTCCTAAAGATAATGCTAGCCCACAAAAGTAACCGCAACTTCCTACTCAGCAATCACCAAATCCCAACATTAAGCAGCAAGCTTATTCTCTACAGGTCAATGATATTCATCCTAGGCCCAGAACCAAGTTGCCTGCACCTTAAGGACCCATTATAACTGAGGTTGTTGATACTAAAAATGGTTTGTCAACGAATTGATATTCCAATTTCGCCATCTGTGCAAGCACCTACTCCTCCATTTCCACAAAGGTTAATTCCTATAGCCCCATCTAAACCAAGTCTTGTAGCAACTAATCTCCTAGACTAGCTTAAGAAAATGACTATACAGATTCCCTTATTGGATGCACTTAAAGAGATTCCCCTTCACAATAAAACTTTGAAGGAAACATGTGTCAAGAAATCTATTAGAAGGAAAAAGGATCCTCTTACTATCCATGTGTTGGGACAACTTTCTGATTTAATGTTGAGCGAAGCCATGATGCCTAAATATTTTGATCCAGGAAGTCCTATTGTTACCATACATATAAATGGCATCCAAATTCAAAAAAAATTGATTGATTTAGGAGCATCAATTAATGTCATGACTAGAGAAGTCTTGTTAAGACTTAGTATTATTAGATTAAGGGATACTCCTACAATTCTCTAGTTAGCAGACAATTCAACTATCAAACCTGATGGTATGATAGAAGATATCATTGTAACCTTGGATTCCCTAGATTTTCCTTTAGACTTTGTTGTGTTGTCATTGAGAGACACCCTTGGAGGATATCTATTAATCTTAGGAAGACATTGGTTGGCTACTACAGATGCATGCATTGCATTTCAATTAGGAAAAATGACAATATCAGATGGTACCAACACTAAGAAGTTAACTATGGACTCCCCTGCACAACCTCAACTAGATCTTGACCAAGTTTCCTGGCCAGACCTTGGTGATGATCTTCCAGAAGTTGATTTTGTTCAACAACCCAGGATGCTAGAAAGAAACCCATTTTTTGTGTCCCGGGAAGAAGATGATATACTAGCAGCAATCCTTACTAATTAGTATGATTTTGAGAAGTCTACTTCTAAAACTCCTGCTAGCTCCTTGCAAACCATATTGCCTAATTGTGATGCACCTCACTCTCTTGTAGCACCTAATTACCTTCATACATTATTGCCCCATGAAATTAAATCTCCATCAATAGCAGAGGTCTTAATGATGGACAAGGTAAAGAAACTAGAAATTGCTATAGGAAAAGAGCTAAATATTAATAATGAACTTACTACATCTCAGATGAAAAGTATTATTAAACTATTGCAAAATAGTCAACAAGCCTTTGCATGGGACTATACTAACATGAAAGGTTTAGATCCTAGTCTTTTCACACATAGGATATTTATCAACTTAGAGTGTAATCCATTAAGACAACCTCAAAGGAGGGTAAACCCAGCATTAAAAGATATAGTCAAAGAAGAGTTACAAAAACTTCTTAATGATGGCTTTATTTATCCTATTTCTAATAACTAATGGGCATCACCTCTAGTTATTGTTCCAAAGAAGGGGGAAAATGGAGAGTATGTGTAGACTACAAAGATCTTAATAAAGCCACTTAAAGGGATCATTTTCCTCTGTCATTCATTCATCAGGTACTAGATAACTTAGCAGGAAAACTATATTTCTCATTCCTAGATGGTTTCAGTGGCTATAACCAAATCCAAATCTCTCCTAAAGATCAAAATAAGACAATGTTCACCTACCCATGGGGAACATTTTCTTACTCTATCTTACCATTTGGATTATGCAATGCACCTACAACTTTTCAATAAGCAGTACTTAGCATATTTTCTGACATAGTTGTAGATTGTGTTGAAATCTATATGGATGATTTCACTACTTATGGTGACACATTTGAGCAAGCTCATAAAAAATTGGAGAAGGTATTAAAAAGGTGTCAAGAATATAACCTTTCTCTTAATACTAAGAAGTGTTGTTTCATGATGGAAGAAGGAGTTTTTCTTGGGCACTAGCTTTCCTCTTTCAGAATCCAAGTAGATCCTGCAAAGATTGTTGTAATTACTAATCTACCAACACCAACCAAGAAGACTGATCTTAGAAGCTTTCTTGGACATGTTGGATACTATAGGAGGTTTATCAAAGATTTTAGTAAACTTTCTACTCCTTTGTATAACCTACTTAAGAAGCAAGCTGAGTTTGAGTGAACACAAGACTGTAAAGCAACATTCCGACAATTGAAGGATGTTTTGACAATGACACCTATTCTTAGAGGACCTAATTGGAAGCTACACTTCCACATTCATACTGATACATCTGACACTACTTAGGGTGTAGTTCTTAGACAAAAATAAGGTACTGTTGAGCATGCCATTTACTATATTAGTAAGAAATTGCAGGGTGATGAGTTGAATTATACTGTAACTAAAAAAGAACTGTTTCTTGTTGTGTATGCATTTAATAAATTTTGGCATTATATTACAAGTTATGAGGTTTTTGTCTACACTAACCACTCTTCTATAAAATACTTGATGAATAAATTTATTATTTCTGGAAGATTAGCACGTTGGTTACTCCTCATCTAGGAGTTTAATGTGAAGATAACAGATAAATTAAGTTGAGCCAATGTAGTGGTAGATTTTCTTTCATGACTTCAAGTACCTGATGACCCTCTAGCCATAGATGATAGCTTGCCTAATGAGCATTTATTTTCAATAGAAAGTTATAACTCATGGTTCACAGGTATAGAAAATTACCTTGCTATATGAAGAACACCACCACACTTTTCACCCAAGCAGTGCCATCTTTTGGTGGAAAAGAGTTTCAATTTCTCAAAGATAATTGGATTGATGTTCTACACTAGAATAGATCAAGTAATCTGTCAGTGTGTATGGGAAGATGAAACTTATGACATTTTACAGGCATGCCATGATGAACCATGTGGGGGTCACTTTGTAGCAAAAAGAATAGCCTACAAGATTTTAACAACTAGATACTACTGGCCTACTTTTCACAAAGATGCAACAAAATATAAAGATGATGTGGTCAATGCCAATGCATGGGAAGACCCACTAAAACTAATGAAATTCCCTTGTAGCCACAAGTGGTAGTCACACCTTTTGACAAATGGGGTATCGATTTTGTTGGTTCAATAGAGCCCTCTTCTCATGGAAAATCATACATCTTGTTATGTACTGATTATGTAACTAAATGGGTTAAAGCACAAGCTATGGCATGTGCAAGAGATCATAAAGTAGTAGATTTTCTATATGAGTGCATATTCACTAGATTTGGAGTACCTAAAGAAATTGTCACAGATTAGGTAGCTCAATTCACAACAAACCCGATTATAGAACTCATGAAGAATTACATGATTCATCATGGTACATCTTACCCATACCATCCTCAAGCTAATGGTCAAGCAGAAATCACAAAAAGAGAAATTGAAGCCATCCTCACTAAAACAATTGCTATTCACAAGAGGGACTAGGTTACCAGGCTTCCTGAAGTAATTTGGGCTTATAGGACTACATGGAAGAGCACCATTGGATTTACCCCATTTCAATTACTTTATGGTAAATTGGCTTCCATTCCTATTTAATTTGAACACAAGACTCTAAAAAATACTTTAGAATTAGATGTTGATCTTCCCAAGGCTCAAGAAGATAGATTACTCCAGCTGAATTTCCTTGATGAATACTAGAAATTTTCCCTACACAATATAAAGATAATCCAATAGCAACGAAAGAAATGGCATGATAAGTTCATTCGTGACAAGAAGTTTTCTATTAGAGGCTGGGCCCTCCTATATGATTCTCGCTATCAGCAAACTCCAGGAAAATTCCAAACCCATTAGCTAGGACCGTATGAAATCATTTGTTTTCAACAATGGTGCAATGCAACTCTCTACCATTGATCTTGTTCATTTAAAATTACTTGCTAATGGACACTACTTAAAACTCTACCATAGGTTGTCTAGTCATGAAGAGTTCCTGCAAAAATTTTAGTCACCTTCTAATCCTACAATTCCTACAGCAACTGCAAATGAGTTTCCTACTCATTTTTTGTCCTCTTTCTAAAAGCATTTCATTTATCATAATAAACTACTTTCTTTGTGAAAGTATTTTCTCCATAATAATTCTAGCTCACTTTAGTTTTTCTCATCTTCCACCTCACCTCAGCCTTCATCAACTTGCATGATGGTATCAAATGATGACACAACTTAACAGGTTTGTGCACATACTCAAGTTTAAAACTTTTTCTTAATATGTTGTTCTATTTTTAGTTACCCTTGTCACTAGCAATTACAAGAGCTATTGCCTAATTTAGTTAGGGGGAGGGGTATTATTATCTCATTCATTTTTTTTGTGATCGTTAAATGTGTATTATTCATTGTATGTTACCACATGATAAAAAGAATAATGTGATGTGACTGCTACCTTTATGTTGTACATTTTTGTGAATTGGGAAGTACATACTTAATGTAGACTTAAGTGATCTTTAATGCTAAAAAACTCAATTGCTTAAAACAAGTACTATCACTTGTCTTCTTGTCTTGTTATGAGTTTTTCCATTTTTTTTGAAATTAATCTTGTATCACTTCAAAGGAAAAATGGGGGAGGTTTGTTGAGAAGAGAACCAGCTGACCATACAACATTGTTGGGAGACCCAGTTTGCCTACCTATATTTCAGGCCAGGGGGTAGATGAATTACATGTTCAAATTATCTGCATGGAATGCAGAGCTTGCCTTAGAATTCTTTCAAATGTTGAGGGATGCTTTTGCTATAGCTAGAGGAGTAAGGGTTCCATTTTCACCCAAAATTATAGTAGATACAATGGAATTTCCACTAGAAGGAGAACACTTTTCAGATACATTAGATGCAGTGCCGACTGATGCAGAGCCTCACCTTGGAAAACTTAGGAGGAAATCAATCACTCAACTGAGTTGCTTCAAGGGGCACATGCACCTTCTAGGATCAAACTAAAACCAAACTTGACTGTTAACAAACTGATTTTTCAATACCCAGTGAAAACTGACATGCAACATGAACTTTCCTAACCTCCTGTCGCAACATTTTTTTGCACCAAACTTAATGAAATCTAACTGAAATCTTTTTCAATGTATTTGTAGTACATATTCATGAAAATAAAATCTAAAATCAACCCGACCAAAAACTAACCATTAAATAACATTGTTCATATTCAAAACTACATCGCCATTATGTGTGCATGGATTTCTAAGCTTGAGCTTAATAGAGATCAACTAGATTTCTCCATATTGGAAACAAAATACATGGATGAAAACTATCACATTCAAAAGGAAAATCCAAATATCAAAACAACAACAAATTGATTTCCACCAACAATAGACCATTTTTAATATCACATTGCATGTCTACATGCAAGTTTTAAAACTTGGGCTCAAGTCGACTGTCGCTTAGAACCTCTTTTTCATGGACCAAGACTACCATTTCATGATTCAAACTAATACTCATCACCATCTCATAACAATCATGCAACTAACCATACCGGTGAATAGATAAACACATTCACCCGATTTAAAATTTGGATTCCACGCGGCTATGATTAGAAACAAAAGACCCAAAAAACAAAATAAAAACAAAAATAATATAATACATAACTCTTTTGTGATCTTAGGAACCGATCACAGAGAGTTTAGACAACTCCCATCAAAAGATATGACTCTCAAAACCACTAAAGTTTACACTCACAATTCAAGAAAAATTGTGCTTTCTCCAACAATTTTCAAAACAACAAATTAATTTTTTTTTTTTTTTTTTTTTCAAAAATCCATTGACATGTTCCTGTTCTAAAAAAAATGCATCACTAAAATCTTGGAACTTATGAATATTGATTTAACCAAAGAAACAAAGAGAACCACACATCCAAACTGCAAAACTTAGAAAAACTTAAAAAAACTGTCTATTCCATTCTTCTCAATCTGATCTATCCTCCTTTACATTCAAAATTTTGCCATTTAAAATACTTTCCGTTCTTTTTCAGCTGGGAATCTAAAATGTCCACAATAAAAACAAAATTGAAACCTATTTTGGAATCATGACAAATCAAATATCAGAATATGCTGTCAACTTCCTGTAGCTATCAATTCCTTAGCTGGCCTAATTATTAAACACACACAAACACACTTAAATAAAACTGACTTAACATAAAACTGAAATTAACTTTGTCCTGAGTGTCTATAATTGGAGAGCTTATATGATTGCTATTCCATTTATGCCACCACATTGTAGGACATTATTATGAACATCAAAATTGAAAACATTTAAAACATAACATTAAATTTTTGCACAACTTCCTGTAGCAAAAACTGTCTGCCACTGCAACATACTTCTGCATAACTTCCTGTCACATAAACTATCTATTATGCCACTACAGCATACTCCCCTGTACAATGAATCTCAAGTCCTCTTGAGATGAGGTGTTGTAGTAATGAACCATGCTTGTTGCTTTGTTCTTTATCCATCTGAATATCTTCTAGTGCAAGTTTGTTCTTCCATTTCATGAGATATTGAGTATTTTGTCCCCTTTGAGTCTTCTTAGAAACACCTGCAAAAATAAATGTTAGAAAAGAAAAATATTTCTTCATCTTTACTTTAGGATTATACTCATCTTCTTTCTATAATCCTACATTTTCTTGTCCTTGACTCCCTTGTATTTGTCTTTCCTTCTTCATTTTAATCTTTGGTTTGTCTCTGTTTTGTAGCATAAAAACTATTTGTTGCTGATTATTCATTTCCAATAACAACTTTATCCCATGTAACACTTCCACTACTGCATACATTTGTGACTCTAGCAAATACACTTTCCCATGAAATTCCTTTTTCTTATCCTCACAAACATATCATGTCTCCATACATAGAGAATACCCAAATACTTGATCCCTTTCATAACCCATAACTAACTTTTCTACAATCTCTTCTCTTGGAACCAAATCATATTTCTCAATCTGCATTTCTTCAATCTTGTCATAAACATAATCAAAATTTATTACCTTGTCATAAACACATTCAGAATTTGTTATCTTCTCATAAAAATATTCAGCCTTAGCTTCTTTTTCCATAACATCATCAAATACCTCTTCTCTACAAACTTCTTCATCTTGAGTCTCCATACTACCACCATTCCTTTTCCATTCTCCCATGATGGCTATAAACTCTTCCCATAAATTAGATTCTTCTTCAGAACTTGCTGCTACACAATCTTTATCTCCATCCTCATGTCATTGCTCTTGACATTTCACCACACCATGCATTTTAAAGGCTTCATTATTTTCCTCCAAACTCTCTTTCATAGGAGTACCTTTCAACATTGTACTCATCTCTATTTTCAAAGGACACATTACTATTCCAACCATAACTTTATCACACTCAAATCCCATAGGACTTTCCTCTTTATTCTTCTCATCAACATTTCCTTGCTGCACTGCTTCTTGCTGCAATTTATCTTCTTTCTGCTCTTCATGTTCTTTCCCTTCCAAAGGACAACTTACATCTATCATTGTTGAGATTTCTGTACCAACTTCACATACATTTGCACTATTTATGGCTACCTTCTCTACAATTTCATTAGCCTCCACCAAAACTTCTGTCACTTCCTCTTTCTACATTTTATTTTCTTCTAACTTAGCTTCATTCTCTTCAAGTTTCCTTCTCAAACTTTCTATCTCCTCTTGTATCTTGCTCATCTCTTCTCTTTTTTTTCTTATTTTTTCTTCTCTTTTATTCTTTTTCTCTCTCCTTAGCTATGGATCCTTTCTCTTTTGATACTTTCTAAATAGGTACAGCCCCACTATTAAAGTTGCATTCCCTTGCTCCATTGTGTCTCACCTAGGATTTTTTTTTCTAGTCTCTTGGACTTCTTCTCAGATTCTTCTCTCAACCTATTATAACTGCACAAACACACACAACCACTTTTTCCCAAACCTTTTGCTGAGCTCTGATACCAAAAATGATGCAGAGCCTCACCTTGAAAAACTCAGGAGGAAATCACTCACTCAATTGAGTTGCTTCAAGGGGCACATGCACCTTCCAAGATCAAACTAAAACCAAACTTGACTGTTAACAAACTGATTTTTCAATACCCAGTGAAAACTGACATGCAACATGAACTTTCCTAACCTCCTGTCACAATATTTTTCTGCACCAAACTTAATGAAATCCAACCCAAATCTTTGCAATGTATTTTTAGTACATATTCACAAAAATAAAATCTAAAATCAACCCAACCATAGACTAACCATTAAATAACATTTTTCATATTCAAAACTACATCGTCGTTATGCGTGCATGGATTTCTAAGCTCGAGCTTAATAGAGATCAACTAGATTTCTCCATATTGGAAACAAAATACATGGATGAAAACTATCACATTCAAAAGGAAAATCCAAATATCAAAACAATGAAAAATTGATTTTCACCAATAATAGACCATTTTCAATATCGCATCACATGTCTGCATGCAAGTTTTAAAACTTGAGCTCAAGTCGACTGTCGCTTAGAACCTCTTTTTCATGGACCAAGACTACCATTTCATGATTCAAACTAATACTCATCACCATCTCATAACAATCGTGCAACTAACCATACCGGTGAATAGATAAACACATTCACCCGATTTAAAATTTGGATTCCGTGTGGCTATGATCAGAAATAAAAGACCTAGAAAACAAAATAAAAACAAAAATAATATAATACATAACTCTTCTGTGATCTTAGGAACCGATCACAGAGAGTTTAGACAACTCCCATCAAAAGATGTGACTCTCAAAACCACTAAAGTTTACACTCACAATTCAAGAAAAATCGTGCTTTCTCCAACAATTTTCAAAACAGCAAATTAATTTTTTTTTTTTTTTTTAATTTCAAAAATCCATTGACATGTTGTTGTTCTAAAACAAAAGCATCACTAAAATCTTGGAACTTTTGAATATTTATTTAACCAAGGAAACAAAGAGAACCACACATCCAAACTGTAAAACTTAGAAAAACTAAAAAAAACTTTCTATTCCATTCTTCTCAATCTGATCTCTCCTCCTTTACATTCAAAAATCTGCCATTTAAAATACTTTCCCTTCTTTTTCAGCTAGGAATTTGAAACATCCACAATAAAAACAAAATTGAAACCTATTTTGGAATCATGAAAAATCAGATATCAAAATCTGTTGTCAACTTCTTGTAGCTGTCAATTCCTTAGCTAGCCTAATTATTAAACACACACAAACACACTTAAATAAAACTGACTTAACATAAAACTGAAATTAACTATGTCCTGAGTGGCTATAATTGGAGAGCTTATATGATTGCTATTCCATTTATGCCACCACATTGTAGGACATTATTACAAACATCAAAACTGAAAACATTTAAAACATAACATTAAATTTCTGCACAACTTACTGTAGCAAAAATTGTCTGCCACTGCAACATACTTTTGCATAACTTCCTATCACATAAACTGTCTACTCTGCCATTGCAGCATCGACTAGGCCCCAATTATAGTGCACATAGACCCACAGCTTCAAATAGACTGGAAACAAGGTATAGTCCACACATCTTCACCACAACCATTTAACGAATGTGTTATCTATATGGTGAAATATTTTACTTATGAAGGGAGACATTCATATTTGCATGCCATGCATTTCAAATTTTTGAGTTGCTTAAGACATGATGATTGCCCTTTGAATGTTCCTCATTTTATGTATCACATTCTATTAAAAAGAGTTGATGCAGTACAAAAAGGAACCACAAAGGATGTTTCACACCACTATTTTATCAAGCTCATCATAGAAAAAGCCCTTAGGGAACAACTTGGGATATCTTGGGATGATTTTGTTGAAAACAAATTGCAAAACCCTGTTAGGAAGCTTGTGGAGAAAATTGAAAAGGAAAGAGAACCTCAAAAGAACCCTGTAAACCTAGCTCTAGCCTCTTCTTCAACCAGACCCAAAAGGTCACAGAGAAAATCAATTTCTACTCCCATAGCTTCTACCTTTGGGTTGGGTCCAAAGTCTAATAAGGGTAAAAGGAAAGTTAAAATTTTCCCAAATATTGACTCTCCTACAGCTCCTAGGATTCATAAGAAGAAGAAAAGGGGGAATGTACAGGAAACATCTCAAGAACCTCTTGCAACTTCAAAGGAAGTTGAATTACCCTCTAGGCATAGAACTTGAAGAAGGCAATCATCTGTAAAACTTGATGAGGGTGTGTCTTTTCAACCCCCTATGTCCAAAAATGTAGCAATTGAAAAAGAGCAATCCTCTTTTGATAAAAATAATAATATCATTGAAGAAGGTGAAAGTGAAGTGAAGAACATGCACCTGCAGCAACAAGAACATCCTCTGACCAGCCACCCATTATCTCCATAGATTCAAACATAGAAGATAGTGTATCTGTTGGATTCCCAAATTCTCCTCCACCTAAAAGAGAAAAATTTCATGAAAAGGATGTTGAATAAATTTTAATGTAGTCAACATTGTTGCTGAACAAATTCTTTCACAAGGACTTGATGCTTTAGCATATGTAGCCCAACAAACTATTCCTAGTGATCTTTCATTTGAGACACAAGTTACTTTTAGTCCTAGTTCCACTATTTCATTATTAAGCATCATTTCGTAGTTATCTAATCAATTAATTTAGGAGAGGGAAGAATGGAAATTAGAGAGAGAGAGAGAGAGAGAGAGAGAGAGAGAGAGAGAGAGAGAGATAGAGCTTAGAGAAAACTATCTTCAATCAAACTCAAGATTTGACTAAAAAGGATGAGGAGATTGGGAAATTAAGTGGTAAACTTACAAAGGTCACTACCATGATTTTTGAATTAATGTCTTGTTGCTCTCCTTCCTCTGTTTATGCTCTCTTTTTGAAAGAACAATTTGTTAGTTATCAGATGACCTATGTAATACAAGGTAAGAGTTTAACATGGAATACTCCTCATGAATTCTTTCAAGCCTTCCATACTGCCCCTATAGCCATTAAAAATCTACTATGTGGACTCTTCTTACATAATTTAGTAGTTCCTAACAATAAATATTGGAACATTTTTCCTTATGTGGGTGATATTCAACTCAGGACATTAATGTCTTGGATCCAAAATGAAATTAGCAAAGAACATCAGGCCCATCAATTTAGAGAATTAGAATATGATTCTCCACTTCTCCTTAGGCCTGAAGCCAAGGATGCCATAACTATGTACAATGAATGGATGAAAATTATTTACTCAAAACCAGGAAGCCAGATTATCCCTCCTTTAAGGGATGCAGCCTACCAAGAATATAAAGTTACGGTAGAGATAGATCTCCCTATAGCAAAGTAGGGGAATCAATGGCATTGGATAGGATTGAATGAAGACCTACAGAAGAAAGAACCTCATTCTCCATTGAATTTTATCATGGCTACTCGACGAGCACCCTAGTATATCAAGTTGGGGGAAGAAAGGAAAAATGACTAGATCCCTTTAACTTTTCAACCTCCACTATCATTATCCCCATTGCTTGCTAATTAGAAAGATTTAGAGATAGTTGATATGGCAGAAGAGCTTTGCAGGTGGGAAAGGTATAGGGAGACTAAAGGTTTTTATTGGAACATTGCTACAAGAGGTAAAGGGAAGATTATTGCTTCATATTTTAGGATGACTTCAAGGGTGAAGAATTTTATGTTTTCTTGAGGACAAGTCAAATTTTCAATTGGGGGGAATGATGAGACCAGAATATGGTCTATTTTGACATTTCATTTTTAGCTTAATTTGCAAATTTTCTAAAGATGTTGATGTTCAAGAACATGATGTTTATGATGATTTTAGTCAAATATGTGTGTAATTACTTTTCAAGATCAAAATGAATATGTTGTGAAACGATATGTCATTTAATTACAAAATAGTGTGAGAATGATGTTTTCTCTTCCTTAGTTAGGTTGGGTAGTTCTCCTGCAACAATGTGACATAGGGTAAACTAATTTAGATAACATGTTTTGAGTAAGTCTTGATGTATTTTATTTCTTTGGAAGCACTAATGCTTTGCAGATATAAAAGCTAGGTCAACTCAACCAAGTGGGAGTCAAAGCGGTTACTTGCGTTATTAGACCAGCCCTGAGTGGAGGAGATTCAAGGGTCATGAGCTCCTAGATTATTGTTCTTTTTGGCATTAGAATTAGTGCACTGGTTTTAATCATCAATTTTTTTATTTTCTTTGATAGTTGATGAGTCTAAAATCTAGGAATTTTGTTCCTAGTATGTGTTTAAATAAACTAGAAAATCTATATTTCGGTGTGCTAAGTTTTAGTCTATTGAATACAATCTTGTTGTTCATTAGTATGCATGTTTTTCCATTGTTATGAATAAAAGGAACATTTTAAGTCTTCATCTCTGAGTTATTCTACTTCACTTCTCTGTGGAGGCCCACACAAGAAGTGAACTAATTAGTTAGCATAGGATATATATTCAGTTATTAGAACCAAGGTAGACTCTATTGTTCCTGTAGCCACTAATAATAGAATCAGTGGATTGTTCCTACATCATAGGTAGTTGAAGTAATTCTTAGCTATATTTTCATACATTGTTAAAATAGATTTGATTCTCAGCTTTAGCTTAGATTTCTTGTAGCTTAAGCATTTGAATTTCCTTAGAACAGTTCTTAAGTTGAGATAAGTTTTAAGCATATATTTTACAAACACAATTTCAATTTTATGTCCCTAGTTGATAAATTAAATGACTCCAAATGAGTTGGGTAAGAATCACTTGAGATGTCCAATCTTGGGTTAAGCATTCCATTGCTATAGGATTTTGAACCCTTTCTTTAGCCAAGAAAAGTGAACAATGAATCAATGAAATTGATGCATATGGTAGAAATAGATGAGAAAATATACTATGGGAAGGCTTGAAAATAGTAGTCACATTGGAAAAGTTTTTTAGGCAAGATACAAGAGGATTTTGAACAAAAACAATTTGGTCAGTTATTGACAAATCTTAGAGATGCACAACCAACAATTGATGATTGGAATTTATTGGTGTCAAGAACAAAGAGCAATATTTCTCCTATGATAAATAATGATTTTGATAATCATGTTCATTTATTTTCCACTAATGGTAATGTTCATAATCATAATAGAAATAAATTATATCCTTTGAGTCAACCTATTGTTCTCCTTATTGCAAAAAAGGTTTCAAATGTTAGTGGAGTAGAAGAAAATTCTCTTGATGAGCTTGATATGAAATTATTGATCTTAAAATATGCAAGAGTTATGTTAACTTAAAATCCATGGGTAGAAGCAGACCTTGTAAATGGGGCTTTAGTTTATGTTCAAAAAATTGTATACAAACATGAAAGTATGCCACCAGAACTACCCTTGTATGTCATGGTGGAATTTGACACTTAGTCTAGATTTCCATTCCTTGAAGAAGATTTGAATATAGTACTTATAAGTGCAGTAAAAAGAGGTTCTAGATCTCAAAAACCATTGATATTAGCTTGGACATGGACAATACACAAATCTTAAGGTTTGACACTTCAAAAGGCAAAAATTGATATAGGACCAATAGAAAGATTAGGAATGACATTTGTGGTGATACCTCATGTAAAGTAGTTACAAGGATTGAGACTTATGCCACCATTTTCTTATCATAGTTATGAGAAAATGAAAAAGGGAAAACATCTTGGAAAAAGAAAAGCTAAAGAAAGAAGACTTAAAATAATAGAAATCAATTCATGTAACAATTTTTAATGATTATGACAACAACTTTGAATAAGATAATTATCAATTTATAGTACTATGATAAAATGCATTTTTAGATAAACATTCTTATAAAATGTGATCTTTTATGTTTCATTAAAGCTTCTTCAAAATGGTTTTCATTTGTCATTTCCAAAATACTATGTTATTTTCTCAATTCATGATATTGGTGCATTTAAAATTATTAATTAAAATACTTTTTATCAAAAAAACATTTTTTGAGAATCTCTTGTTAATATATTTAAATTCCTTACTACAAGTTGTCTTGTGAATTTTAAAAAAGTGAGAACATCACTAGTCCCATCCATTATTTGTTATTTTTTTTGTAATTGTTTATCTAGATACTTATAAAAAATTATTATGTTAAGGAAAAGAAAAATTAGAATTGATGACTGGTATGAGCATATGGATCTATGAAGATTTCATAGTGAAGAAAGAACAAATGATTTGTGCTCTAAAAGGATTCTCCATGAAATAGATCTACTTATGTTTTGACCACTGACACTAGAAGTTTTATTCATTTCTTCATAGATCCCATTTTTGCAGAATTGGTTTATTGTGAAGAATGTGATCCAACTAATTTGTACTTTGTTCCATAAAGATTTGGTTATAGAAACCTCCCTTTTAAACTAAAATAGATGAGTATGCCCCGGTCTGGTTACAAAGGATGCTCATATCAACATGTGGTTGAGAGATGGGGACATCAAGGGATTTTTCAATCTCTTCCATTTCTTTAATTAATAAGAAAATTTATCACAAAACAAATATCCACACAGACACAATTAATTTATCCAACAAGGGATGAAGATACAAGCACTTAGTATCTACGACGACATACATTTGAGCAACTGCACTAGTTTGACACATTGAACCCTACAACTAAAGACTTGATTCCACAAAATATAATTCACTATGAAGATGATAGTGACTTTGAGTAGATTAATTGATTATTTTTAGTGTTAAATTGAATTACTTCACTTGAGAGACATGCTTTCAAGCTTTCAATGCTACTTTTTCAAAAATATGTTGATTTTTTAAAGAAAAGATTAGGAAAAAGTATGTCTTATATTGTTTCAATAATGACATAGTTGTGTTCATAGGTGATAAATTATAGAGAAACATAGTTTAATTTTAATGTTAAAGAAAAATCTCAGAATAATTCAAAAGTTGAATATAACAATTGTACATAAAACAAAATATGTTGATGTTTCAGTTAATGCACCTATCAATCGCTCAAAATCGTTTGGTTCTAACGAGTTTATGGAAACCAAAATTGGAATACTTACAAAGAAAAGTAGAAAAAATGTAATGGAAATCGTTAATATATAGAAGATTTTTCCCTTGGCTAGGAAACTATTAAACACTATGATATAACAACAGGAAAAGACATTTTGGTGAGTGTACACAAAGCTTTATAGTTGTTGAAGAATTTCAAGGATTCATGCATGAGATATTTTATAATAAGCATTGTGAGATGGGGTCAAGTGATACAATCCGTAATGAGATTGTTCATTATTTACGAACAAAAGTAAAATATTAGGTTCTTTGATTTCTCTTCAAAACATTGTCAAAACATTAATTACTTAATAGTATGTATATATGTCTCACTATAGACTTAATAATACATATCATGAATATATTTATACATTTTACATTTTTTCTATGTTAATTATGCAATAGGAAAATCTCATGTTAGCTATTTTATTTAAAAATATTATGACCATGTGCTTGATAATCTCAAAGTTTGTACATTAAAAATGAATAAAAATCTATTTTATAACTAACTTTACCATTCAAATATTTGTCTACATTACTTTACGAATTCAATATCTTTCACCAATCATACATATTAATGTTTTTGAAATTAAAAGTGACCAAAAACAAGGGGGTCAACCCTTAATAGTCAAAAGGCTGGTAACCAGCACATTACCAGCCAGTAACAAAACCAGACAAAAAGAACTGGAGTACCAGCAGGTAGAGACTTAAACCATAGACCAGAAAGCTAGAACCAGAAAGGAAGCAACCTAGCTACTAACCACATAGTCCATAAAGGCACCCAGGCCTAATAAAAAATTTAAAACAGCTGAATACCGACAAAACCATAACTGCCAAAAAAGTATATAAAGTCTTTGGATCCTTAGATCCCCATAACTGACCAGAAAGACTTAGATTTCTTTTTTCCCTTTTCCCCTTGCATGAAATAGAATCTAGGCCCAATCATCGGCAAGAAACTTGAAGAGTAATTTTTTGTCCTCCATTCCAAGCCAACTTCCTCCTCCTATGCCAGTAGTTGGAGGGTAGTTGCAGCAGCATGAGTAACTTTAAGTCCAAACTTGGAGAAGGTGAAAAACCCCTCCTCCAAAGCTTTGACCCTTTCCTCCAGGTTCATGTAATGCTCCTCCATCGCCTCAGTCTCCTCTTTATGCTCCTTGACCTTCTCTGCAACAACCTCCTTCATTTTCTGTCCCTATGGTTTATCCTGCAGCACCCGTCGGTTAGAGGAAATCTTCAAATTATCCTTAACAAGGGAAGAAATGGTAATTGGGGAATTATCCATTTTTCTCATCTCATCACAAAAAGTAATAGGTTTAAGTGAGAAGCTGGCTGAAACATGGGTTGTCTCAATATTCCTTTCTTTGTCGTCCAACACTTGGGTTTAAGTATCATCCATCAAAATGTTCCCAGAATTGAAACTTTTTTCCCCCTCCTCATTACCTTCATCCTTGTTGGAGTTGGAAATATTTTCCTCCTCCCTTCTATCACTATTATTTCTTGAGCTATCTTCTTCAACTTCCTCAACATGGTCTCTGATGGACTTCTACTTAACCCTAGCCTGGGACTAAGCTAACCTACCAGACCTTCTTCTTTCTTTTTCCCCAATATCCTCACCAGAATCCTCTCCAACAACCTCAACCACCTTTTCAACTTTAATTTTCTTGTTTCCCTTTTGTTCTAGGGCTATGTTAGGTTTTTTCTTTTTCTTAGTATCCTTGCTAGGGGATGGCCTAGGAGTATGGATTTTCGTCCCCGTATTGGAGCTTGGGGGGGAAGCTAGACTATGGCGAGGGTTTTCCACTACAACCTCTCTAGGGGGACACAAAGCTAAGTGTAACTGATACAGACAGAAAATTAACCCCTGATGGATAATGGTGAAGTTTAGACCTTTATTCTTTTTTTCCCTAATATCATTAACCATATCCTTGAGCGAGTGCAAAAGGAAAAACTAAATGGAAATGAAATCCCTATTTCTAAAGTGATTCAACAATGGAAAATGATAATAATAACACACTCCAAACCTGCCTTCTAGTGTGAGATACTTCATTAGGACCAAACACACATCATCCCATGGCTCAGGTAACTTATCCCTTTTAAACCCTCCTCTGTAGCGAATTGGCTCCTCATTCTCTGCAAAGAAGTTCTTCATACTAACCTCATCCAAGACTTTAATGACTTTCTTCCATTTTTTGCTCTTCACTGTGAGTCTTGTTGCCATGGCAATTACCTCCTCCATGACCTGAAATGTAATGTCGTTGATTGTAACCTTTCTATCATTCCAATTATTCACAAATTGTAATGCACAATTTTCATCGTACCCAGCCATGGACATCATATAGGGCAAAAAACCCCCTTCTTTCAGAAGATACCAGGTCACCATCATATCCTTGAAGTTCTCTAATCTCATTGGTTCCAACAGATTCAAATCACCTCCCATTTCAATTTCTCCACTATCTGGCCTCTCTTCCTTCGAAATATGCATCAGAACTTTATCTCCTTCAACTTCTCTATGGCTTCTCTCTTGCTTAAATCCTTTGAGGGAATAAGGATCAAAATTATAGACCCATGTATGATGTGCTCCAGAATCCCATAACATCTTATTATGAGATTTGTGGGTATTAAAAAACCTACTTTTCTCTCCCCATCAATTTTTGACATCCCAATCCATAATATCTATCGTACTTAATTTTGGAGAGCGAGTCGAAGCTTGCAACAAGTTTCCATAATTATGAAAAGACAATTTCCTTAATTTGTAATTACTCCACTTGTCATTTGTACAGCCACATCTATCTCTTATTTCCAAAACGCTAAGGTTTAATTTAGCGAAAAAGTTTTCCATCTTGCCAAATTTGGCCTTACTTTTAAATTTAGTGATCATCATTTTGAATTTTGCCGCCTTTTTTCTTGGATATCAACATCCTTAGATTTTCGTTGATATCAACTAAATTTTCCCAGCACGTGATTTCCCTAACGTTAAAATCCATGGCAGCTGCAACGTCTGCCACTTGATTACCCTCTCGATAGATATGTTGTAGGTGGACCATTCTCATTTCCTCCAATAAATTTTTAATATCCAGGATGATATTTCTAATCTTCCATCCCAATTTTTCCTCCCCCTTTTACCCAATCGATCACTAGTTTGGAGTCCCCTTCTATCGTTAACTCTAAAATGTTTCTTTCCCTAGAAAGTTGAAGACCCCATAATAATACCATAGCTTCTGCCACATTATTACTACCAAACCCACCTCGCCTACATAAACCAATAGCACTTCACCATTCTTGTCTCTTAGCACACCTCCAGCTACTCGATGTCCTCCTTTCATAGCTCCATCGAAATTCAATTTATACTTTGTGATGGTGGGTGGTCTCCATATTGTCTGTTGTCTCCTCCTCCTAGTGAAGTTATCAAATAGGAAGAAATCCTCTTGATAACCCCAATTCTCAGCAAAAATTCCTTCAAGTCTTCTAGGTTCTTCCTTTGGCATCTTGTATTTAGCTACCCTTAGATTTTCCTTCAATAGTTTGTTCATCACTCCAAAAACCACTTCCACTATCCTATTTTGCTCCCTAAATGTCTTGTTATTCCTTTCTTTCCATATGTGCCAGCATACATATGGTGGGATAATCTTCCATAAAAGGATTAGTCTTGGATGATGGAATGGGAAATCCCAATTATCCACAAACTATCCCAAGTTATCTTTCATGACCCAAGCCACCCCCAATCTTTCCCAAACCTTAGTCTAGATGTCAACTACAAACTGAAATTCTATGAAAAGGTGGTAAATACTTTCTTCCTTTTGTTCACATAGGTAGCAATGGTTTGTTATGTAGAATCCCCTTTTTTTCAAATTATCAATTGTTAAAAAATTTCCATGTTGAACCATCCACCAAAAGAAATTAATCTTAGGTATAAGGTTACTAATCCATACCTTGCTCCACGTAGTTGGGCATAGTTCCTTATTGAACATTAAGGTATAAGCAGATTTGATAGTGAAGTTCCCATTTGGAGTTAAATCCCAAGCCATAATATCCTCCTATGGCAATAATGGGATTCTCTGTTCCTTTATTAGTTCTTCCAGTTCCTCTATGAGAATAACTATCTCACGCGGATAGTTCTCCTTATACAGCTTCTTCCATCTCCTCCCCTGATCAATGTAGTCTCTCACTTTGACCCCTATGTCCTCCTTTAGGAGTTCCATTACTCCACTATATTTACTTAAGGCCGGTGGTTTCCCATCCATCCACCTGTCTTCCCAAAACCTTATATTAAAGCCATTGCCCACAATCCACCTCAATCCTTCTCTTAGCAGCCCTCTATTTCTAACAATGTTTTGCCAGATCTTTGAACCTCCTGGGAGGTCATTATTATATAGGTTCCACCGCAAGGAGGTATTAGACAAATATTTAGCTTTCATTATATTTCCCCATCCCATGTTTCCTTCTGCCAATCTCCATCAAATTTTTGTGAGAAGAGCTTTATTAAGGTCTTTCATTCTTCTAATCCCAAGCCCCCCCTTAGCTTTTGGTTTACACACCTCCTCCCAGTTGACCAGATTCAATTTATTTTTCTCTTCAGTCCCTAACCACAGGAAGTTCCTTTGAATTATCTCAATTTTCTCATCCATATTTAGATTAATCTTAAATATGGATAAGAAATAAATAGGGATTCCCTGAAGAGCAACAACAATCAGTTGTAGTTTTCTGGCATTGCTTAATATCTTCCCTTTCCACCCTGCAAGCTTCTTTTGAATTCTCTCCACTATTGTATTCCAAAATTCATTAGAAAGCTCCTTAGTAGTGAGGGGGAGACAAGAAGATTAGCAATCCAAGATTTTTCTAATCCTTCTTTGAAGTGAAGAATCAGTGTTAAAGAAATAAATTTTTCTTTTATGGTAGTCCACCCGTTTCCCTGAGCTTTCTTCATAATTATGTAAAATCATTTTTCAGGCTTTAGCCTCCATGATTGAAGATTCCCCAAATAGGAAGGTATCATCCACAAATTGTTGTATAACCTTAGCTTTAGCATTAGTGGCTGGTTTAACACCTTTAATGCAACTCGAATCCACTAATTTACAGAACGATCTTCCCAAGACTTCTACTACCATGATAAATAGGTAATGTGAGAGTGGGTCACCCTGTCTTGAGCCTTTTCCTACCATTATGTTACCCCATGGGGAGCTATTTAGTAGGATAGAATACTGCACTAAGCTCATCATCAACATGATCAGGTTTATAATCCTATTGTTAAATCCAATTCTTTCTAGTACATCCTGAAGGAAGTCCCAATTGACCTTATCATAAGCTTTGGAAATGTCCAACTTGAATGCCATTCTTGGTTGCCTGCTCTTTTCCATTGAATGGATAACCTCATGGGTTCTAATAGTTGCATCAAGGATCTGCCTTCCTGGCACAAACCCCTTCTGAGGACTACCAACAATTTTTTCCAAGAAAAGCTTTAATCTGTTCACTAAAACCTTGGCAAAGACCTTGTAGATAGTATTACATAAACTTATAGGTCTAAAATCATTCAAATTCTGAGGATTGGAATTTTTTGGAACTAGGGCAATAAAGGTCTTATTTATGCTCCGTAGAAGTTTACCTATTCTGAAAAAATCCCTAGTCGCCCAAATTACCTCTGATTTGATCACCTCCCAGAAATGCTGAAAGAAAGTAGGTGGGAACCCATCGAGCCCCGGGGCCTTGAAAGCTTTCATTGAGAACACTACCTTTTTCACTTCCTCTTCCGTGATCTTACCAAGTATCAGATCATTTTTCTCTACTCTTATACTCCTTGGGATTGAATTAATCAGACTTCTCCTGATCACCTGGTTCCCAGCGAAGTTATCTTTCTTAAGTGCCTTACTGAAGTGGTCTACCACAAGTTTCCCCATTTCCTCCTACTCTTTCAAAACCCTTCCCCCTTCTTCATTTAGTTTTGAGATGGTGTTTCTTCTTTTGTGTTTAGAAGCTGACCTGTGAAAGAAAGTAGTATTTTTGTCCCCTTCCTTCAGCCATTGAATTCTAGATCTTTGTTTCCAGAAAATTTCCTCCTTTTGGAGGATCTCTTTCCACCTCCTTCTAAGTTTCTCCTCTTCCTGAATATTCTCCTCCAAATTATTCCCTTTTTTAATAAACCCTTGGAGTTTTTTTAGCTTTTCTTCTACTTCTCCTTTACTTTTAAAAAGGTCTCCAAATAAACTTTTAGCCCATGCTCTAACATTTCTTTGAATATTATCAAGTTTCTGGGTAAGTTTGTACATTGCAGTACCTTCTATTCTTATATTCCACCACTCCTGAATCTTATCTTTGAATTCTCGATGTGACTCCCACATTATTTCATATCTAAAAGGTTTCTTTCCCCCTTTAAAGCCATCCTCCCAATGGAATAAAATGGGTGAGTGGTCAAACACCATTCTATTGAGATTCTCCAAGTAGGAGTTACCCATGCTATTCCAATTCTCTAATAGTAATAATCTGTCCAGCATAACCTAAATGAGAGCCTCACCTTTCCTATTATTAGTCCAGGTGTATGGGTTACCCCTCAGCTCCACATCCATGAAGTCCAACTTCCTCATAAATTCACTTAGGTCTTGCAAGCTCTCTTGACATTCTCTATTGCCTCCCCTCTTCTCCGAATGGTAAAGAGGAGTATTTAAATCTCCCATACACATCCATTGCTCCTCCAACATGGTTTTAGATATCCTTATCAAATTGTCATACATTTCCTTCCTCCCTAATTTGCTATTAGGTGCATAGATATTAATCAGTTTCCAACTGTGGCTATTCGATTGGAAATGAGTAATTAAAATTTTTTTTCCCTCTAGATCTCATAGCCCTTCAATGAGTTTAGACTCCACATGGTATCAATTCCCCCCTGAAGCTCCATCTGAATCCCTATTTAAATACCCCACCCCTAGCCAGATATAGCTAGCAATTTTATCAAAATTTGAGCTAGACATTTTTGTCTCTTGAATTAACACACAGTCTATTTTTTCCTGAGATATTAATTGCATAAGAGCATACTGCTTCTGGGGATTATTTAATCCCCTTACATTCCATGAAAGGAGTTTCATTTCTTACCTTTTTTTACTATCTCCAGTGTAAGTTGTTTACCACTAGCTACATCTCTAGCAGTTTGCTTTGTCCTGGTAACTCTGCTTGATGGTCTTCCTACTATTCCTAATACTCCAATATCTGGTTTTCTCCCCCCCCTTCTCTTCTTCTTTTGCACTTCTCATTCACCATTATCCTCCTCTTGAGGTGAAGAGGGGCTCATCTCCTTATCCATATTATCAATGCTTGCCATTACTCTCGCCACTATCTTAGCCTACAAGGCCTTGACCATCCTCATAGGGGTGCAAACTAACTCCCTTAAATCACCTTCCTTATGCTTATGGTCCCCCCCCACCCCTGTGTTTTTGAGGATCCCATAATAGAGGGAGTTACCCCTTTCTCCTTAGAAGGGGTTTCAAGCTTGCTCCCTCCAATCTGGATTGTTGTCAAATCCTGTAGAGTGTTGGTTCCTTCTATTTCTCCATCTTCCAAACACTCCTCCACTGAGGTCCTCGCCAAAGGTGAGCCCAAAAGATCCTCCAAATCTCTTTTGAAAGGGTATTCCTATGGTGCCTTCTCATCTTCCTTAGTATCCTTTCCCCTAGGACTCAAATAGTTATCCTGTGTGGAGATCATATTGGGAAATATCATGGAAGGTTTCATAACTATCTTCTCAGTTAGTACTGAAGGTTCTCCAATGGTCTCCATAACTATCCCTGGAGAGCTCTCCTTCTATTTATCTTTTTGCATTTTAGCTTTGCAATCCATGATAAGGTGACCAAATTACCCACATATTTGGAAAAACAAGCCTACATTCTCATATTCTATGGGCTGAACTCTCTCACCCCATTTAGTTTTTAAAGTGACCATAGTAGGTAGTGTTCTATTCAGCGCTACATTCACACAGAATCTAGCATAGACAAGTCTCAATTTTTGCATTGTCACTTTATCAATAGTAACAAAATGACCAACAGAGTTCCCCACCCATCTTAATATCCTTTCATCCCAAAATTCCAGATGGAGGCCAGGTAATCTTACCATACTAGGGCAAGTTTCTTTAGCTCCAAACTAGCATCAAAGCCCAGATGCCATCTAGTCAGGGCCAGACAGTGCTTCCCAAAATACCAAGTCCCAGAAAGAACTACATTGAGATCTTCTTCTGTGGTAAATTTGAAACAAAAGAGACCACTTGGCATGGCCGAAACACTTACAGTTCCTTTTACCTTCCACTTATGGTCCACCCATTTCCTTACCATCTCGATAGAAGGGCGAAAAGAAAAAAATCTACCAACAAAACAAATTTTGAGGCCAGAAGTCACATTATCCATCATAGTATCAAGGAGTGCAATCAAAGGACCATCTTGTCCACGAGTTACCATGGGGTTCTCAGTGTTGGGGTTGGACATCTTGGTACCCAAGAGTGCACTCTTTAGTCTAGACAAAGAACCCACATCCAACTTTTGGGCACCTCCCTACTGACAGCAAGCAAATCTTCCTCCCTCTAGCTCAAGGATGTCCACTCTAGACTATCCTTCCTCCAAAGTTGACTTGACATTACCTGACCCATCTACATCAGTGGACCCATCACCAATCAACTGGTCTACATCTCTACACACCATAAGCACCAGTTGCAGGTCTGGGCATGGTGGTGGATCCGGAGGTTTAGGCCCCTCCATCATTCAAATTCAAAATTCAAAAATAAAATGGGCAGCAAAGTTGCAGAGCGATTGGGTTACTTTGTTGTTATATGCCAAACATACATATTAATTTTCATACATAAGTAAAAAAATGAATATTAATCATTTATAAACTTCTAGATTGCCACATGCACTACACATATATAATTTAATCTTCTTTACATTGTTATGGTTTAAAAGTGAATCTTATTTGCCTTTTTTATCCAAAACACATGTATGTGATTTTCTAGGCATGACATAATATCAAATTTTTATGTACATGTATATCTCACTACAATATAGAAAGTCTTATACATAGTTCTTCTTCTAATGCTTATTACCTTTATCGAAAATAAATCATAAATATAATTAAATTCAAGTCTTTGTGTTTTTATTTTTATCAGTAAATGGCTGAGGCCTTTTAATTAAATAGATGTATAGGAATCAATACAAAATTTCTCTGTTCAAATGAGCACTAGTAGGAAAGAACGAAGTAAGAAAACCTCTAGTCTTTCCTGGGACATTCATCCTATACAAGTTTACAAATTAAAAGGGGCATACCCAAGTTTATTTTTTACGTAAAAAATATATATAAACATGACTTTCTTCTCATTACAAAAGTTCCACAAAAGATCATATGTGTTTTTCTTTTTTTATGCTCTTTTCTTGCAGATAGCATCGAGGAGATAGTTTTTGCCTTCCTTTACCTGTTATACTGATATGAAAAGCGTTAGTAATAATAGGGAGTCAATTTTAGCAATGCATAATCCCAAAGATTACTAATTTCTTATCACATTTGTACAGATTCAATTTCCTTCTTCTGATCATAATTCATACTGCACTAATATAGATACGAATAAACATGGGCTAAAGTGTCTGATAGTGATTTTTAGACAAGTATGCCATATTTATAATTTGAGCCAGAGTTGAAGGATCTAGAAGTTCTAGGGAATACGATGAATGAATTTCATGTTTGATTGCAAACTTTTTCCACTATGATTGCCTGATTTCCTTACTCATTTCTGGTAATAATTAAAAATTAAGGGCTTAAGAGTTGACGAGTTGAGAAGAAATAAAGTGTGATAAAGAAATATTTAAGGTGAAAGATATTTAATATTAAGTCATGAATTTATTCCAGTCTTGATATTTTAACATATCTTCACCAACTGCTCCTTTATTTCCTAGATAATTTGTCTTTTAGCTTCCTTCTCAGAATATATGTTGAATTTTAGCTTCCTCTAAAAGGTCTAATAATTTTAATACCTCTTCTAGTTTTGAATTCAGTACCCATTTTGGCTTTTGCTTTTCCTAAATACATTAAGTATGATTTCAGAATATCCTTCTTGTTAATCTCAAATTGGTTTGACATATGAGTGACAATATACTTAAGTCATTTTCTTAGTTCATGCCGAAAAAGTAGTTTATATCAAGCATAAGTTGTCAAATATATAGTATGTGCCAAGTAACTAGTAAGTGTCGAGTCACTCAAGTGTTAAGCAAATAGTGGATATTGAGTTATTAAGATGCCAAGTGATAAGTGGATGTCAATTCATTTAGAGGTTGAGTTATAGCATTGAAGATATAGTGGATCCCAAGCATTAGACACTTCAGATACTGAGTAAATAGTTTTTGACATAGTTTTTTGTAATGGCACAAACTTTTATGTAAACCATTTTATTGTTGACTTAAGGATTGTTTTATGATTTTAGATTATAAGAAATAATCTATATTGAGGATCCCTATGCATTATATGTAACTAATCAGTTGAAGGGATGTTTTAAGCGGCAAAATGGGTGAATCACAATTGTTGATTCATACCTAACCCTAAGTCACCTAGGTCTTCTTAAGGAGGAAAAACCCTAGAAGATAAGAGTGGAATGCGAGAATAGAGATGTTTGCATGTGTAAATAGAGCATTCACAGTGGCTAAGGAGTTGTGAATTGAGATACATTGCATAATTAGTTAGAGGGGAACAAAGGATAGGAGTTAGAGGACAAAAGTGATACATCTGATTAGAGAGGATCAAGTACACATCAGTAAAGAGGTAATCTACTATCTAGTAGTAGAGTGCTAAATGAAGGATCATTGTTGATATATTCTAGCAGGTGAATCAGTTAAATCTCTTAAAAAAAGTAGTCCTAATAAGCTATTGTAAGTCCTTTAATAGAGTACTTACTTCATTGTAAGTTGAAGTCCTTTAATCAGGCACACTTCTAACAGGGTGTTGAAATCCTTTAGTAGGGTAAGATCTAACAATTTTGTAAGTCTTTAATGAGGCAAACCTTTCACAGGATAGATCATAGTTTATGATCAAACATTGTAGCCTTCATTGGATACACTTCATTACTATAGTAATGAAGAATTGTGGGAGTCATCCCCACTCTAGTTTTACCTTCTCAATGGAGGGTTTCTAGCTAACCAAATATCTTGTGTCATACATGTGTTAAATGTTATTTGTTTTCATGCCATGGATGAATATGTTTAGCTAGCTAATTCAGTTTACATGAAAATTGTGAGATGGATGTGTGGTGAATGAATTTATGGTTAAAGTTTTGAAGGACTAATTCACCCCCACCACACCCCACCCCCTCCCCCCTCAAAGTTTACTTTCCCTATTGTATTTCGAACACCTCTATTAGCTTCTTAATTCCTAAATTTATATTTAGTTGGAGTTCCCCTTGGAGGACTTTTAATTCTACTAAATTATTCATTTGGATGCCTATAGGATTTTCTCTTTTAATGGCCCATTTTCCAGCGTCTAGATTAATAATACATCCTATTCTTACTATTCTAGGATTTCCCCTAGATGCTCCATCAAAATTCAATTTTGACCATCCTTTCAATGGAGGTTCCCATTTGCAATTTTCCCTAGCTTTTTTATTGTTCTTATTGTATACTAGAGATGGGTTGATAAGTTTACTCCAATTTTTCTTTATTTCTCCATCCTATTCTGTGAAGGATCCTTCTTCTTTTACCATTTTCCTTAGATGATTATTCATGAATTCTTTTATAAAGGCTTCTATTTTGTTAAGTAATGATGTTGTATTGACTTCTGAATCACAGAAAATATGTATGTTCCTTTATTTCTAGATCTCCCACATAAGAATGGATGCGCTTATGTTCCAAAGTTTTTCATAGATTTTAAATGAGCTACCATTTGACCATCCAATCAAGTGACTCTCAAGGTTCCCATATAGAGGGGATGTCCAAAAAAAATTTGTAGGAGCCATTCCCAACATTCTTTTGCATACGAACATTTGAATGATAGGTTTTTTTTTGTATCGCTTTCTTTTTTGCATAAATGACATCTTGAGGGTCCCCCAATTCCTATTTTCCTTAGTCTATCTATTGCTGGAAACCTCTTTTGAATTGTTTCCTAGAGGAAGATTGTTTCTTTAGGTAGGCATGTTGAATCCCAGCTGAGTTTGAGAGGCATATTAATAGTCTCCCATCTTATTGACTGTATTGTTAGATTAAATCCTCTTTTAACATTGTACATTCAATCTTTGGAAGCTCCTTAGATGAGTTTTTATCTTCTATCTTTATGATTGACCTTTCATTGATGAAATATTTCCTCAAAAGTCATCTTTTTTTTTTCAGGATCCAGTTCTATATTATCCAAGGGTTTCCAATCCCATATATCTTCCCCATTTTCCATCTGAAGATATTTGTAATTGCTAACCTTGGTCCCCCATTTATTTACTAATATGCTTTTTAGATTGGTTGAGATTCTTAATCTATTTGGGGGGGTAGTCCATCCCATGAATCTTCCTAGAAATGTTCTTCTTATCCTTTACCTATATCTCAAGTAGTATATTTACTGATAAGTGATCAACATTTTACTATAAAATTCCAACTTTTAGATCCTTTTGATAAAACACACAATCTAAACAGGGAAGTGAGATCTGCTACATTTAAATACTTATTGTATAGGATTTTTTCCCACTTTTGTTCCCATTCTTGGTATATTCGCATATCAGTTTAGCTCCTAATGCTTCATTTTGCTAATTAAGGTTTTGTTATATCTAAGTCCCCTAATTCCTTGGATTTGCAAATATTTTTCAATTTTATTAGGGTCATTTTCTTATGTTCATATGTATCATTCCATAAAAGGCTTCTAAGCTTTCCTTCTACGATTTTATTTACTTTTTTGGAAAGCAGGAGGCAAGACATTTGATATGTGGGAATTGTTGATAGTACAACTTTGATTTTTGTAACTTTTCCTACTTTTGTTAGCCATTTTCCTTTCCAACTTATTTTCTTGTCAATTCTTTCTAGAATATTATTCCACCCTTTATTATGTCTTGTTCCTTTTTCTAATTCTATACCGAGATATTTGCAAGGAAATTATCCTTTTTTATATCCCATAAGATTGCATATCTTGTTTTCTAGGTCAAGCTTAGTAAATTAATGAAGAAATTTTTTAGAGTTTTATGCATTTACTTTTTGACCAGAAACTTCCATGTATTGATGTATGATGTTTTTGAAGTTTTGGGCTTCTAGCAAGGAGCTTTCTCCTGACAATATTGTATCATTAGCAAATTATTTGTGAGTAATGTTGGGAATATTTTATGTGATAGTAATACCTTTAATTTTACCTTCTGTATGAGCACTTTTTATTGCTCTCCTTAATGCTTCTACCATAATGATAAATAGGAATGGAGATAAAATGTTGAAATAGCCTTTTGGAGTCCATTTACGAGGAATGAGATTTTAGGAACTAATATACATTTAAAAATGATATTTGATCCATTGGCATGAAAACCCAAAGGATTCCAACATTTTACATATGAATCTTCAATCCACCATATCATATTCTTTCTATATATCCAATTTCATAAACATACCCACCTCTTCATTCTTGGTTACAAAGTGTAAAATTTCTTGAATAATGATTATACCATCTAAAGTGGATCTTTATGGTAGAAAGCTTATTTGTTCCTCTGATATGAGTTTGGGAAGTATTAATTTTAGATGTTGAGCTAAGGATTTTGAGAGAATTTTATATATGGTGTTACAAAGGGCTATAGGTCTAAAATCCCCAAGAACTTCTAAATCATCTATTTTGCGTATGAGAGTTAAGAAAATATGATTGATATCTGTTAATATTGATCTGCTCTAGATGCTTCTATAGCTTCCAAAAGGTCTATACCAATAATATCCCAACATTTTTGGTAAAAGAAAGCATGAAAGCCATCAAGCCTTGGTGATTTATCTGGATTTAGGTTGAATAGTGTAGACTTGAGCTCTTCTAAGAATAGTGGTTTATTGAGTAGTTTATTATCTTTTGCAAAAACCAGCAGAAACTAGTTTCAACATTATTTTTAACATCTTTTCTTGTGCTTTCCTATTAGAGAAGTCATAGTTGTTTAGAATGCTTTTTTAAAAGTCCACAAATACTTCTACGATATTTTTTGGAATTTCGATGATGTGTCCTTCTCTATCCTTGATTTTGGTTTTTTTTTTTATAGTTCTGTTAAAAATCATGTTGTTATGGAAGAATTTTGTGTTGTGATCCCCTTCTGCTAACTAAGTTTCTCTTGATTTTTGTCCCCATAAAATCTCTTCTTTTTGTTTGTAAGTAATTCCTTTTCTTTTAGGTATTTCTTAGTGTCCATTCCCTTTTTTATAACTTCATCGTTCAGTATTTTTAGATTTTCTTCATTATCTAATTTATTTTTTAATATATTGTTAAAGTGAGTATTGTTCAATTTTACGATATTTTCTTTGATCATTTTCATCTTAGACATGAAGCAATACATTTTTTTACCCTTGGAAGCTTCCTTGTGACCACCATTGTTTAATATGTTCCATGAAGCTACTATATAGAAACCACATTTTCTTACATTTAAATGGGTTTCTTGATGACCTTTTTGGTTTAGTTAATTCAATTCTTACTGAATACTGATCAGATCCTACTATTGGTAAGATTGTTAACTGCAATATGATGTCTATATCTCTTAATTCCCCTTTAATGAAAAATCTATCTAATTTTTCTGCAATGTATGTGAATTTTTTTCTCCTATTGTTCCATGTATAAGTTCCATTACTGGTTGGAATATCTAATAACTTAGTTTTCTCTACCCATCTATTGAAGTCAATGGTTTCTTGTAATATGTGTTACATACCCTCGAATTTTCCATCCATCTTTAAATTATCATTAAAGCCCCACCTATAAGTATATATTTATTGTGATAGTTTCTCATGAAAATGTTTATTTTATCCCATACTTGATTCTTATTTGTAGTCTGTATAGGCTCGTATATATTAATTAGGATGATTTGGAGATTGTTTCTGATGCTCTTGATTTTACATCCCATCCAGTTATGATTTGAGGTTATTAAGTCTAAGGCAATTTTCTTTAGGTTCCATATCATGCTTATCCCTCTTGAAGCTCCTCTAGAATCATGTAGGATTATATTCCAACTACCTAGTTTCCTTCCTAATTTAGTTCATTCTTCTTTATTAAATTTTGTTTCTTGTATTAATATGATTTCAGATTCAAATAGAGTCATGTTTCTCTTTAGTAAGCATTTTTTGCTAGGGCATTTAGGCCCCTAGCATTCTAGGTTGTAATCCTCATACTGACATGGGAAGGCTCTTCCCCTTCCCTATTTTTAGTATTTGTCCTATCTTTTTCTATTTTTTTAGCCCGACCATCTTTCTCTCTTAGTTCTTTGAGTGATTTCCTTCCTCGTTTTGAGTGTTGTTTACCACATTTCGGATTCTTGATGCCTTCTTAATTTATTGAGACACCAAGATTTTCTAGATTCACCTAAGCATTATTGATGCTTGTTGTGTGGATTTCTCCTTCCTCATTTTCTTTTTTTCTTTCTAGTTCTTTAATTATCTATTCTATTAGATCAATTTGATCCTCATATTGTTCTGTATTTTCCTCAATCTATGCTCTCCCTTCATCAACTTTCCCATTTTCATTTATCTATTCTAGATCCATTACAATTCCATATTCTTCCTAATTTTTCCATATTCCATTCTTATTTTTCTCTTCTCATTTTGACTAGTACTTTGTTCTTTAGTATTTGGGATTCTAAAGAGGGTATCTTCTCTTGCTGAGGTTGAAATTTCTTCATTGAATTTAGAATCCTCTAATTTTTGTGTTTCTTTGTTGGTTTGTGCTTCAAATGGATCTATTTCATTGGTTGGGGTTTCCCAAAACTTGTAACTCCATTTTTTTCCCTCTTTTCGTTATGGTTATATTGCTTCACTATACTGAAGGTGGTGGTGGTAATATTCCCTCTATATTCTAATTTTCCTTATCTGCTACATTTGATTCCCAATTTTTATTTCTAATTTCCTCTTAAAATGATATTGTTCCTATTATCTCCTTATTCATACTAGGAGTATTCTTCTTCAGGCTTTGAAGATCCTTAGTTGTGAAAAACCATGTATTTTATGTATCCTCCATAGCTTTAAAACTCTTTTTTCCTTGAGCAAGGGCCTCTGAAAGTTTTCTCTAATCTATCTAGTTATCCTTTGCCTGATTTGTATCCTTTTCCAACTATTTCTTTTCCTTTTCTTTATTCTTTATGAGGACTCTTTTTTGATCCTCTTTTATTTTTGATATAGATTTTTCTTTGGTAAATTTTATTTGAGCCTCAATTAGTTTTAGGATCTCAGTTCGATTGATAGTATCATTAATTTTGAGAGTGATTTCTTCATTGAGTTGTTTAATGCTTCTAATATTTTCCTTTAGTTCCATCACTTCTATATATGAATGCACTGATTCTTCTTTTAAGCTTGTCACTGTTTTACTTAGTGAGTCGAGTAAGCTAACTCCTTCCATATATCTCTATTGTGTGATCTTATTAATGTTTGCTTCCTTTGATTTTTTTGATTTCTTTTCTATACTTATGAGAACACTTTGTATGATCTCTGGTTCTGTTATTTTAGCTTCTTCAAACTCCTTTTTTGTGAATATAATAAGACTTTCCATACTATTTAGCTACCTGATCTCTCCTTTATTATTTCCATGTTCTTTTGTAACCAATTCTATTTGTTGATCCTCTATATTAGTATTCAACTTGATTTCTTCAAATTTTGAACTATTTGATGCCGTCCTTTTCCCTTCTTTTAGGACTTCCATCTATCTAATTTTCCCTTGGTATATAGAGAAGTTGATTTCATACAATGATTTGTTTGTGATAATTTTAATATGTTCTTGATTATAGAGTTCTAGCTTTAAATTAATTAAGAGCTTTACTGTTGTAGTTTTGGAATGGTGAAATTCATAACCCTTATTTCCTCCTAGTAATTCTCAGATTTGTATAAAAATTTTGATGTCACACAGCTCAGTTGGGATGTTATTTAATGATATCCAAATTGGGAGATTAAGGAAGTTTACCATGGTTTCATTAAAGTTAGGTTTCCATTTTAGAAAATTTGGACTATATCCATGAATGAATTTGTGTTAGAAATGTTTTGGAATAATTGAGAGGGGGGGTGAATTAGTTATTCAAGGTCCAAAATTGACTAATCAAACTTTTTCACTAAGTGTAGTGAGTCCATTCAAACTACCATGCATCCAATCTTAAACCTTCATCCTAGCAAGTTACTGGTAAATCAATATGCAAAAATGAAACACATGAAATCAACACATAACACAGTGATTTATGTGGAAACCCAATTTGGGAAAAAACACCAGTCACATGCTACCTTGTTTCTCACCCTTCTGAAGTGATGTGCTGATAAAGGCTTGCCATGTTAAAGGCCACAACACATTGTTAGATGTGACCCTATTAAAATATTTCAACACCCTATTAGGAGTGTGCCTAGTTAAAGGACTTTAGAAAATTCAACTTGGAATATCATCCTGTTAAAGGATTTCTCAATTGCTATCGAGCCAACCTAAGTCCATAGGATTTTTCCTCAACTGATAAAATTGTAAGAGTATAATAATTAAGGGCTTTTGACCTGATACAACTTACAACTCAACCTTGTAGATTTTAGATCACAATTCATCTCTCAAATTTTCTTGGCTTTATATCTCTGTAGCTCTGACAGCTTGTCCTCCCTTCAAGCTTTGTCTCCTTGAGTCTTCTTGCTCATTGTGCCAATACAATCTCCTCTCTATGGTCACTTAATCAAATTAGAGTCTTTGTACTCTGTTCTTCCTTCACTATGACTTTTCTTGGACACCACACACTCTTCCACACTCAGCCTCTTTGATTCTTTGACCTGTAACTCCTTATGTAGAAGTCTGTAATTCATTTCTCGCTCTTGGGTTTGAATTGATTTGGAAAGATACGATGTATTTTTCCCTCCAATTTGTCTCTTCAAGAAACATCATGTGAAATCCACCTATATTCACCTAAAAAAATTTTACATAAAAATCTTTGACACCATCTCATCATCCTTATCTTCCACCTGGTTCACAAAATTTAGTGTACAACCTTATCGGCTCAGATTTGGCAAATCTTTGACTTTTCAAATAATGCAACAACTTAGCACTATTGAAATACTGATGCTCAGCACATACTATGTTACTTGGCACCTTCTATAGATTCACTCATCATCCATTAAATTTTACTGATGCTTGGTACATATGACATCTGAAGTTTGCTCAGCACCAACTCATAGCTCGACACCTAAACACTTTCACTTGGCACAAACTAGATTTTTCATTTGCTCAAGATTCTGCTCAGCATGAACTAACTTCCTCAGCAACCACTAATGAATTTAGTCAAGCTTACCAAACAACCTTGTTACAACTTATTCTTCTAATGTTTCTAAGTGTGACCAACCTCTATATCTTGGAGTATGTTATCAATAAAACATTTTATCAATGTCTTAACTAATCCTTGCACTTCATTACAACATCATAACTCAACTTTTCCCTTAGGTTCTTTTGTTACTTCTTATTGATTAAGTCCTCCTCATTGATCAACTAAGTGATAGTACTTGGATCATATAAGCAATTGTCATTTAGTGAATAGCAAGTTTGACATCAATGACAAAAAAATGATTGAAAGCATTCTTTATCAACAATCTCTTTCTTTCAAAATCTTTAACAATGATCTTTTCAATCATAGTTCAACAATCTCCCTCTTTGGCATTGATGGCAAACCAAACTGATCAACTAACTATGTTGATCAACCAAGTTATCATAATGTTAATATGCCAAAAGAAAACTTGTTGACTTTCATATCTCCCTCTTTTGCTGGTATATACTAGTGTTTCTATTCTGCTTCCTCTTACTAATCGGTTTCTGCTATCTCTCCCTTTATTCCTTTAGATCAAATTATGTTATTTGATCAATTTCATATCTCCCTCTAATCTTCTACTTTTGATCAGTTTCTGCTATTTCTCCCTCTTCGACAACAATGCCAAAGGTGTAGCATCTTTGTCTATGCTGATGTAGACTTTGCACCTTCTAATATTCTCCCTCTGTCACCATACTTGTGACTGATTTGGAATTTCAGCATTTTGATATCCTCTGCATCAACTTTCATTATTTTAACAATCAATATTTTGATGTAGGGTGATTCTATTGTTGCTCAAACAACCTGGGATATGGGTTTTACCCCTAACTTACCTCTAAGATACTCAAAAGCATCTTTAGGTAGTGGTTTTGTGAAGATATCAGCAATTTGTTCCTTTGAGTGGATATATTCCATCTTCACTTGTTTGTCTTCCACCAATTCTCTTACATAGTGATACTTGATTGCAATGTGCTTAGTTTTTGCATGCATCATAAGATTCTTGGATATGTTGATGGCACTTGTGTTATCACAATAGAGTATCACTAGCTCAGTTATCTCCTCCTTCATTCCTTTCAATAGGTGCTTGATCCATACAATGTTGGTACAGTTGATGGCAACTACAACATACTTAGATTCAGCTGTGGACTATGAGGTACATGTTTGTTTCTTGCTAGTCCAAGTGACTAGTATCTTTCCTAAGAAGAGTGCTCCTCCACTAGTGCTTTTTCTGTCATCAATGTTCCCTCCCCAATTTGCATCAGTGTAGGCATTTAACTCAAAATTTTCACTCCTCTTGTAGTATAACCCAAAGTCATCTATCCCTTTCAAATACCTCATTATTCTCTTTACTGCCATAACATGATTTTCTCTTAGATTAGTAGAAAACCTTGCTACTATCCCAATAGCTAATGTAATGTTTGGTCTACTATGTCCAACATACTACAACTTTCTGATCATAGACCTATACATTGTTTGATTGACTTCAGAAGACTCATCATTCTTAGATAATTTGTGTCCTATTACCATTGGTGTACTGATAGGTTCAGAATCTTCTAAGCCAAATGTCTTGAGTATCTCTTTGATACACTTTGATTGGGTCACAAATATACCATGTTTTAGTTTATGTACTTGTAATCCAAAAAACAACTTTATTTCTCCAAACATTGACATTTCAAATTCATGTTTCATTTTGTCAGAAAAATCTTTCCTTAGTGCATCTTTTCCTCCAAAGATTATATCATCCACAAAAATTTTTGATATCATGATATCCTTACCTTCTTCTAACTTTGTGTACATGTTGTTGTTGTCATCTATCCTTTCAAAGCCTATCTTCACCAAATATTTGTGAAGTCTCTCATGCCAATCTCTAGGAGCTTGTTTCAACCCATAGAGAACTTTGTGCAACTTGCAAACCTTATCTTTGTTGTTTTCATCAACAAAACCCTCTAGTTGCTCTATGTAGACTTCCTCTTCTAGTATGTCATTAAGAAAAGAAAACTTTACATACATTTGGTAGACTTTGAAACCTTTATAGGCAGCATATACAAGTAGAGTCCTAACTCCTTCCATTCTTGCAACTAGGGCAAATGTTTCCCCATACTACAGTCCTTCTTCTTGTGCATAGCCTTTGCAAACTAGTCTAGCCTCATTTCTTGTGATCTCACCATTTTCATCTAACTTTTTTATGAACACCCACTTGGTTCCAATCACATTCTTATATATTGGTCTTGGAACTAAAGTCCAAGTCTTGTTTTCCTCAATTTTCTCTATCTCTTCTTTCATTGCTTTGTACTAATCATCATCTTGTAGAGCATCATTCACTGTCCTGGGTTCACTCTTGCTAAGCAGATAGGTTTCACTCTTTAGTCTATTTCTTGTCATTGGTCTGGCCTCTTTGTCACCAATGATCTATTCTACAAGATGGTGCCTTCTCACATACTTTGATAGCCTAGATTTAGTCCTTATTTCTCTATTTGGCCTTTTAGCATCATAGTCACTATGCACATCTCTATCAGGCAATTCTTCATCTCCTTCATGTGTACTAATTTCAGAATTAGAATGTGCCTTTCCTTGCAACTCAGCATCTAAATGCAACTCGGCATTTACTAGTTGTGACTTGGTAGATATTGAGATTTATTGTTGATTCCCAATTTGATTGGCAACATCTTCTTCATTTGACATTCCTTCATAGAAGTATACAAAGGATTTGTATTCTTCTAGTTTTTTGATGGATTCATTATTTTGAATATATGCATGCTCATCCAAGTTTACATTTGCACTTTCTATAACTTTGTTGTTGTTATCATTTAAACACTTATAAGTTTTTTTTCTAATGGAGTAACCAAGGAATATGCCTTCATCACTTTTTGCATCAAATTTGTCATTCCTAGACTCTTAAGAATATAGCACTTACAACATAACACTTTGAAAAGCTTAACATTAGGTGAGTGACCATAACATAGTTCAAAAGGTGTTGCATTAGTACCCTTTTTTATTTGAACTCTATTGAGGGTGTAGACTGTTGTACTTATAGCTTCTCTCCAATACTTGAGTGCAACATTCTTTTCCATCATCAAGGTTCTGGCACAGTCAATCACTGATCTATATCTTCTTTCTGCTAGACCATTCTGTGGGGGAGTTATAGGTGCTTATGTTTTCCTTTTTATTCCTTTATCATTGTAGAACACTTTAAAATCTCTTGATGTGAACTCACCTCCTCTGTTAGATCTTATGCATTTCAAGCTTTTTCATGTTTCCTTCTCAACTATGGCCAAGTACCACTTAAACATTTGGAATGCATCAGACTTTTGCTTCAAGAACATGACAGTCATCATTCTTGAGTAGTCATCCACAAATAGCATTATGTATCTATCTCCTTTGTAGCTCTGCACTTTAGTTGGACCATATAAGTCATTATGAACTAACTCTAGTACTTCTTCAGAGGTATAGGTCTTGCTCTTGAAACTAGACTTTGTCATCTTCCCTAGTTGACACTATTTGCACATTGTGTTGTCAAGCTTCTTCAGTTTTGGCAATCTCCTGACTTTCTTGATTTTGTTGATGCTGATCAGATTGTCAAAATTCACATGGCATAGCCTCTTATGCCACAACCACACATCATCAAGATTTACAACAAGACAAGCATCATCTTCCATATCTAGATAAAACAAGTTACTCCTAGTCTGGTCACCCTTTCCTATCAGATTTCCATTAGTGTCATAGATTTTGGTAGTTTTGTTTCCAAATTCTACTTTGCATCCTACATTGCCTAACTATGACACACTCAACAGATTATAATTTAGACTTTCAACATAATATGCATTATCACATGATATCTTCTCTGTAAGTTTAATGCTACCTTTTCCTTTGATTAGACATGGAGCATCATTCCCAAATCTAACACTATTACCATCATATTGAGTAAAGGTGATAAACTTACTTTTATCTCCAGTCATGTGATGAGAGCATCCACTATCTATGATCCACTTATCATTCTTGTTGACATAGGTTACCAGTGTTGTTGCCTTATCTTCATCTGATTCATCTTTCATGGCTACATAGACAACTTCATCATCATTCTCATCAGAATCTTCTTTTTCAACAATATAGCACATTTTTCCCTTGTCCTTATGATCTCTACTATCATCTTCTCTTCTATTCCTGTACTTGTTGCCTTCTTTGTAGTTCTTCTTCTATGGGCATCTTGCTGCAATGTGACCTATCTCATTGCAATTGAAACAAATGATAAGAAGCTTACCTTTGAATTTACCTTTGCCTCTGTGAAATCTTCTAGCCAACAATGCTTCCAATTGTTCTACATCCTCCTAATCAGTGTTGCTATCACTAGATGCATATTTTATCTTTCTTTTATTCTTCTTTGGCTTTACCTCTTTAGTTTCCTTTATCATTAGCTTGGCCTTGAAAGAAAATTCAAGGTTATCAAGCTTGTAGTTATCAAAGTTAGATAAATCAAATGTAATAAGCCTTCCTACTATTCCTTCAAGAGAGAGCTTGATCCCTAGTATACATCTCAATTCTTGTATGGTTGATACTCTAATAGCATAAATGGGGAGTAGGGTTCTCAAGACTTTTCTATTGATAGTTTCATCATCTAGAGTACCATTAGCACTTCTTATTGCACTCACTACCTCTTTTATCCTAGAGGCATATTGGGAAATATTCTCACCTTCCTCCATTCTCATTTCATCGAATTTTCCTCTAAGGCTTTCTCTTTTTTCTCTTTGAACATTCTCATCTCCTCCATAGATATTTGACAAGGCTTCCCACATCTGATGTGCATATTTGCATCCTTTGATGTCATCAAAGTCGACATTATCGAGGGTAGAGGCTATCTCCATCATAGCTTGATTATGCTCCTTGTTTTTCTTCATATTTTCTATAGTAGGAGCACCAGCTGGATTAACATGTTCTACTATGATTGTTGTTTGTGCATGATCACCTATAGATCCAAGGTGCAGCTTCATCAAACTCTGCCATGCTGCAAAGTTATCTCTATTGAGCTTTGGAGCTTCTCTCTTAGACATCTTGATCTTTCCTAGTTCTAGTACCTTTAAACCAAATTAGTAGATGGCTCTAATACCAATTGTTAGAAATGTTTTGGAATAACTAAGAGGGGGGGTGAATTAGTTATTCAAGGTCCAAAATTGACTAATCAAACATTTTCACTAAGTGTAGTGAGCCCATTCAAACTACCATACATCCAATATTAAACCTTCATCCTAGCAAGTTGTTGGTAAATCAATATGCAAAAATGAAACACATGAAATCAACACATAACACAGTGATTTACATGGAAACCCAATTTGGGAAAAACCACCAGTAACATTCTACCTTGTTTCTCACCCTTCTGAAGTGATGCCCTATTAAAGGCCTACCCTGTTAAAGGATTTCAACACCCTATTAGGAGTGTTCTTGGTTAAAGGACTTTAGAACATTCAACTTGGAATGTCACCCTATTAAAGGATTTCTCAATGGCTATTAGGCCAACCTAAGTCAATAGGATTTTTCCTCAACTAATACAATTGTAAGAGAGTAACAATTAAGGGCTTGTGAACTAATACAGATTATAACTCAACCTTGCAGATTTCATATCACAATTCAACTCACAAATTTGGTTGGCTTTATATCTTTGTAGCTCTGACAGCTTGTCCTCCCTTCAAGCTTTGTCTCCTTGAGTCTTCTTGCTCGTTGTGCCAATACAATCTCCTCTTTGTGTCACTTAATCGAATCAAAGTCTCTGTACTCTATTCTTCCTTCACTATGCCTTTTCTTAGACACCACACACTCTTCCACACTTAGCCTCTTTGATTCTTTGACTTGTAACTCCTTATGTAGAAATCTATAATTCATTTCCCACTCTTGGGTTTGAATTGATTTGGAAAGATACAATGTAGCTTTCCCTCCAATTTGTTTGTTCTAGAAACATCATGTGAAATCCACCTGTATTTGTCTAAAAATAGTTAACATAAAAATCCTTAACACCATCTTATCATCCTTATCTTCCACCTAGTTCACAAAATTCAATGTAACAACCTTATCAGCTCAGATTTGGTGAATCTTTGACTTTTCAAATAATGCAGTAGCTTGACACTATTGAAATACTGGTGCTCGACACATATTGTGTTACTCAGCACCTTCTATGGATTCACTCGACATCCATAAGGGTGCTCGACACATACTACATTTTCCTTGCTCAGTACCTGTAGTTTTCTCGGCACCAACTAATAGCTCGGCACTTGAACAATTTCACTCAACACACACTAGATTTTTCATTTGCTCGACACTAACTAAGAATTCTACTTAGAATGAACTAACTTGCTCAGCACCCACTAATGAATTTAGTCAAGCTTAGTAGACAGTCTTGTTACAACTTATTCTTCTAATGTTTCTAAGTGTGACCAACCTCTATATCTTGGAGTATGTTATCAATACATCATTTTATCAATGTCTTAACTAATCCTTGCACTTCATTACAACATCATAACTCAACCTTTCACTTAGGTGCTTTTGTTACCACTTATTGATTAACTCCTCCTCATTAATCAACTAAGTGATAGTACTTAGATCATATAAGCAATTGTGATTCCAGCAAATAGCAAGTTTGACATCAGTGACAAAACAATGATTGAAAACATTCTTTATCAACAATCTCCTTCTTTCAAAATCTTCAACAATGATCTTTTCAATCATAGTTCAACAATTTGAGAATTTTTTTAAACAAAGATGCCCTAAAACTTAGCTCGATACAATGTAGAAAAACTAAAGAGTCTAAGAGGAAAGATTACTTACCTATTTAGAGTCCATGGATTTGAACCATTTCACCATTTTAGACTGCTCTAATTTTGGCCCTATCCATACCACATATAGACCCTTTTCTTCACATTCAAACCATTTGTCATCGCTTGTCTTATTACTAATAATGATGGTGTTGTCTACCTTTGCTACTACTTTCTGGCTAATATGCAATTGTATTTGTGTTATTCTAGGCTTATGATAGTGAAATTATGCAAACTAAAATAAGGGTTGTGAATATGAAGGAAATATGGCTGAAGAAATTATGCTTGTGGAGTACTTTGGGGGCATACCAAATATAGGGTTAATTGGAATGCTATTTGCTTCTAATATTTTGAAGGGTTTTGGACAGGTCTAAGAGACTAGACACTTTGAGTAACTTGGTGTTTGTCATTCCTTAGGAACATTGCTAGCATTCATGTTATTTATACGCCCTGTATGTGAATTGATTGTTGAGATATGCTTTGCTTGTTTATTCCTTGCATACTTGGTCTTTTCAAATAAATTTGCTTGATTTTTCTGTCTTTCTCTCTCTTTTTTTGCCATGATTCTGTAAGCTTCTATCATGGAGGCCCCTATTGATTTTTCACACAATTTTTTTTCAGACTTCCTTTCATGGGCAAAATTTCTCCCATCATTCTTCCTCATTGTTACTTTGATTTTTTGCAGATTTATGTGTTTGTGGATATGTATTCGGCATAGTTTTCCTGGAGAGCTTTTGATTAGGATTTGTTATTTCTTTGATTCACTCTTCATGTCGCTCAACTTAAATGTCAAACTAGTTTTTAAGGGGGAGCTGATCTATCTTGAAATTGTTTTGTGCTAAGGTTTTCACTGGATTTGCAATATGGATTGGCTTGTTTGAAGAAAAAAGCCCTTGAGACTTAGGGTTAACTTTGTTAAAATTTCTTTGGGAACTTCTACTTTTCATGAATTTTGTATTTTTCACTTTTTTTGCCATTTCACAATTTCCAACTTCATAGTATTTTTTAATATTATAATGAAATTCAAGTCTTACTTAAATGAAAACTACACATTTAATTAATTTATTATAAAACATAAAATTTAAATTTGTTGATTTCAATTTTATTTTATATAAGTTAAAATACATAATATAAATATACAAATCATGTTAGAAATTTATGAAATAATATAATATTACATTATAAATGTTAAATTTTTATTCTTATGACTTGATGCTACTAGCTATATGTATATTATATTTATATATGTTGGTGTAAATAAGTATTTACTTATTACACTTAATTTTACTTAGGTTAATGCATTATTTTATTATTTTGCATTATTTTATTATTTATTTAGGTGAGACACTTAGGAGTTTGTGTACTCTCATGAGTTACGCAACTCTAATTATGCATATGGTGTCTACAACACAGGAGTTTGCATCATTCACTGAGTTGTCATGTTGACAACATAGTTATTTGCTCTCTTCATTTAGCACATGTTGTCTACACCACTGATTTGCGTGCTACACCATTGTAGGCTTATCCTCACATCATCACACTTAATCCCGTGCTTAATGGAGGATAACTCATATCTGGTGGACATGTGCCTAGTTGTATGACGTATGATGTTGTTGACTTCTATGTATTCTAGAAGCTCTCCTGAGGCCTTTATATAGAGGCACTCGTAGTGTACTCTCAAGTTGGCATATTGAATGAATATCATCATTCTTCTATTGGTCTACTATTCTACTTGTGTTGAGTTCTTTCTTTCTTGGGTGAATTCTGGCCTAAGTCAAATTCTTACATGGTATCAGAGCTTGGGGAGATTCTCTACACATAGTCATTCAAGACCGTTCATGCCTCAGCACCTCGACCTAAATCCGAAGGATCCACAAAAATTGGGAGTGTCTAGAGCCAAATTTGACCTCACTGTTGCATCCAAAGCACCAATTCAGTGAAGATCGACTATAAATTTACCTATGTTGGGTGAAAGTTGATCATGAGGCAAATTTTTTGTGCAAATTGGAACCCAAAGGCCCGATTTGCAATTCGGGTATGATCATTTATTTGATCTGATTTGTTATTATTCGAATCTGTAATTATTTTATTCTCTACAATTATTGGGTATTTTCATAATTATTTTTTAAATTGTTACACAGATAGAGAAAATTTATTAGCCAAACCGGGCAGTGATACCTCGGCTTGGCTCTATAATTTGGTGGAATTATTTTACATTATTTCATATGGTTCTATTATAAATCAATGGACTAATTATTCACAGAGAAGTACCATTCATTCAGTGAAGGTTTGGCCATGCCAAGCCTTCCACCATCGGCAAAGCCCTCACTCTGGCCGGGCAGCTTTCAAAACCCAGCGGGTTTTTCATTTTACCTCCGCAGCATGGCACATTTAAATTACATTATAGTTTGATGCCCCATGAATGTAGGATTTTGAATAACAAACCAATGATCGTCTAAAATTTCTCGGCAAATCCCATGTGAATATTTTGTGTTGTTGCATTAAAATTTGGAAACAACTCCCGCTTCCCGTCGCTGCGCCAAGGGACATGCGGTGTATACTGATGCACCTATAGACAGAGGAAATCCAATCCATGTTGCACACATGGACTCCATAGTTCCTTGCCACATGGTTCCCTACAGCCTAGTTGGTATCTAACAAAAGTCCATTCAACCCTGCCACACTATCCTTCCAACAGCGCCAAATCAACAATAGCTCAGCCGGCCATATGCCAACTTGTAATTCAATCATCTCTACCATGCAAGAAAAATTCATATAGGACACATCCACATTTTCTATACATTCCATATGGATCTGTATAGTATGGTCGACATGTCATCTGCCACATCAACAGGGCACAAAAGTTTTGCTGATGTCATCATTTTGTTGAATGAAAATTGACAATCATCTGACCATCATTCTAGGAAAAAATAGAATTTTTGCAATGGTTGTATGACTGTCAAATTTAACCCCGTCTTTTGTTGGTGCAACCCCTCTTTAGATTGATTTTGGTTTTTGCGGTCTGACTTTGGGAGGCCATAACTCAGATATCCATACTCCAAATTAGGTGCAATTTTTTTTGAAATTGGGTAGAATTTCCTAAAAAATTTAGTTTTGTAGCTATTTTATAGTTTTGGTGCACAAATTGTTCAAAAATTGTATTTTTTGGTGACTATACCTACATAATCCTGCATTTTGCAACTTCAAATGCTCCATACGGACACATCTGGAGTCAAAAATAGGTTCTATTTTTTTTGAAAGTGCATTATTTTTCATCTACTTTCTGGATCTAATATCATATTGTAGTGTTGTGTGGACAAAAGTGTCACTTTTAGCAATAGGACCTTTCTTTTCTTTGTAATGCTTTAGAATTGTAGCAAATTGTAAAGTTCCAAATTTGAATCTATTAAGAGGTTGTAACAAGCATAATCAAAAGTCCACAAATGCCAAAATTGGCAAGTGGCCCATTGTAATTGCACTACTGATAAAGTGCCTAAAGCATCTCTTTTGGGGGGGTTTCTTGATTTAGTGAAAAGGGGGGGTGTTCTTGGTGTTGTGTTCTCTTTTTTCTGCACTTTTCTTTAATTTTTTCCATTATGGGCAACTTTAAGTTTCCAAAATTAACTCCTCATAACTATGCTACATGGTCCATCAAAATGTGGTATCACTTAATGCATAATGGAGTTTCACAATATGTAGATGGTAATCTTCCTAAACTAGCAAGTGATATTTCAGCTTGGGTAGCAATGGACAGGAAAGCCCTAGGTGATATATGTTTGGGGGTAGATGATAAGATCATGTATCAAATCAAGAAGTGTTCTACATCCAAGGAAGCTTGGGATACCCTCAAAAACCTTTATGGTAAAGTTTCTGAAGAGGATGTTTTCAAAATCAAAGATGAGCTTGTCTCCTTAGATACTAAGTCATATGATTCAATATATGATTTCATCATCAAGGTGAATGAACTAAGGACAAAGCTTACTGATTGTGGGAGTTCTATCAAAGATGACAGACTAATCTATCTCATACATAACAAGCTGCCATTAGAGTATTTCACATTTGTATCTTCTTTTAACACCTCAAAGACTACCTTAGGGTCTACCTACAAGAAAGTCACTTTTGATGAATATGCTGATCTATTGGATACTGAAGAAAAGAAGTTAAAATCAATGGGGATTCTCAAATCACCTCAGTCTAAAGCATTGGTGGCCAAAAATGAGGGTTCTCAAAATTCAGCTGGACAATCTTCAAATAAAGGAAAGGGTAAGAAGAAGTGGAAGAAAGACAAATTAGAGGATGCATAAAAGACAACACCACAATCCAATCAACAAGGCAAGTCCACAAATTCCAACAAGAAGGGGGACAACAATAAGGAGAAGAAGAAGTGTGCTTATTGCAAGAAATCGGGTCATGAAGAGCATGAGTGTTATCTTAAAAAGATTAATGAGTTTACCAATATCATGAAGAAACATAATGTTCCATTGCCTAATGCTTACAAGGAGAAAGGGTCTTCTTTAGATTCAAAGGGCAAAGGTCAAGCACTCATGGAAAATTTGAATTCTTCAAAGGAATGGATATTTGACTCAGGTGCCTCATATCATATGGGTTCTTCAAAGGAGTATTTTTCTTCAATGAAGCAGTCCAAGGTGCCGCACATCTTCATGGGAAATGATAGAAAAATGGAAGTTGAAGGAAAAGGAAATGTAGAAATGGAAAATGGAGAGTTTCAAAATGTTCTCTATGTTCCAAACCTAAGTTCAAATCTCCTTTTAATCTACCAAATCACTCACCTTAGAGATGGACATAGAGTTGAGTTCCTTCCAGACTCAGCAAAGGTGCACATTCTTAAAGATGACTCATTAGTTGCAGTGGGGAAAGTGAATCATAACAAAAGGTTATACTTTTTCTCTCATTTTGTGCTCAAGTCTCCTTCAAAGGCCTTGTTATCACAATCCAATTCAAACATGTAATTATGGCATGAGTGGTATGGTCATCTTGACTTCCGCTATCTTCAAAAACTTTGCACATATAGAATGGTCAAACGTCTACCTCAAATAAACTTTTCTAAGGGTGAATTTTCAACAGATTCAGTGGATATGCATCCAGAGGGGAAGTTACTAAGAGGGAAATCTTCAAGAGCACTAGGTGTTCTACAGATGGTTCACATGGTATTAGCAGGTCCTTTTGCATTCAGCCAAGGTCGCTACATACTTATGTTTGTTGATGAATTTTCAAGATACACTTGGGTCTACTTTCTTCATAGTAAGAATGAAGTGTTGGACAAGTTTCTAGACTTCAAGACTCATGTAGAATGGAAATCTGGAAAGGCCATCAAACTTCTCTGAATGGATAATGGAAGCATGTATGTGAACAAAAGACTTATGGACTTTTGTAGACTCGAGGAAATTGATCTTTAGACTCCACCAGTATGTAGTCCGCATAAGACAGATGTTGTAGCTCTAAGGATATGAACTCTTAAGTCTATGGCAAGTTGCATGATACAAGCCAAGTCTCTAGATCCATCATTAGAAGTTGAAGCAATCTCTAGTGCCACTCACATTCGTAATCGTTCTCCTCATCTAGCCTTAGATGGCAAGACTCCTTTTGAGGCATGGTGCGGTAGAAAACCTATTGTGACACACTTTAGAGTCTTCAATTGTCCTGCATGGGCAAAGATATCTTCCAAGGGATGCAAGGCATAATCATCTTGGCCTTGTACTTTCATTGGTTATGAAGATAGTGTGAAGGCATATAGACTTCTAGATCCTGAGACACATCATATTTTTTTGGAGAAGGATGTACACTTTGAGGAAAGTTCCCCCAACTTGTCCTCTACCCCTCTCTGCACATCATATCGAGTGGAAATTGATAGTGACAAATGATAGTGCTTCAATAGCTTTAGACACGTGGGGTTCTATCGACAGTTGTAGTGAGAAGTCACTACATCAGTTCAGTCCACATGCATACATGGCCATAGTGATAGGTCTACAACAGGATACATTCAGTCTTCTAGGTACAGCTTCAGTGACAGATTTGGGAGATAGTATTGATGATTTGCCTCTTCTTCTTAATGCAAAATCACCTTCTCTAGTTGTCATGAGGGCTCCATCTAACTCTCTTTTTCAATTTCTACATGATAAATCATCACAGGTTGAAGTGATTGTAGATACTTATGATCAGCAGTTGCAGAAGGGTTCTTCATTAATTGAGCAGACAAACAATTCTTTGGAATAGGTTCTTCAGCCAGTTGAGCAGGTTTTAGAGACATCACTTATTCATGGGATTCTTTTCGCACACAACGGAAGCATCTCACTTGTACCCTTGGCATTGTTTCTTCCTAAGGGGAGGAACACCATTCTATAGTCTTGGATCAACTTCTTCATCGAAGCAATCACTGTTCATCATTCTTCTTTTGGGGGGGGGCGGAGAGCCTATCTTGTCTCTCTTCCTCTTCTTATCATTCTCTTATGTATATACTAGAAGTATGTCATAATGGGGGGTCTTGATTACTCCATTCATCCATACATCATTTTATCTCTCTTTTTGGGGGAGATTTTTTCCCACTAGGTTTTCCCTCTTTCTCCGCTTTATGAGAGATTACATATCATTATGTACATGGGTACCTAACATGGCCTAGTAGTTGGGACCCATCCTGCATTTCATCCTAGATTTTTTAAGCTTAAGGGCATTCCCCTAAGTTGCACTTAAGGGGAGGTGTTAGTGTAAATAAGTATTTACTTATTACACTTACTTAAGTTTACTTAGGTTAATGCATTATTTAATTATTTTGCATTATTTTATTATTTATTTAGGTGAGACATTTAGGAGTTTGTGTACTCTCATGAGTTATGAAACTCTAATTATGCACATGGTGTCTACAACAAAGGAGTTTGCATCATTCACTGAGTTCTCATGTTGACAACACAGTTATCCGCACTTCTCATTTAGCACATGTTGTCTACACCATTGATTTGCATGCTACACCATTGTAAGCTTATCCTCACATCATCACACTTAATCTCATGCTTAATGGAGGATAACCCATATCTAGTGGACATGTGCCTGGTTGTATGACTTATCATGTTGCTGACTTCTATGCATTCTAGAAGCTCTCTTGAGGCCTTTATATACAGACACTCCTAGTGTACTCTTAAGCTGACATATTGAATGAATATCATCATTTTGATCATACTCTCTATTGGTCTATTGTTCTGCTTGTGTTGAGTTCTTTAGTTCTTGAGTGAATTCTGGCCTAAGTCAAATTCTTACAATATAATATATATAGATAGTGTAGAGGTCTAGAGTTTTTTAATTTATTTTTTAATAAAATTAAAGCTTCAATGTCTTGCTATCTCTATATATATTATATAAATATAACTAGTAAAATACCCATTACTAACTTTATATATTAAAAAAATTAACAATGGTATATTTATTTATTTTTCTTTTATTTCAATATATTCAAAAAAATATCTAACAAGGTGCTCAACAAAGGCTATACAACCACGAAAAAAATCTCCTATACAAAAGTGGTCTCAACAAACCTACCAACTTCAACTAGTGTTAGGCGACAGTGGCTACAGTGCAACATATTTACACTGAGCCGTTGCGCGTTTGGCTTGCCCATGCTTTGACCCCACTCCTTTGATTGCATTGGAAAAAATAATTGCCTATCCAATCAGTACAATTTACATTTTATGACTTTGATACGTGTGTAGAAATGTTCTGTAATCTAAGTTTTATTTCCTCTTATAATTTTTTTGGTAATAATTTAAGTTTAATTCATCTTTTATATATAATGATAAAGAACTATTTTTAAGTTGTATTTTAATATAATCATAATGTTATTGTTTAAATTTTAGATTTTAATATTTAATTTAGACTTCTGTTTTAATAACATCTGTATAAATTAGATTTTTGCACATCTTATTACATTAAAAACCTTTGAAGTATGAAAATTTTAAAATTTTATTTAAATTGTTCATTAATATAATTAAATTTATATTATTAAAAGTTAAATAATAATATTGAAGGATTTATTAATAAAATGATTTAAAAAATCTTATTATTCTAATTTGTGATTTAGCTAATTTTTTACAAAAAAATTGAACATTAAGTTTATATATTTAATAAGTCAAATTTATTATTCAATTTTTGAAAAAAGAAATTAATTTTTTAATTAAATTGAGTAATTATAAAATATTGAAAACAAAAATAAAATTTCGAAGTAAAAATTATATATTAGTTTTTCTAACTGAATAGTTAGAATTAGAAAGAAAAACATATTTTTCTAATTTAGGTTCTTGGCTTACTTAAATTTATTACTGTATAATATTATGTACTTGTAATATTTTATAAATATTTATAATGAATTAGAGATTATTTCTTGAAAATATAACTATATATGTTTGACTAAGATTTATTTTTCTATAAAATGGCATGAACTATAATTCTCATGTTACTTGAATTCAAGAAATGAGTCCCTCTTAATCAAAAACCACTATTTCAATTTTAAAAACTTTCTCTAACAATGACATTTTGATTTATAAGTGTTAAAATATCTCCTTCAATTGAAGAAATGTTACTTCCAAAAGCTATAATTTATCAATATCATTATTATATTATGTGTACATAATGTTGGGCGATCATTTTACACAAGGTCAACGGTAGGAATCCACTATGCAATTCCTCTCTTGAAAAGCTAATCTTTTGGGATCAACTCCAAGGTTCAGTATTTGTCTTGCGATGTACCAAAATCTTCTCAGTTGAAGATAAATGTGATTGTTCACGAGGAGGCCTTTGCTGGTTCTACTATGATCTTAGAATGAAGTAAATCTGTTCACTGTCTCAAAATAACACACAAAAGAACGATGTTTTTGTATTTTCTGGTTTTTCAATGAATGCAATCTAACAGTGCAACTAAAATGAGTTCCTATTCTAACAAGGGGTTAGCAAAGCAAATAACATGAAATTGAAATTCTAAATGGACATAAGCTACAAAAAACAACACGCTATGAGTTAAACTTTCAAAGAAATCGATAGGAAACCAATGAAAACAAGAGTAGCACTTCCTAGAATCCATTGATGCAATCATCGGTGAGAAAATTTAACAATCATATGATATTTCACCTTTCATCAAATCGCAAGGCCATAGAAAGTACGCTCATGGGAAACAAAAGGCTATGCAGGCACAATTTGATGATTTCTTCTCAAGCTCATTATGTCAGTGAAATTTGTAAATCTGTAGCAAACACCAGAACTAAAAGATTGCACAACCAGAAACAATGCAATAAACCTTTGGCTCAATCACAATCTCATGAATAGAATTCACAAAACAATGACACATTCAGGCAAGAATCACTACACTCCAAATGCAAGCACCAAAAGCATAATTTATTGCATAATAACAACGGCTATTTTTACATTTTACAATGGGGTATTTATAAGAAATTGTCTTCTCAATTTGTGTTGAGAGTGAGAGATATCTTCATGCAATAAAATGCTTTTAAAACATTAAAAAAAACTAAATATATACAATCTAACAATTAATTAGGTGCTTAGTAGGATTCCATCCATATTTTATTCATTAATTGGATGCATCAGCCTTTAAATGTCAAAAATAAAGAAAATATGAGAGAGAAAGTAGGAGGAAGTCATCAGTCAAAGTGGAAGTGCATGGATGCATTAAAAATAGAAGTTGGTACTTCACTAGGCATGTGTCGACGTTAAACTATTGTCAAAATACATTCTCGATGCATGGAAGGCGCTATTTTTGGAATAAGCAGTTAACTATCAACACACCTTTGAATTGCGGAGTTGCGGACCTACGTACCTATAGAGCTGTAGACCTACGTACTTGTGGACCTCGACAGGGTTAAAAATCTCAAAATTCTACTAAGTGTCAAAATTGAAATTTTGGCATCTAGGTTTTGTTCTTCTTCATCCCAAAGCTATGTTTGGATGTTTGCCCTTGAATTTCTCTATCATTTCAGTTATCTTAGCAGCATCCGAAAGATCTAAAGCCTCATACTTGTCCTTGACCTTCTATCTGTAGTTTTCCACCTCAATTCAAGTCTCTGCAAAATTGTCATGTCCCCTATTCAAATAATTAAAAAAAATAAACTTTGCTAAGGCAGGCAGGCTCCAAAAAGGTGAAGTCGGAAAAAAGGGGCTAATCTTTGGAAACCAATGGACTAATAAATAAAAATTATTATTAAATTATATTTTATTAACCCCTCTTGGATGTGAGTTAGGATTATTCCCTCTTTAAAAGGGGTTTGGAGGCATTTTGGACTCATTCCAAAACTTGATTTTTGCTAATTTTCTTGTTGTTCTTCAGAGGCTGCCAAACCTGTGGAGAAGGAGACCTAATAACGGGAGTTTGTAGGTTTCCAGGAAGGCTAAGGATGGGAGTTTGAAGCCATTCCATGTGCATGCTCATACAGAGTTTGCCTTTGTGTTGAATAGTGCCGATTTGTGGGTTTTCGGGGTTGTTTTTAGTTTGAGTTTGGTGTTTTCAGTTGAGTGTTTCATATCAGTTTGGGTTGCTGCTGTATTTTAGACTTTAAGATGTTAAAATAGAGCTGAATATATGTATTGGGTCGTGATTAAACTTCTGAGATAGTTTATGAGTGTTTTTGTGGTGTTTCCGGGCATTGTGTGTTAATTTTGGGAGCCCGATTGAGCATAGTTTGGTCCTACATTTGTGAGTTGTTGTGTAAATGCTATTCAAATATGGAAATTTCATTTTGTAGGATTTTATGCTGCTAAATTTTTTGTAAAAATGTCCATTCTCATATTTATTAGTAATTTGTGAAGTTGTGAAGTTTTTTTGCACTAATTTGGACATACCCGATTTGGGTTTTATTGGGAAATTGGTTGATCTTTGTAATATTGGTTGTTTGATTTTAAAGATCTGATTCGAGGCTGGAAATACCATGTAAAATCAGTAAAGGGACATTTCAATGGTATCAGAGCCGTGATCTTGCCAGCCTGAGGGTTTGTAGAAGTTGCATGTCAGTTTTAATAACTACCCAGATCTTGCATGTCAGTTTTGACAACTACCCAGATTTTGCATGTCATATTTTATGGTTGCATGTTGCTTCTAATTAGTTGCATGTCAAAATTTATGATCGCATGCAACTAAGTGAAAGAGAAAAAAGATATTTGCAGCGAGAAAAGAATAAAGAAATTTTGATCAAACCCCCAGTTGAAAGCAAAAGTACAAAATCCAAGGAAGAAAAAAGTATGGCTAATCCAGATGAGATGGCAAAGAAATTTTTCCAAGACATCCAAAATACTCAGAAGCAAATAGTGGATGGTTTGGCGGAAACTAGAGAGGCTTTGCGAATATTGACAGAAAAATTACAAGGAGTTGCATCTATTAATGAGAAAGGGAGCACTTCAGAGGAGCCAAGAAATGGGATATCCACACCATCTAAATCAACCAAAACTATTTTCTTGCCTGCAGATGAGCCACCAGTACCAAATCCAACCATTAATCCAGTGGAAGATGTTACAGGTAACTTGATTACATTAAGAGCTACTTATAATGGCTTAGATGATGACTTTCGTAGTTCAGTTCCTTTTAGAGAATATGTGGATATAATGAACACTTTGATGCCCAAGAAAGAGAATAGGAGGGAGCATGACACAAGTGGAAGAGAGCTCAAAAATAAAATAAGCAAGTTTACAGCACCTACTTTTGATGGAACAAATAAAATTTCAGCTAGAGCATGGCTACAAAAATTATAAACTTTCTTCACACTTAACCCCATGAAAGAGAGTGATGCTGTTCAATTTGCAAGTCTACACTTGGAAGATGCAGCCTATGATTGGTGGTATCATGGAATGACTACTCAAGGTCACGATCAGGTAACTACATTTGAAGATTTTAGTCAAAGAGTGATAGATAGATTTGACCTCAAGGATGATGAAGAGTACTTTAAAGAATTGTCAAAGTTGAAGCAAACCAAATCAGTTAATGAGTATATAGAAGAATTTCAAAAAGTGGCTGTTATGGTACCTGATATGAGTGAAAAGAGGATCATTTATCTTTTTCTTGATGGTTTAGAAGATTCTGTTAAGGGTTTGGTTAAGGCTTTCTCACCCTCAACCTTACAGGAAGCTATCAAAAGAAGCTTGCAACTTGAAACTTGCGTGCCTATGAAATCAATCACTAATCAAAAACCCCCAAATCTTTGGCAACATAAGGGAAATTTTCAGAAAAAGACTTTCCCAACACTACCACCAAAAGATGTGACAAATGTGGCAAAAAAGAAGGTAGATGAAGAGACTAGGAGTGAATTACGAAGGAAAAAGCTTTGTTTTACTTGCAGAGAACCATGGGTTCCAGGACACAGATGTTTGGGGAAAGGTCAAGTGCACTATATTGAAGTTGCTTCAGAATCTGATTCAGATGAGCATGAGGAATTTCATGATACTAAGGAGGAGGTAGAAGAAGAGAAAGGAAAAGAAATCAGCAAGGATGGCACTTTAGCTGCATTATCAGGAGTCCCAAGATACCATCCCTTCCGAATTCGAGGGGTACTAGCAGGGCAACGGTTGACCATTCTTCTTGATAGTGGGGCAACTCACAATTTTATTGATGAGGGATTTGTCATGAAAAGAGGGCTTAAAGCAGAAGATTTTGAGGGATTCAATGTTACTGTAGTTGATGGATTCACTATGCCTTGCACACGGGTGGTGAAACAACTCAAGATGACCTTAGGAGATTATGAATTATGTGATGACTTCTATGTGGTTGGTATTGGGGAGACAGATCTTGTATTAGGTGTTCAATGGTTGCACTCTATCGGAGGCTATTACATGAACCATCAAACTATGGATTTTAAATTTCATTCCAATGGGAAAGAAGTCATATTGAGAGGGTTATCGAATGGAGCACCTAAGGCAGTCTCTGCAAAGAGGATGGAGAGGACTTTTCGAAGAGGACAAGTAACATGGGCAGCAGGAGTCATAATCCAACCAACAAGCTCTCCAAAGAATCAAGGTAATTTCTATTTTGAAATTCAAAATATTCTTGATAAGCATAGTATAGTTTTCAATGATTTTCCTCAAGGATTACCACTAGATAGAGGTTTTGAGCATGTTATAGAGTTAGAACAGGGTGCCAAACCAGTTATAACAACCCCATACCACAATCCAAGAGGTTATAAGGAAGAAATTGAAAAAACTATTAAAGAACTCCTGGACATGAGATTCATAAGGCCTAGCTCTAGTCCATTTGCATCATCTGTGGTACTTGTCAAGAAAAAGGATGGTACAATGAGAATGTGTATAGACTACAGGGCTCTAAACAAGAAGACCATAAAAAATAGGTATCCCATACCACGCATAGATGAACTCATTGATGAGTTACATGGTGCTGTATACTTCTCAAAAATTGACTTAAGATCAGGCTACCATCAAATCCGAATGAGGAGTGAAGATGTGGAAAAGACTGCTTTCAGATGTCACTATGGGCACTTTGAATTTCTTGTTATGCCATTTGGACTCACTAATGCACCTGCAACATTCCAATCTTGTATGAATAAGGTATTCAGTCAACATCTTCAAAAATTTGTTTTGGTATTTTTCGATGATATCTTGATATACAGTAAAACATGGGAAGAGCATCTAAAGCACATAGAAACTGTTTTGGGAATCTTGGAGCAGCAATCCTTCTATGCTAAGCTATCTAAATGTGAGTTTGGTTTGACAGAGATCCTATATTTGGGACATATTATAAGCTCTAAAGGAGTACAGGTTGATCAACAAAAAAATCCAGGCAATTTTGGATTGGTCTCCACCCACTAATCTTACACAGTTGAGAGGTTTCTTCGGGTTATGTAGCTACTATAGGAGATTTGCCAAGGGATTTTTTCAGCTTGCTGCTCCCTTGACTGATTTGACAAAGAAAGGAGCTTTTTTTTGGACAAAAGAGGCACAAAAAACATTTGATAAGCTTAAGGAGGTAATGAGTTCATGCCCTGTGCTTGCAATTCCAGATTTCTCTTTACCTTTTGTTGTTGAATGTGATGCTTCTGGGGAAGGTATAGGGGCTGTCCTAACTCAAAGGGGACATCCAATAGCATTTGAGAGTAGAAAATTAAATCAATCAGAGAAAGGTTACTCCATCTATGATAAGAAAATGTTGGCAATCATGCATGCACTTCATAAGTTTAGACAATATTTGGTATGTGGGAGATTCATTGTAAAGACAGACCATAATAGCCTCAGGTTCTTCTTGAACCAAAGGTATTTGAATGATCGACAACAAAAATGGGTAAGCAAATTGCAAGCTTATGATTTTGATATTGAATACATGAAAGGAAAGAATAATGTGGTTGCTGATGCTCTCTCAAGAAAGCCCACTTTGTGTTCCTTATCATCTATCTCTGTTGATTGGAAAGTCTCCATAATTTTAGAGTATGCTAAAGATTCATTTGCCACCAAGATTTTGGATAAGTTAGTGGATGATAATAGGTACAAGGTTGTTGATGAGTTGATTTATTACAAGAACAGGATCTTCTTAGTGCCAGGGTCAAAAACTAAGGAGAGGATATTGAGGGCCTTTCATGACACACCTTTGGCTGGTCATCAAGGATACTTCAAGACATACAGGAAAATTTGAGAGCGATTTTCATGGAAGGGTATGAAGGAGGATGTCCTTAAACACATTAAGGAATGTATGGTATGCCAACAAAGCAAGAGTGAGCAAAATTTTCCTGCAGGTTTGTTGCAACCACTTCCTATTCCCGAACAAAAATGGAAAAGTATTTCCATGGATTTCATCACTGGGTTGCCCAAGGTTCAAGGTAAGGATTGCATATATGTGGTGGTAGCTAGACTAATTAAGTATGCACATTTCTTTCCTATCACATCTGATTTCAAGGCATCACAAGTGGTCGAATTGTTCTTCAAGGAAATTTTTAGATTACATGGTTTGCCTAGAAACATTGTTAGTGACCGGGACAGTAGATTCCTCAGCTCTTTTTGGAAGGAGCTCTTTCATTTGGTAGGAACTAAACTCACTCCCAGTACTAGCTATCACCCTCAAACAGATGGACAAACAGAGATAGTTAATAAATGGATAGAGGGATATTTGAGGAACTATGTTTCCAATCAACAACATGCTTGGGTGAAATGGTTACACCTAGGGGAGTATTGTTACAATACATCTCATCACATGTCTATTGGTATGCCTCCTTTTCATGCTCTTTATGGTTATGATGCCCTTTCCTTTGTTGATCTAATACTTTCTGATAGCAGAGTACCCGCAGCAAGTGATTTCATCAAGCAAAGCCAAGACATAATAAGGTCCCTCAAGGATAATCTACAACATACACATAACCAACAAAAGATATATGCTGACAGGAAAAGGATTGAAAGATCTTTTGAGGTGGAAGATTTGGTATTTGTTAGGTTGCAGTCATATAAGCAAAGCACCTTGAAGAGGAGTGGGGCAGAGAAACTCAAGCCAAGGTTCTATGGGCCTTATAAAATCATCAAGAAGGTAGGAGAGGTAGCTTATGAATTGGAGCTCCCACCAAACAGCAAAATACATAATATTTTTCATGTATCTTGCTTAAAGAAGGTTCTAGGCCAGCAAACCATAGTATCTACAAAATTACTACCTCTTGATGATGAAGGGAAATTAGTTTTGATACTAGAAGAGATTTTGGATACAAGAGAGAAAAGGTTGAGAAATAGGAGCGTCATAGAGCACTTGGTCAAATGGAAAGGATTACCACTAGAGGATGCAACTTGGGAAGGAGCACATATTCTTGAGAATTCCAACCTTCATTGCTTGAGGACAAGCAATATTTGGGAGGGGAGGACTTGTCATGTCCCCTATTCAAATAATTAAAAAAAATAAACTTTGCTAAGGTAGGCAGGCTCCAAAAAGGTGAAGTCGGAAAAAAGGGGCTAATCTTTGGAAACCAATGGACTAATAAATAAAAATTATTATTAAATTATATTTTATTAACCCCTCTTGGACGTGAGTTAGGGTTATTCCCTCTTTAAAAGGGGTTTGGAGGCATTTTGGACTCATTCCAAAACTTGATTTTTGCTAATTTTCTTGTTGTTCTTCAGAGGCTGCCAAACCTGTGGAGAAGGAGACCCAAGAACGGGAGTTTTCAGGTTTCCAGGAAGGCTAAGGATGGGATTTTGAAGCCATTCCATGTGCATGCTCATACAGAGTTTGCCTTTGTGCTGAATAGTGCCGATTTGTGGGTTTTCGGGGTTGTTTTTGGTTTGAGTTTGGTGTTTTCAGTTGAGTGTTTCATATCAGTTTGGGTTGCTGCTATATTTCAGACTTTAAGATGTTAAAATAGAGCTGAATATATGTATTGGGTCGTGATTAAACTTCTGAGATATTTTATGAGTGTTTTTGCGGTGTTTCCGGGCATTGTGTGTTAATTTCGGGAGTCCGATTGAGCATAGTTTGGTCCTACATTTGTGAGCTGTTGTGTAAATGCTATACAAATCTGGAAATGTCATTTTGTAGGCTTTTATGCTGCTGAAATTTTTGTAAAAATGTCCATTCTCAGATTTATTAGTAATTTGTGAAGTTGTGAAGTTTTTTTGGCACTAATTTGGACATACCCGATTTGGGTTTTATTGGGAAATTGGTTGATCTTTGTAATATTGGTTGTTTGATTTTAAAGATCTAATTTGAGGCTGGAAATACCATGTAAAATCAGTAAAGGGACATTTCAAAAATCTCCGAGTTTGGTGTCCAACTCTAACAGGGCTTCTTCTGTCTTAAAGGCTTATCGGATGTCTTCATCATCAGTAACCTCCACAAAAATCTTCCTGAAATTCTCCACTATTGTCTCTACAAGTAACAACCTCTCTCATTCCTCAGCTTCAAAAATATCCAAGCATGCATCACTGTAGTGTCTTTCTACTTCCAAAATTTGCTCTCGGGCTTGGTCCTTGAGCTGATGGATCTCCTCATGTAATGTCTCCATTACTTTATTGCTATCCGCTATTTTCTCTATCCAATCATCAATCAAATCCAATTCTTCTCTGGTATATACATCAATCAAAACCTGATATCTTTGGCCCTTTATGGCTTGGAAAGTCTGCAAATCCTTACTCTAGGCATGTACCTCATCCATGATACTGAAGTTCTACTTCAAAATTGCTACAATTTTATTCACGTTCTCCTACATAGCATGTAGTAACTTCAAATTCCCTGTGATGATGGTGACACCTTTCTCCTCAAAACTTCCTTGCCATTCCTGACAAGCTCTCAAAAATGGATCAAGTTGCACACCTCCCCCTTCTCTAAGTACAGTGTTCAAAGTATGCTCTAGGTGTTCAGGATCAAGAGGACCAACAACTTTAGCTAGATACCCCTTTAGGATCTCAACTTGCCTTCGAAGTGCATGAAGTTTAATCTCCTCTTGTTCCATGTACTTGAGGACCTCTTTGACTCCCATAGTCATCATTTGTTGGGTTGAATCTTGTGTAGGCCTTCCCAACATAACATCCTTTAACTCATAATTTTCGAAGCTAACGCCTTCTACATCTGTATCTTCAGGGGGGAGAGCCACTTGTGCAAATAAATCTTGGTTCTGCATGGTGGTGACAAATGCTAATGGTATCGTCTCATGTGGTGGAGACTCAGGTTTGTTCAAATTCTCTACAATATCACAAATGTCATCCTCAGATGCACAGAGTTGAGGCTTAACACTTCTCATTATCTCCTTTCGGAACCATCTCGGGATATGTTTTCCTGCAAATATGGCTCTTGATGACGAAGGGGCATGTTCAACTACCTCCTTACCTTTTTCATTCTTGCTTGGAGTTGTCTCCTATTGTGAGGGTTCTCCTTCTATAGCTTCAGTCTCCGTAGATTTTGTAACTTGCTCCTCAGCATCTTGGGAAGGTTGTTGTGAATATTCTACCATTTGTCCTTCCTTTGACACTTCATGGGTAGCCCTTTGTTCTAGTTTCTCTTCTGATGATAGTTCCTTCTGAACCTACTCCTCTTTTGAACTCAGAGGTGGAGCAGTTACTGAACCCTTATCTGGCACCATAATCTATGGTGGAGATGGAGGAGTGAGATCAAGACCCTGTGTATCTAGCAGCATCTGTGTCCAGTCTTCTTGTTGAGGTTCACCTATAGGGGTGTCTCTAATCTTATCCCTGATCAACTCTGTACCTATGGGCATGAAATCAAAATTTGACATTGAGAAAACACCAACACTCTCTTCACTCTGCTCATCTACCCACTACTATACTTCATCTTTTGAAGAAGAGAGCTCTAATAGTTCTACTTGAGTGGATGGCGAGGTACCCGTGGCACTCTTTCTCCTTTGCAACTCTATGGCTCTGGCTAGCCGAGTCCATCCCTGTAGGGGCACTTGTTCCTCTTCCTCTTCCTCCTCTGATTCTCCTTCTTCTTCCTCTTCATCTCCTTTCAAAATACTTTCATGATAGATGGATTAGGCACTAATCTTCTACTGATCCTTTGCCTTTTCTTCATCCGAATCTTAATTCTTTTCTTCTATTTCTTGGAGGTAGAAGGAGAAGTTGGCTCATCTTGCATAGGAGGAGTGGAAAACCCTCTCAATGTTGTTAGGTTGGAGATCCAACACAACTTCCCCTCTGACACTCTTGACCACCCTCTCATCGAGCACAAAGTGTTGTGATAGGGCCATGATTACTTTAGCTAATTGCACTGACATAGGATGTGATGCTGCATTCACCAATCCAAAACGGATCAATGCGGATACCAAGGCAGACCTTTCTGTTGGCTTGTTGCAAATTCTCAAAAATTCTCCTAAATTCGTGTGTCCGAGGTCGGTATCTTAGATCTCAGTGTAATCATCATGGAATCTTGACTTCGAAGGTACACCTTGGAACTTGAACATGATAGGTTTGGGTGCTACTCCAAATGTGGATGCCATTTAAATATCTACACATTATGAGAAAAAGCATTGTTAGTCCCAAAACATAAAAACTATGAATTAAAATAAAAATAAAGAAAAGGAAAAAAAGCGCCCCCATTTAGACAATTTTTTTATTTTCATTTATTTTTATTATATTTTTTCCTTTTTTGAAATTTTATCACTTTATTTATTTTTGAAATTTCATTTTTAATTTATATATATTTTTTTATTTTTTTATTTTTGGATAGATAAAAAATAAAAGAAAAATTAAGCGCGCACCACAAAGGTTAGCCCATGGCATAATGGTGTGTAACGCAATGGCAAGCAATGCTTAAGTGCACAACCAAGGTTTTGGGTGAGCGTGGCCCACTCATTGGCGCACGGGCACAAAGGCGTAGTGTGCCGTGCGCATCGCCGTGCTTGGCTCATTTGTAACACAATCATGGGCATTGTTGCCTTAACGCAAGCATGATTCAAAATGGGGCGCCGCTACCTTAGTGCGGGTGTAATGTAAGACAAGCGTCGTTGCTTTGGTGTAGGCGCATTTCCAACATGGGACGTTGCTGCCTTAGCATAGGTGTGTTTCCAACATGAGGCATCATTGCCTTAGCGCACACACATTTCCAACATGGGGAGCCACTGCCTTAGCGTGGGCGCACAATGCTAAATGTGGCGCCACCACACTGCCTTGTGTAGGTGTGTTTCAACACAAGCATAGGTGCCTTAGTGCGAGCGCATTTCCAACATGGGGTGCCGCTGCCTTAGCACAAGCATGATTCAAAATGTGGTGCCACCGCACTGCCTTGTGCGGGCGCATTTCAACACAAGCATTGCTACCTTAGTGCGAGCACATTTCCAACATGGGGTGCCACTGCCTTAGTGCAAGCGTGATTCAAAATGAGCGCCACCATGTTGTTGTCTTACCTTAGTGTGGAATTCAAACTTGTTATCAACAATAATGATGTGAAACGCTTTTTGGGGGGGGGTTTTATAACCCCACACCGAGCAGGATGCGTAGTGCATACTCTACCCGCATGCGTGCTCATGCACTTGGTTTGTTTTTTTCTTTTTTGAATTTCCCAAAATTTCTTTTTTTTTTTTTGTATTTTTCAATTGTTTTATGTTTTTTGCATTTTTTCAATTTTTCAATTTTTTTATTTTTTTAGTTTCAAATTTTCTAATTTTTTGCTTTCTGGTTTTCTAAATTTTTGTTTTTTGATGACTCTAATGATTTAATCTTAACGAAATATCTTGTCTCGACTCTTGAACTGTGAGTTTGGGAGTCGAAAAAAATAGAGGGTCCCCATTCCTAGCGAGGAATGGGGCATGTGTTGTGGACACCACAACACATAATAATGACATATTTATCTTAAATTTGGAAAGGAAAATAAAATAAGAATTGATTTTTGATTAAACATGATGGAAAACAAAATAAGAAACATTCTTAAAAATGAAGATTAATAATAACAATTTAAAAAATAGTCATATTAAATACCAATATATAAATGTAAAAAATTAACACATTTCTCTCTTTACCATCCTAATAATTCAAAAAAACTAAAACAAATTTCCTAATCTAAAATTTGATTTTTGTTAATTGATTATTTATTAAATAAAAATTATTGAAATATCTTTAAATACATTAAATTTTGTTAATTTCCTTCAAAATATCAACTATCTAATTTTTCAGAGAACCATATTTCAAACTTTGAGAAATTCTTTAATAAAAACTTATAAACTATGAAAAAAATTCAATTCTACTATGTCAATTGACTTTTTCTCACAAGTTATTATTAGATGTCATTTCTTAATTTTTTCAAAGTAAAAATTATATATTAGTTTCAAAGTAAAAATTATATATTAGTTTCTTTCAAAATATATTTGTTAATTTCTTTCAAAATATCAACTATGAGAACCATATTTCAAACTTTGAGAAATTCCTTAATAAAAACTTATAAATTATTAAAAAAATCAATTCTACTATGTCAATTGACTTTCTCAAAAGTTATTATTAGATGCCATTTCTTAAAATTTTCAAAGTAAAAATTATATATTAGTTTCAAAGTAAAAATTATATGTTAGATGTCATTTCTTAAAAAATTCAAAGTTGAATAGTTAGAATTAGAAGGAAAAATATATTTTTCTAATTTAGGTTCTTAGCTTACTTAAATTTATTACTATATAATATTAATATTATGTACTTGTAATATTTTATAAATATTTGTAATGAATTATAGATTGTTTCTTGAAAATATAATTATATATGTTTGACTAAGATTTATGTGCTTGGACTAATTTTTATGTTTGGCTAATAACTTAAATTAGAAAAATATGTACATGTTACTTCCAAAAGCTATAATTTATCATCATTATTATATTATGCATACATAATAATGACATATTTATCTTAAATTTGAAAAGAAAAATAAAATAAGAATTGATTGTTGATTAAACATGATGGAAAGCAAAATAAGAAACATTTATAAAAATGAAGATTAATAATAACAATTTTTAAAATAGTCATATTAAATATAATGTAAAAAATTGACACATTTCTCTTTTGACCATCCTAATAATTCAAAAAAACTAAAACAAATTTCCCAATCTAAAATTTGATTTTTTGTTATTTGATTATTTATTAAATAAAAATTATTGAAATATATTTAAATACATTAAATTTTGTTAATTTCTTTCAAAATATCAACTATCTAATTTTTCAAAGAACCATATTTCAAACTTTGAGAAATTCCTTAATAAAAACTTATAAACTCTAAAAAAAATTCAATTCTATTATGTCAATTGACTTTCTTACAAATTATTAGATGTCATTTCTCAAATTTTTCATTTATAGATGTATAAATAAAACTTAAATCATTAAAAAATAATATATAAATCTTAGTCAAATTATAATTTATATTTTTAAAAATTAGTCCAAGTATATAAATCTTAGTCAAACATATTTTTCTAATTTAAAATCTTGGAACATTATGTTAATATTATCTACTTGGAACATTTTATAAATATTTTTAATGAATTAGAAATCATTTCTTGAATTTTTCATTTTATATAGTGAAATAATTATATTTTCAAGAAATGACTCTAATCAATAGAACATTATGTTAATATTATGTACTTGGAACATTTTATAAATATTTTTAATGAATTAAAGATCATTTCTAAAAAAATTATTGAAATAATTATATTTTCAAGAAATGATTTCTAATTCATTAAAAATATTTATAATAAATAAAGTAATAAATTTAAGTAAGCTAATAATCTAAATTAGAAAAATACGTTTTTCCTTGTAATTCTAACTATTCAATTAGAAAAACTAATATATACTTTTTACTTTAATTTTTTATTTTAAAAAAAAATGAATGATAGATTTGACTTATTAAATATGTAAACTAAAATTTCAATTTTTAAATTTTTTTTACCTAAATCACAAATTAGAATAATATTTTTTTAATCAATTTATTAATAAATCATTCAATATTATTATTTAATTTTTAATAATATAAATTTAATTATATTAATGAACAATTTAAATAAAATTTTAAAATTTTCATAATTTTTAGTGTAATAAAATGTGCAAAAATCTAATTTATACAAATGTTATTAAAATAAAAATCTAAATTAAATCTTAAAATTTAAACAATAACAAATATTATAGTTATATTAAAATACAACTTAAAAATATCTTTTAATATAAATATAAATGATATAATTATTTTAATATATAAAACATGAATTAAACTTAAATTATTACCAATTTTTTTTTATAAGATTACATAAGAAATAAACTTAAATTATTACCAAATTTTTTTAATAAGATTACATAAGAAATAAAACTTAAAACTTAGATTACAGAACATTTCTACACACGTATCACAGTCAATTGTACCGAATATTTCTACACACGTATCAAAGTCATAAACACGTCATTAATGTAAATTGTACCGATAATGCGGACAATTTTTTTTCCTAATGCAATCAAAGGAGTGGGGTGAAAGCACGGACAGCGGCTCGGTGCAAATATGTTGCTGCACCGAGCCGCTGCCGTGTTAGGCTTATAGTCTTTTCTTTTATACTGCAACTTAATTTTTTAATTCGCAAATGTATTTGAATAAAACAACATAAAATTACATTTGTTTGGAGCCAGGTGGGCTAAATCCAGTTCTCTTTGCTTCTCTTTAAACCCTTTTTCATTGTCCAAAATCAAGAATTTAGAGAGAGGCTGACGATGGAGAGAATGGTGAGGAATAAACAAGTTGTGCTGGTTTCTTATGCAAACGAAGGGCTTGTGAGAGATGATCATGTGAAAATCAGAGAAAACCAATTGAATTTAAATGCATGCAAGGAAGGAGAAGTCGCTGTGCAGAATTTGTGGGTCTCGGTGGATCCGTATCTCAGATGGCGTATGAAGGAAGAAACCAACAGGGGACTCTATATGGACAACTTTAAATTAGACCAGGTCTTTTTTCAGAATTTCTTGGCCTTGTCTGGTTGAACTTTTTGAGGTTTTATGCAATTATTATCATCTTTTAAAGCTTATTGTTGCATTGTACAGCCTATTGCTTCTCGAATGGTTGGGAAAGTAGTTGTTTCTGCCCATGTTGAGTTTGAAGTGGGCGATTTGGTAACTGGGGTGTATGGTGTTTCCGAGTACAGCATAGTAGGAGGATCAATGCTGATAAAACTTGACGCCAATTTGGCTCAGCCTTATGATTATTTGGGGCCTCTGGGTACTGAAATATGGTTTTATTGAAACATATATATTAGGGTTTTCTTGTATTGTGAGATATTTTACTTTTTGTGCATCTTCTAGTAGGTATTTTGTCCTTGGGACTGAAGGTTTGTGTAGATTTGGCCAGGGATGACAGGAATGACTGCTTGGGGCGGTTTACTGTTACTTGGCGAGGCTAAAGCTGGAGATGAAGTGCTTGTTTCAGCTGCAGCTGGAGCGGTTGGGCTTCTAGTAGGGCAATTGGCTAAAATTAAAGGTTGTCGCGTTGTTGGCAGTACTGGTAGTGACCAAAAGGTGATTAATCTCTATTCATCTTCTGCTAGTTCTTCTTAAATGTTTAGCTTAGTTGAGCTTTTATGACTTTGCAAACTCTTCTTGCTTTGTCTCTAGAATTTGTGAAGCGTTGCTTGTTCTCTTCTAAGATTTCATATAAAGCTAGTTAGATCATAGATGTGATTGCTAACAGAGTAATGTTTAATGTTTTGCAGAACCAGTCTAGATCTTTTTGATGGTTATGATTTGAAATTTTATGTTAAGATGGATTTTACTTTTATTATGTTTTGTTTATATCTCTATTATGAATAGAAGGAAACATCAAAGCAAATGGGTATAACTTTTATATCATTTTTTGAAACTTTTTTACTATCCAGAAGTGTTTTGGTTTCTATCCAGCACCATTGGTCCCATAACAAGCCCTCCTTCGACTTTTATTATAAGGTACTCATTGGCTTATAAGAATCGGCGGCCCTGTTAAGGGGCATGCATGATGTGATTATATTAATCATATAAGTTTGTTGGTTAGCCTCTCATGCTGTGCTAAGAAGGAGCCTTCCTTGTACTGAATGTTCCTTGTGAGGAGTGTTATAGGAGGATGGGGAACTAAGTGACATAAATGCCTTGATGGCGGTAGCTAATCCAAGAAATTTTTAGTTGATTCTTCTTTGAGTTTCCTTTTGAGCTCTGCTGCGGCAGTTAGTGTTGAATTTGCAAGGACTCAATACTTTTAACCATGACCTTTGGGCCTGGATGTGGATCAAAAACTTAAATTTTCAATGGGGAAGAGGAAGTTGAGGCATCAAGTTGAAATTGAAATGGAGGAGGAGGTACATGGAATTGTTAGGGTGAGTGTTGCCAGGGTTTTTTATTGTTTCATTAACTACATTAATCTCATTTTGAAAAACGTTAAAGGAGATCCACAGTGATGACATCACTTAGATATAGAGACGTGTTGCTCGAAATGCTGTTGGATCTTAGATAATCAAATGGGTATGCTGTGTGATCTGGTTCAATTTCTCAACACCCCTCATTTGTCCATGGTGGTTGGTTCCTTTATGTTGCATAAGAATGGTGAGGAAACGAAGAAGTAGATGGATTGGCTGATTAAGCATATGCATACAATAATGTGATGAAATCAAGGTACCATGATTTCTTTCATATTAAATTTCCTGATCCGAAAACTAAGGGGGTCAATTGCAACGAGAATTTTCTTGGTCGTGTTAAGCCCAAAATTGATGGCTGTAGATTTCACATGCCTTGTTTCACATCTTTTTTTCTGTCTTTCCCAAACTATGCAAGTAGAAAAATTTGCATCCCTTTCTATTTTAAGCCCAGACAGTATGGCTTCTGGGTGACAATTGATGTTGTTTATTTTTGTAGTATGGTAGACCTTGTGTATGTCAATAGTATGCTGTGAATGCAATAATATCTGATATGATAACCGGTTCAGTACATGTTAATCTTGGTTTTCTTTTTCCTTCATTATGAAATCTATTCAGTTATGAACTATTGGAATCCAAACTTTAATAACACCGACCTTTCTATAGTTCTGGGTGACCACTGACAATTGATATAGTTTCTTTTTCTAGTAGCAGACTCGGTGTATGTCAAGTATTACTCTGAATTGAATTATATCTGATGTGATAACCAGTTCAGTACAAGTTAAAACTTTGAATCATTCAAACTTATTAACTATCATATGGCTTTATTCCTTAAAAGGTTAAGATGTTGAAAGAAGAATTTGGATTTGATGATGCCTTCAATTACAAGTCTCAGACAGATTTGGATGCAGCACTGTCCAAGTAAGTTTTTTTTTGCTGTTGTTTAAAGTCTATAAGTTAAAATTGAGAGACATGGGCTGAGAAAAAAACTCTACAACCTGTATAAACAATTTTTTTACCTCTATTTGATTATGACCCCTCCTGCATAACAAACCGTAGCGAAGCATGTAAAGTACCTCTTTCATTGAAGAAAAATTGCTGGATGATTTCCGAGTCCTGTGCAGGTACTTTCCAAGGGGAATAGACATTTACTTTGAAAATGTGGGAGGCAAAATGTTGGAGGCTGTTCTCAACCACATCAACATGAATGCTAGGATTCCTGTATGTGGAATGATCTCCCAATATAACCAGGTAAGACAAATTTATATCTGTGATATTTTGAGGTTAAAAAGACTTAGACGGAAAGTGCTAATCCCATGGATGAATCTATTTAATTGTACTTTGCAGGAATGGGATAAATGTTATGGAGTGAGAAACCTTATAAATTTGATAGGAAAATGTGCAAAAATGGAAGGGTTTCTTGTTAGTATGTTTTTTAATCGGAGGGAGGAATTTGTGAAGGAGATGGGAGGGTACATGCAACAAGGTAAAATTAAATTCAAAGAAGATGTAAAACAGGGAATAGAGACCTTCTTAGAAGCATTCAATTCTCTGTTTAGTGGGGGAAATATAGGGAAAGTTCTGGTTCATATCACGCACAGCTAGTAAGCAGAACGCGTTTTTCATATTTGGAAATGTGTCTATGATACTCGGGGAAGCTTCTGATCACACAGAAATTCCTAATAATAAAAAAGACTGCTTTTTATCAGCCAAGGTGCGAGAAGAACATGATTAGAGTGGAGGTGCTTAAAATTCTTCTTCTTGTGATTTCAGTTTACATGAAGTAAAAATAACTTCAGTTTACATGAAGTAAAAATAACTAGTAGCAAGTGTCTTTACAGATTGTGTGTACTCTTGCATGTGGTGGTTGATGCGAGGTGTTAAGTTATGGCTGCCTTTATTTAAAATTTGAAAATTATTATTTTTATATAAAACTTTTAAGGTAAATTGAGTCTAGGGGAAAAGACCCAGCAGTTTAGTGCACTTAGAACTCTTACATCGTTAAGTCAGATTTTATCAACTTGTACTTTTGTAGGTGAATAAAGAGCTTATAGCTAAGGTTTCGGCTATTGGGTATTCACCGATCCCTTTGTAGAGATCATGGAACACAAAGTGGTCAAAAAGTGTCATATCAAAACACTCAACTAATACTCGCTATGTTCATGCACTAATAGTCGCTCACTGAAAAAATACCAATACTTGTGGTTAAATGTCATTGCAATCTTTATGAGATGCCCTAATAGTGGTGCACAAATTGGTCAATCACTAAAAAAGGCTAAAAAATGATCACTATTAATACATGTATGATTGGCTATTAGTATACACATTTTCATTTTATGAGGCTCTTTTAAGAGTGGTGGTAATCGGAGGTATCTATGACAAAAGTATCACCTAGAAGGTCTATTCTCCTATTTAGGTATGTTGTTTAGTATCAAATTGTTATTTTTCTTTTTCACAAATTTATTTTATCTTAATTCTTTTTAATTAATTAGGAAAAAAGTATTCTACATTTGGACAAAACTTGAACAATGAACAATAAAGTAGATGGCGGTGTGCCATAGTAGTTTCAACAGACAAGTGAAAACTTTAAATGGATTATAAGAGAGAGGATCTAATAATTGAGCACATTAACTTTGCTTGCAAATAGCTCCAAGTTTTCTTAGAGCTTGCTTACCAAATCTTTCACTTATAATTAAAGTTTTAGGACTACATCATGATAGGTAAGCAAAATTGCTAAATCAAAAAGATAATTAGAGAGATAATGATAAAGATAGAGAGAGAAATAGAAATAGATAGAAGATGAGAACTAGATTTAGTAAGAGAGATTTAAAAAGGAAGACAAAGATAGAGAGAGAGAGATTGAAGAGGAGGAGGAGAAAGTGGTAGGTATGAATAGGAAAAGAGAGTAAGGAAGAGAATGAATGAAATACATTTTATTATATAAATTAAGAATAAATTAAATTGTTTTTTAATAGTATGAAAAAAAGAAAGTTAATTTAATTGTGAAAGCTTGTAATTATTAATTTCTAGTTGAATAAAGATAAATTCATAATTAAAATAATAGTCAAGTAGAAATGTTCTAAAGTACATGATTTTGGAAGAGATATTGAAATTTATTTTATTATATAAATTGAAATAAAAATTTAAAATATTCTTAAAATGCCTAAATCTTAATAAGATAAATAATTATAAATTAAATTAATTTTAATAATTAGTAATTATTATTTTGTGGTTGGCTAAAAAGAAAAATAATTAAAATAATTTTCAAGTCTAATAGTGTATTGTTTCTTTCAAGATAAGTTTGAAATCCATGAAAACAAAAAATTTGCATATGTGTAATTTAAATAATATATTTACAAAACATGATACAAGATATATTCTCAAGAAACTCTTAGATGGGGAAACCTAGTCTAGAAAAGCATCCATCATTCATGTATTATTCAACAATGCAACAATACAATACATCCATGAAAACCTTTAAAACTTAGCCATAAAAAATGAATTCATGTGAACAAGCATATACTAACACATTGCATGCTATGTTTCAATCCTCCACAATGCTAATTTGGCTCATCATAATGTCACCTTTGTGATTGCTTTTATAGAAACAAGTTCACACAAAGCTACCAAGTGGTATTGCATAAACCATGTGTTACTTAACCTATTGGCCCCACAATTTGTTAGAAATGTTGTAGAATAACGGGGGGGGTGGGGGGGAGGGGCGAATCAGTTATTCAAGGTCCAAATGTCCTATTCAAACTTTTTACTAAGTATAGTGAGCCCATTCAACTATTCATTTATCCAAGCTTTAACTTTTCTAATTAGCAAGTTACTGTAAATTAACATGCAAGCATAACACATAAGAAATCAACACATAACACAGTGATTTACATGAAAACCCAATTTGGAAAAAGCCACCAGTAACATACTACTCAATTTTCACTCTTTTGAAGTGATGCCTTGTGAAAGGCTTGCCCTGTTAAAGGCTTACAACACACTATTAAATGTGACCTTGTTAGAGGATTTAACCACCTTGTTAGAAGTGGGTCTGGTTAAAAGACTTTTGAACATTCACTTGGAATGCCACCCTGTTAAAGGATTTACAAATAGCTATTAAACCAACCTAAGTCCATAGGATTTTCATATCTAATACAATTGCTAGAGAGTATTAGAAAAATCTTTGACCTGACTACAACATACAACTTATCTTGCAGATCTTAGATCACTTCTCAGCTCATACCCTTGCCTAGCCTTCAATCACTGCATCTATGACAGCTTGCCCTCCTTTCAAGCTTAGTCTCCTTGAGTCTCCATGCTCACTCAATGTACCAGTGCAATCATCTCTTCATGACAACTTATAGAAGCAGAGCTTTTGTGCTCTTCCTTCTCTTAAATGTCACTTCTTTGACACCCTTCCATCTACTTCGCAGTTTTGGCATTTTTGCAGCAACAATATCAGCAACGCTTTGTTACTTGGTCTATGACTCCTTAAATAGAAGTCTTGGAGTTTTTTTCCCACTCGATTCTTTAATTTCAATTTGCATGGATTAGGTAGGATTCATTGCATCTAACCTATATTTTGTTTCCTCTAGAAACTTCTTGAATAATCCTCTTGAATTCACCCAAAAACGGTTTACATAGAATTCTATGCCACGAGCTCATCATCCTTATCTTCCAACTCATCCACAAAGTTCAAGACAACCATTTTGTTGGCTTAGATTTGGCAAATCTTCGTCATTTAAAATAATGTAGCAGATTGGCACTATTGAAATATTGGTGCTCGAAACATACTATGTTATTCGGCATCAACTGTGTTTTTCCTGATGCTTGGCACCTGAAGATCACTCGGCACCAAGATTTTCTAATACTCGGCACCTGATCTTCACTCGGCACCTAAAGATCACTCGGCACACACTAGAATTTTCTATTATTTGGCTCCAACTGAGAATTTTCTCGGCTTCAACTAACTTGCTCTGGACCCACTAATGATCTTAGTTTAAGCTTTGCAGGCAACCTTGTTTAATTTATTCTTTCAATGTTTCTAAGTGTGACCATCTTCTATATCTTTGAGTATGTTATCGATACATCATTTAACCATTGTCTTAACTGATCCTTGCACTTCATTACAATATCATAACTCAATCTTTCCCTTAGGTACTCTTGTTACATCTTGTTGATCAAATCCTCTTCATCAATCAACTAAGTGATAGTACTTGGATCTTATAAGCAAATATCATCCCTACAAATAGCAGGTTTGACATCAATGACAAAACAATGATTGAAAACAACAATCTTCCTACTTTGCAACAATCTCCCTCTTTGATCTTCAACAATAAGCTTTTCAATTAGATTTCCAACACAATTGACATTGAATACTTTTTTTTTAATTTTTAAAGTGACATTAAATAATTATAATAATATAATAATACAATCTTACAATCTAACATCGAGTGGCTTTGAAAATATTCCAAAAGGAATCTCTACATGTTGCACATCCCTCTAGGTGCAACATTATATAATAAATAAAACTTTACAATTATAAACATTTTTTTAATTAGTACAATTATAAGCATTATTATGCAAGGTGTACAACATATATTTCTCAATATTCTCTCACTTGTATACATGCACAAGGGGCATTAGGTCAACAAAACTATGAACAAGGGGGCAATCCCTTTTGTTAGAATTAACCACATACATAAATAACAGTTACATGCAAATATAACCAATATCGAAAAATAATAGATTGCACAAAAGAAAACACAAGACACCAAGATTTAACGTGGTTCACCCAATCCTTGGGCTACGTCCACCAACAATAAGTCCAATATTATTATTATCCAGTGATTACAATCCGCAATCACTTACAGCTCAATATCGCCGCAAGAAGCCACAATATCACCATACATAATGAAATCCCTAGCCCTAAGCTTTTTTATACAAGCTTTTTACTACTTACAAGATTAGGGCTAAAATAAGTCATCCAATAGAAAAATAGCAACCGACGCCTTTTACAATAGAAGGTCATTTTTGGCTTCAAGGGCACTACCCCCGAAAACCCCCTGCAGGGGTCTTGCCCTTCGACCCCACCCTGTATTGCGACATGGAGTGTACTTGGGGTGCTGCCCCCAAACCCTGTATAAATAATCTAGGGAGAAACTATGTCGAATAAACCTTCGAGTCTAATTAGGCTCCACATCACAACACCTTTAGTCACATATATCATCATGGATCAAAGTGCTCCATGTTCTCCACTATGATTTGTGTAACAAGAAACAAAGTGACCACCATCTCATACATTAATACTCTCACCCTCCCTCATGGAATTGCCACTAGACACATATAAGAAACCATCTAAAGAGACAACCACACAACTCATCACAAACGAATAATAAGACATGTCTAAATTAACATCCTAAGCACAAACTCTTAATCCAAAGGTATTAGTTCATGTATTTCTTCCAAGATAAGTTTTACATCCATGAAAACAAAAAATTTGCATGTGTAATTTAAACAATAGATTTACAAAACATGATACAAGATATATTCTCAAGAAACCCTTAGAGGGGAAAACCTAGTCTTGAAAAGCATCCATCATCGATGTATTATTCAACAATGCAACAATACAATACATCCATGAAAGCCTTTAAAACCTTAGCCATAAAAATGAATTCATGTGAACAAGCATATAATCACACATTGCACGCTATGTTTCAATCCTCCATGATTCTAATTTGGCTCATCTCAATGTCACCCTTGTGATTTCTTTTATAGAAACAAGTTCACACAAAGCTACCAAGTGGTATTACATAAACCATGTGTTAACTAATCTTTTGACCCCACAATTGACATTGGATACTTTATTAAAAAAAATTCTGTGACATTAAATAATTACAATAATATAATAATGCAATCTTACAATCTAACATCAAACGGATTTGAAAATATTCCAAAAGGAATCTCTACATGTTGCACATCCATCTAGGTGCAACATTATATAATAAATAAAACTTTACAATTATAAGCATTTTTTTAAATCAGTACAATTATAAGCATTATTATGCAAGGTGTACAACATATATTTCTCAATATTCTCTCACTTGTTGTATACATGCACATGGGGCATTAGGTCAACAAAAATATGAACAAGGGGGCAATCCCTTTTGTTAGAATTAACCATGGACAAAAATAATAGTTACATGCAAACATAACCAATATCAGAAAATAATAGATTGCTCGGAAGAGAACACAAGACACCAAAATTTAATGTGGTTCACCCAATCCCTGGGCTCCGTCTACCAACAACAAGTCCAATATTATCATTATCCAGTGATTACAATCCATAATCCCTTACAGCTCAATACTGCCACAAGAAGCTACAATATCACCATACATTATGAAATCCCTAACCCTAAGCCTTTCTATACAAGTTTTTTACTACTTACAAAATTAGGGCTAAAATAAGTCATCTAATAGAAAAATAGTAGCCAATGCTTTTTACAATATATTTTTGGCTTCAAGAGCATTGCCCCCGAAAACCCCCACAGGGGCGTTGCCCTTTGATCCCACCCTATATTGCGACAAGGAGCGCACTTGGGGCGCTACCCCCAAATCCCGTAGAAATAATATGGGGAGAAACCGCACCGAATAAACCTTTGAGTCTAATTAGACTCCACATCACAACACCTTTAGCCACACATTTCATCATGGATCAAAGTGCTCCATGTGCTCCACTATGATTTGTGTAACAAGAAACAAAGTGACCACCATCTCATACATTAATACTCTCACCCTCCATCATGGAACTACCACTAGACATATATAAGAAACCATCTAAAGAGACAACCACACAACTCGTCACAAATAAATAATAAGTAATGTCTAAATTAACATCCTAAGCACAAACTCTTAATCCAAAGGTATTAATTCACATTGCTAATTGTTGAGACCCAATAACCATAATTGAAAGATCATCCATAGTAACTACTAAGCCATCCAACTATCCATGCTTCTAAGATATACAAAACAATATCAAGTGAATCCCATTATATCAATAATAACATCTTATATCATGCAAATATTAGCTCAAGTGCAATACCTACCACATATACACCTAGAAGATCCCATTGTATAGGTAATGTTAAATCTACTAACATCACATATAAAGTGTAACCATAACCATTTATATTAAGGAACATCCAAAATAATATGTAAAATGTAAGTTCTAATAAGCTATGAGTATACCTCTAACAACAAGTCTCACATGTTCTTTGCAAGTGATAAAAGAAATAGATAAAATAACCTCCATAAAATCTCACATGTAAACACAAACTAAGGACCACATAGCTCCAACCAACCTCAAAACCAATATAATGTGAAATTGAACATCGAGGAAGATAACCAAGACCAAAGAGAGAAACACTACAAATCAAAACTTGTACCATGTCCTTCTAGATACACTTCTAAATGTCAAGTATGATATTCTCCATAGAACCCCAAACAAGAAGCCACAATAACACCCAAACTCTCTCTCTCTCTCTCTCTCTCTCTCTCTCTCTCTCTCTAAAACCAACATGGATGTAAGCCTTTCATAACCAAGAATTTCAAACCAAATATAATTCCCAATCCTAGGAAATAACTCAATAAACTATCTCCTGAACCCAATCATCAATGAATGTCATCATAACAACTTCAATGTGCAAGGACATAATCAATGCTAGAGATTTGGGCAAGTGTACCAAGATGGTGAACACAAAAGGAGGAGGGGTATAAATGGACATTTTTCCTAAAATGAGCTTAACCTAAACTTGGAGGAGCAATTCGAGACTTGTGCAATCAAACTTTGGAGATATCAAAAAAGATGATTGTGATGTTCTAGATCTAAAATCTAAACTATTAATTTTTTAAAAATAGATAAGATTAAAGAGGTGAAATCCTTTGCACACCAAAAAATGTTCCTATTTTGTTTTAGCAAAATATAACATAGTATTGCATGTGGCATAAGAAATATGTAGTTGTGTTTATTATCTTGAAATAACCTTTTGTGGAAAGATAGTTAAGAGTAAGTGGTAGAGGTTGTGTATTTTTTATGAACACTCAAAGTGGACTTATCCTAAAAAATTAGGCACCTATTTTAGTGGGAAAAATAAATTACACTAAACTAATTGAAGTTTGACTTCATTTTTAAGTTTTTTTTAAAGAATGAATTGTACGATAATAATAGATAATTTATTTCAAATTTGGACAAGCAATTAAAAAGTTATTAAAATTTGGTACACGCACACTATTAAAAGAAATTAAGACTAATATGTTAATGTTGTTCAAATCTTTAAAAAATATTTATATTTACAAGTTTCAAGAGATGTAAAATTATGGTGTTATTTTTACGAATACCTAGTTGATAATACATGAACCAAACAATGAAGTTGAGAAATCAAATTGGAAGAAAAAACACACCAAAAGAAGGGAAATGAGTCTCTCGATTAAAAGGCTTGTCATCCAAGCCTGAACATATTCATTTTTTTGAAATTTAGTCAATGGTGCAATTTGTAGCCCTCCATCCTAAAACATAGGAGATACTTGGTATCGGTAGGGTGAGTGTTGATAGGGGTATTGAGTGTTTCCCAAACTTCATTTCTCCAAAGTTGGTTAATGTGGAGTTACATGTTTCGACGTTGGACCTAGACAATCACTTGGATAGGGAGGTGTATTGATGTGGTTTAATCTCTCATCACCACCCCTCATTTGTTCATGGTGGTTGGTTTCTTTCTGCATAAGAATGCCGAAGAAATTAACAAGTAGATAGACGTTGAGCTGGATTGTCTGATTGAGCATATGCATTCAATATTAATGACAAATCAAGGTGCATTACTTTGTATGATTCCTTTGATATCAAGTTTATTGATCTTTAAATTAAGGAGGTGGTATATCGCAATGAGGACTTACCTAAGTTGATGAATGTGGACATTTAGGTGGAGTTGGTCTGTGTAATTAGTGTGCTGACTGCTGGTCTCCTCAATTATTTGTCTCTTTCAAACCATGCAAGTAAAAAAGTTTGGATCTTTTTCTATTTGAGGCTTCTCGATGACAATTGATATAGTTTCAGTTTTTAGTATGGCAGACTTGGTGCATGTCTATATCATTACTATGAATGGAACTATATCTGATAAGACAACCAATTCAGTACAAGTTACCTCTGAATCACTCAAAGCCATTGACTATCCAATGGATTTATTCCTTTAATAGGTTTAGATGTTGAAGTAAGAATTTGGATTTGATGATGAATTCAGTTACAAGTCAGTGACAGATTTAGATGCAACATTGTCCAAGTAAGTTTTTGGTTTGGAAATTACATGGTTTCTACACATGGTACTTCGTTCAATAATGGTTATATATTTGGTAGAGTTTGTTTTAAGGAAAAATTGAGGGACGTGGGATGAGAAACAAACTAGTACAATCTGTAAAAATGTTCAGCTATCTGACTAAAAATCCTTTAATTGCCTTGTACTTCATTTCAAGATAGTGTCGAAACGTGTAAAGGAGCCCTCTTTCACTAAATAATTACTTTTTCAGTTTGAATGTACACTTGCAAGTGATTTGCAAAATAATCAATTTGTATGTTGAGGCCACTGTGTTTCAATTCGAGCGGCCTTTCTTAAAATCTATCATTCTAAAATTATTTTTCACGACTTCCTCTTCCTACCACTTTTCACCATTGTCAACATTGCATCATGTGGTGTCATTGTGGGGTAACTGTAATTATGGGACGAAATTCCAATTGTGTATTGTAATTCTTTAGTTTATCAAATAGATTTAATTGAGAAATAAATAATATATGCTCACTTTCTTAAAAGTTTAAATGAGATATATATGCCCGCTCTCTTATAAAATCAGGCATTCCAACTCATGAAAATCCAATGTCTTATGTAGATCATACTCTAAAGACAAAATAAAAATTATGTCTTCTAAATGACATTCAAAAGTGCTTGAGCCATTCTCAAACTATAACAAATGATGAGGTGGAGAAATAACTAAAGGTTCTAAAGAATCAATTTCACGTAAAGGAAACGCTAACTCCCTCCATATTTGCTTGAGTAAAACACAAAACAAACCTATGATGTCTATACGGTAATGTATATAAAGTACACAAATAATGTATGTTTTGTTGCATTAAATCACAAGAAGTCATGGATGGAGCAATATTAATCTCATTTGAAGTAACAATGGATGAAATGATGACACATGTTTACAGAATATTTGTTAAAGAAATAATACTAGGGTTCTAATGACCATACCTTGTCACCTCAAGATTGTTGAAGTTGATGAAAGATCAATCCCACAACTCCCAAGAATCATCTGCATGTAAACACCTATCACAGAGAGAGAGAGAAGTAAAAGCTATGGAGGCTGAAATTCCCAAATCCATAGATGAGACATTTTTTATGAGAAAAAAGAGAGATTGTTATTATCAAAAATGAATTATTGAATTACAAAGAGATCGATCCTTATAAAAGGAGATCAAAACCCTAACAGGTAACTAACCTAGGTTGCATTATAATAATTAATAAAAGAATTAATTATTATATGTCCAAATTTTAGCTTAAGTAAACTAAAGACAATAAGTGACTTAATAATTAAATCAATATGATTTAATTAATGAGGAAAAACTTTATTACTCTAACAAAGATTGCCCATATTAGATGCTAATATGATGTTATTGGAATGACCCACAAACTATTCAATTTATTTGTACAACTTGTGGATATATTGTTAGGCAAGGTGTTTGTTCCCAAATACACAAAATCTAGCTATCTATTGGTTGAGAGGTACATAAATTGCATCCTTATACACAACTTTAATTGTTTTAGAGTCAACCATCAATACAATAAGTAGGGAAGTAATATAGGACCTTCAAATAATTGACCTCCAACCAACCTTAATGTTATTATAGTTAGTTGATAATTTAATTGTCAAATCCAAAGGAATTGTAGAAGGTATATTCATAACACTGGATTCTTGGGAATACCTTACAAATTCCATGATCTAGCAACATGAAGCTAAGCTAAGGGATATATACTCTCATTTTAGGATGACCATGGTTGGCGATAATGAATTCTCTTATATGTTGTAGCTTTGGGAGCATGGTGGTCTCTAATGAAAATGTGACAAAGGAATGTGTTCTGCAAGCTGCAAAATAACCATTCATTGAAATAGAACAACCCATTTGGCTTGAGTTGGGGGGATAATGTCCTGGATTTCCTATAGACATTACTAAAATTTGTGAAATTTATAGTGATTAGATTGCAAGATAAAGATATTGCCTCTCTAAACATTATATGAATAACTTTGATATGGACCCACTTAAATCTTGTCTTGAATGTAATTCTTTCCATTACATTATATTGTTTCTAATATTCACTTGAATATACTTCCACCACACATGCATTCCATGATCTATTTCCTCATGACTAAAACCTCAACACATCATGTTTATACTTTATGTCAATAATATAAATGACTAGAAAGCCAAAATTTCACTAGAAATATCACTTAACATAAATAATCAATTGAACACACAACAAAAAACATAGTCAATCTCTATGCCACAAAATTGTGATGTGAATTAAATTTTGGATCTCAATTTATCTACTTACAAAATATACATTAATGCATAATGTAGACCATTCTACCAACCCCAAAGAGGAATGAATCTTGTTGTTCAAGAAATTATGAAAATTAAACTAGAAAATATTTTGGATGTTGGTTTCATTTACCCTAATAAGATAGTAAGTGAATTTTAGGGTTTATCATAGTACCTAAAACTTGGGTAGGAAATGGCATGCCAATGTGGATTATCAAGAGCTTAATTGAGCTACCAAGAAGGATCACTTCCTTATGTGTTTATTGATCAAGGCCTAGACTCAATGGTAGTGAGGAAATACTTTTTTCTAGATGGCTTCAACAACTAGGACTAGATTTGGGTTACTCTAAAAGACCATGACAAGATAATTTTCACATATCTCTAGGGAACTTATGCATATCTGATACATGATCATCTTGACTATGCAATGAAAGTACCATCTTTCAACTTAGGGTTGTGTCAAGCATGTTTCTTATCAATCTCATTAGTGTATAGAGGTATATATGGGTTATTTTACCATGAATATCCACTTACAAAGATTCATTACAAATTCTTGGAAAATTACTTCAAAGGTTTCAATACCATGATTTGTCTCCTATAAATGAGAGGTATTTCATGATAATAGAATGATAAATAGTATTGGGGAGTTATGTTTAACCACAATGCATTCAAGTAGACCCAAAAAAATTGAAGTGGCCATAATCTTGCTAGTCCCTCAAAAGCCTACATATGTCAAAAGTTTTATTGGTCATGAAATATATTGCAAGAGGTTTAGTAAGGATTTTTGAAAAGTTGTGACTCCTTTATTTTTCATACTCACCAAGAAATCTGATTTTGAATGGGCAACTTGCCTATAAGAATTTATATATCCTTAAAGATCTATTCCTTGACTAAGACATCCTTATTAAGAGGACCTTATTGGACCACATTTCATATTTACTAATACTCCTTTTTCTTTAATGCCCTAATTTATTTTGTGACTAGAAAAAGGCATGTTAGAATATGTAATCTATAATATATTAGCAAGAACATCCAACTTGCTGAAAGCTACAACATCACTGAGAAATAAATGTTGGATGTCATTTGTTACATTAATAAGTTTCACCATTTTATCATAGGTTAGTTATTATTTATACATAGAAATCATGTAGCATTAAGTATAAATCACAGATAAACTAGTTGTTAGTTCTCATGCAAGTCAATAAGCACTTTTCATCTTTCTTTGATGAAGGCTTCTTGTAAAAGAGTTTTTGGACAGGAAATTGTGTATCACTATCATATATTGATTATGGTCTTATTGTAAATTTATGCATTTACTCAAAATATTATATGGTAATCCACTATAAGAAATATTTTTTAGATTTGCATAAAATTTGAAATAATTATATTTATTATAGTACTTAGTTTCACCATTTAAAAAAATATTCCTTAATAGCTAATCAAACCCATTTTTTGACGTGAGGCTAGAATCAAAATCATGTCCTATCATGACCTTCCTTGGAGTAAATTATAAAAGTTATACAATTATAATCTATGATGGCGTTCCATTAAATTTGAATATAAATAAATTTACAAATTGTTACTCAATTTATTTATAATAACAATATTTGAAAAAAAACTACTTAAATTATTTTTTTAAGATAAATAAAAGTTACATAAAATAATATTAGAGAAAATGAATGCATGAAATTGAGTAGCCTATTAAGTGAATAATGTGTCCTTAGTATGGAAGCACAAATGCCATTTATAACTATTTTGTGAGTTAGAATAACACGATTCCAATCTTTCTATTTGTATAGGGAATGCCACATGAATACTAGGCTATTAGTGGGGGCTACGAGGATTTTCTTGGTTAGGGTGGGTTTTAGTTATATGTCATTATATAATATCCATTTATGAATTCATAGGATATTTATTTAGCTTTTGAATAATTTAAAAAAGATTGGTAATATTTCAGTATCTTTTTCATTTATTCAAGAGATGAATATATTTTCTTTTTTAAATTCTAGTGTGTATCAATTACTTTTCTCTTTGTTAGTTATTTTTTATTTTTAAAATAGATTTGTAAAAGTGCTCTAGTTGGGCTTTTCCTGCGTCATGATGTTATTTCACTGGCATTCAAAACTAAATTATCTTAAAATATTTACGGACATTTCATTGCTTAGCTAATTTTTTCTGCACATTCTATTCTACTCAATTAGAGTTCTTGATGATTTGTGTGAATCTTTTCTCACATCTCACCTTCCCTTGGTCTCATACCCAAAATAACGCTAACCTCCAAACCTTCCTAAGTGAGCTACACATTCAATTCAATGCATTTGAAGAAACCATTATTGATTCTAATTGCAGGGTCACATGATAAAATAAAGATATCATTGAAGGCTCTCGTTTGAAGAGGGGGACTGCTAACATTATACCAATTGTTATTCTTAAAAGATGTAATTTTCTCTTTAGTTAGAGATCTTTCTTCTTGTGATCATCAAAATAGTCATTTTGTAACAACAACTAATTTAATTACTAGAATTTATGAGACTCAAACTGTTGTCCAAAATATTGTAAGATTTCTTTTTGTTGTTGTAACTATTTGTTCATGTAATCTTTCTTTTTCTTTTATCCTATATAAAAAGCAATAATAATAATTTAAACTTTACCGCTAAAAATATTGAAACACTAATGGTTGTCCACCATTTCTTAGAACATAAGATGTTTGTTGATATTATGCATTGCAAAAATATTTTTCTTTACATGTCCACGACAAGAAAAAAAAAGTTTATTATTTTGGAGTCATAATATTACAATAATTTAGCTTCAATTTTATTGGAATTGTTTCGTGAGTTCTTTCATGAATATGTGAAGGTGGTTTCCTTGCCAACAAGATCATTTTTTTTCTTCAAGTATAATTAGGTGATGGAGTTTGAAGTCATGATGATTTTTAAAAACTTTTAAAACAATTATGTATATAGATTGGGGCAATTACATTCAATTGTGCATCTTAGAGCTCAACACAAATCTTGAATTTGGTTTCATAAAAAGTTAATATCCAATTTACATCACATAATAATTTTGATTATTTTATAAACATTAAGTAATGAACATAGAGATAAATATTGATCCTTGCTAATAATTAAAAGGTGAATTTGAGCGGTATGTAGCATAACTTTTGAATATTGTATTTATCTAAGGTATGTCCTACTAAAACACTTGAATTTGATGTTAAAATATACTAGATTGTAATTTATAAGTTTAATAAATTAAGAGAGTGTAGTTTTGCAATTTTCATGAAACTATATAACAAAATAAAATAAAAGTTAATTGTGAATTGAATTTTTTGAACCATCAGCCTCAAATATCAACAACCAAAAATCAAACCTTTTGTCACAATTACCTTTAAAACTTATACATTATGAATATAAGATAAATTGGATGGTGACACAAAGTACTTATGATTTTTTGCAAATAGTAAAACATATTATAATTTGTACTTTGTGTTTGCCTTTCTTAGATATACTAAACAAACTAAGAATTCAACAAAATAAAGTAAGAAAAAAGAAATCAATTTCTATATAATATAAATAATAAAAAATTGAACAAGTTTAAATAATATAATAGTATTTCAAAATTTAACTAATTTTAGACAACCAAATAATAATTAATAATTATTTAATTAATATAACAACAATATTTTTGAATAAATGTCAAAATACATATAAAATTAGAACAACATTATTTTCTCTTTGATAATTTAAACTATTTTTATAATTTAGAAAAGAAAATACAAATTCTCTATTTGATCAAATTGAGTATAAAAGTACTTACATGTGAGCATATGATGAAAGGTTGACTATCATATCATAAAAACACTATGGTACACTCATTGAACCTTTATAGGACCTATTGCTAATGATATTGCCTTTTCATATTATTACTAATCAAAGTATCTAAATTGACAAGACAACCTCACATCTTAAGTGTATAATTTACTTTGATCAACAAAAACTATGCAAGGGAGGGGAACTTTATCATCAATAGTGACTTTGATCTGCAACTTCCTACCCATAGCTGGGTTTGAATTTTCTGTGTGATAATGGCCCATGAGGGCTTGTCGAACTTCCATTCTAGTCTGCCTATTTGTATGAATTTTCTCCTGATGTTGACCTCCATAGTTTGTGGGCCTAGGGTGAGGTGGAAAATCTCTCAATGCCCACTGTATTGGTGAGTGGAGTTGACTCTGAGTGAGATGACCCTACTAGAGATTCTTTGAATGTTGATATGGCATTCTTGGCAACAACCATAAGGTGTCTTTGCGAGAAGGAAAAGGGAGAACCTGTCAAAAATGTTGATCGGAAGGGGGCTCTATTTGGAAATACCATCAGTTCCTCTCCATCTAAGGATCCCAAGATTTTTCATGATGTAGATGGCCTAGAAATATTCCTCCCTAATAATGTAGTTGAGAATATATATGCCTCCCTACAACTCTACTTGGTGGGTTGTTTCATTGCCTTTAGGCCCTCAATCAAGATGGTCAGGAAGTGGATTCCTTGGAAATGGAAATAGAAGGGAAGTGTTAGTGTCTCGACTATGCCTAGTGGTTTATTCCTCTTTAAGTTTATTATGTTGGTTGACATGTCTATGGTTCTTTCTAGAACACGGTACTATGGGAAGCACATTTGTGTGATTACTAAATGGCACTTAGGTTTTGACCTAGCCTCAAAATTGAACAGGTAAGCCTGATTTTGGGTTAGATTACCTGGTTTACCTCTTGAATTATGGGATGAGAATTTTTTTAAGTGGATAGAGAATTCCTTTGGTTATTATGTCTTGGCTAATATTGTGACTCTTTATTGGTATATGCTCAATTTTGTGTTAATGTGGTGAATAAAAAAATAATTCCTAACTTTTTTACCCTTAACACAAAATGGGGGAAGAAACAACAATCTATAGTCTATGAGAATGTTGGACTATACTGCCAAATTTGTTCGAAGTTTGGTCACGTGGTGGTTGACTGCAAGGCCCTCTAGCATAAGGAGAAGGAGAAGGTGGGCTCTCTAGGGATAGTCTTGGAAGAGTTGTTGAAGGGGGGATCTTCTTCCCATCTCCCTCCTGATGCAGAAACTGGGGATTGATGATTAGTTGAAGACACCAAATAAAGAAGTGGAAAATAAATATGTAGAGAGGGTTAAAACCTTTTATAATAAGGAGAAATCCAAGATTTGAATGGGAAGAAAGAAGGAAATGGTGGAATGAGAAATATGGTCATAATGGAATTTGGTACTTCCATAGAATGGAAACAAAAAAATTGAGGGGATAGTGTTTTCGACACCACCACAAAAAATGAGTTCATATCGAAGACTTTAACACCACCACTTAAGGAGATGACTAATCTTCTAGTGTACAACATATTTTTTTTACCCCTTCATCGCCACATGATAGTGAAGCTAGTGATTGGAAAGTATAGATGAAAAAGACCATGGGAAGTAAGAAAGTGGGTGTGAGCATAGAGGTCAAGTAGTGGGGACCACCCAGTAGAAGTATAAGAACAAGGAAAATGGAAAGGGAGATTGCTAATGATAAGAAATAAACTTTGGACATTTTTTCAAAAGGTAAGAAATGAAGTTCCTTTCATGGAATATGAGAAGGCTTAATGGTCATTAGAAACAATTTTCTCTTAACTAGTCAATTTATTCTTTAAAATTTGATAGTCTTCTTATTAAAGAAGTGAAAATGTGAAGTTGACAAAATATGGTTGGGGCTCTCACTAGCTATAGTGAAGTTGATCCAGGGCTTTAGGAGGTGTGGCCACTCTTTGTAATCCTAGAGTTGTTTCAGAGATAACTTTATGGAAAGATTAAAAAAATTATTTCCACTGAACATTTTTGCAATAATATGAACTGGTGCATCTTAAATATTTATGCTTCCAACAAGAGAACATGAAGACTTGAGACTTGGGAAGAAATATCCAGATTCATGAATAATAATAGGGGAAAGAAATTCTTGTGTATTTGAGACTTTAACTCCCTTCTCTAACCCTTTGAAAATTTGGAATAGATTAATGACTTTACAAAGAATATGTAGGATATGGTAGATTTTATAAATCCTAATGATCTCATAGATGTGAATATGAAAGGGCCCCCATTTTCTTGGTCAAATAATAGGAAAGGAGGGTGAATGCATCAAGTTGTGGTGCCAAAAAGATGACACCCTTTTTTTCTTCAAAATTTCCAATAGTGTGCACACACTATGGCATGGGCTTAGAATTGTGAAGCCCAAGCCATAGCACGTGTGTGTTATGGGATCATCCATATAGCACTTTTGGAAATCATATAAAATACTCTTTCTCTCTCCTCCCCCGCCCCTCTCTCTCTCTCTCTCTCTCTCTCTCTCTCTCTCTCCCTCCCTACCCCATCCTCTCTCTCTTTCTTTGCATCCTATCATGTACTCTTCCCTCATCCCCTACTCTCTCTCTCTCCCTCCCTCCCTCCCTCCCTCCCTCCCTCCCTCCCTCTCTCTCTTGACCTCTATCTCTATTTAACTCACTCTCCTCCCTTTCTCCCTCTCCATTCCCTACTCTCTCTTACTCTCACACTCTACCTTAGTCCCTCTCTCTTTGAATCCTATCCCATGCTCTTTCCCCATTCCCTTTTCTTTCTAGCCTTCTCTCTCCATCCTCTCTCTCATTCTACATCCTATCCCCTACTCTCTCCCCATCCTCTACTCTCTCTCACTCTCTACCCTCTCTTCCTCTCTATCTCTGTCCTTCCCTCTCTCCCTATCCATCCTCTATTGAAATACAAGGCTTACAAATTGTGTGCGCACTCAAGCACGTGTGCGATATTTAAGCCTTGAATTAAAAAATCTTTAAATAATGCATATGCGCTATTGCACTCACACACTATAGTGTATATGTGTTATTGCACGCACGCACTATATAAAGCATTGGATACCACCAAGCCTAAGGCTTGGATTTGGCTTGGATTTTCCTTAGGGATCCAACCCAAAGATTTGGAGGCTCTAAACTAGTTTGAGATCTATTTTGGAGCATGCATACAAAAGATGCTTGATTTTTCTTTTGTACTCTCCTTCAAGTTTCCTTGTGGTTGAGCATTAATAAAATTAGGTTACATGATAATAGAGATCTTTGTGTTAGCTATATAACCCTATAATTTATTTTGAATTCATACTATTTAAAATCTTTCAACTATAATTTCTTTTGAATGTATGTCCATTTTCTATCAAAAACCAACATGCACTAATTGAGGTGTATATTTTAGCTCATTCATTGAATTTTACAAGAAGCTAGTTTTATAGAAACTAGACTCCATTCTAAACACTTTCAAACAAAGAAGTTTTGATTTTGGATTAGTTTTCAATAATTTCTAGGGGGAGCACACATATATTTCATGCTTTTTGGATGTATCCACTTACAAAATTCATATAAAAAAGAAATACACATTATAAAATTACCCAAAAAATTTGGGATAAACTACACAATATTAGGTAACCTTTGACTAGAGCGATTAAAAATTTTCAAAAAAAAAAGTTAAAATTTTATGGGGGCCAAAATTTGCACTATATTATGTTTTTTTCTTAAAAAATAGTACCACTTTTTGGTGGCCCCCTTTTTTGAGGGCCTAAAACTAAACCATTTCGGAAAAAATTAGTAGTTTAGAAACTAGATTCAAAGGATTATTACTTTTACTTTTTCATATCTTGAAATTTTGAGAGTAACTATCTTCAAATTCTTGTCGAAGTTTAGAAATTATTGATTTCAATAAAAAAAGGTGACCACTTATACCCCCTTTTGGCACCATAACTTTGTGCACTTAGCGAAGATGAGAACTAATTTAGGTCAAACTAGATAGACTCCTTATTTTGGAAAATTGACAACATCTAATTTCCTCTACCCTGACAACTCTCCCTAGAATTATTTCAAACCACTCACCATTATTGTTTAACTAGTCATACGTGCTTTTTTTTTGTCCAAAACTATTTAGATATGAGATTATGTGGAGGCACATCTTGATTTTAGTTAGTGTGTGGTAGAATGGAGGGACATTAGGATAGGGGTATTGTTATGTATAGACTAGCTGCTAAGTTGGAGAATGTGAGGATAAATGTTGTGAAGTGGAGTAAAATCTCCTTTGGAGATATATTTAAGAAAAAAGAGGATATTGAGGCTAAGTTAGAATAGCTCCAAAATATTATGGCTATGGGAGACTTTTATGTTGATTCCCTAAAGGAAGAGGACTATGAGACCCAATGGAAAGATATCATGGCTAAGGAGGAGATGTATTAGAAACAAAGATCTAGGATCTAGTGGCCTATAAAAGGAGATAGGAATACCACCTTCTTCCATAGGTCAGCCTCAAAGCATAAGAAGAGAAACACTAATACTTCCTTGCAGGATGGAAATAATAATACTTTAGTCGACCTAGAGGATATTGGAATATGGGTTGCTACTTACTTTTTTGGAGGTTATGCTAGTCAGAACATAGATGTCAATGTGGTTAAAAGAAGTAGGCTTATCCAAAAAAAATCCCATTGTGTTGAAGGAGGTGGAAAATGATCTCATTACTAGATAGGTTATAGAGGAGGAAGTGAGGAGGGTGATTTTATCATGAAGACTTACAAGGCTCTAGGATTGGATGGCTTCCCCCTACTTTTTTTCCAACAAATCTGGGAGATAGTTAAGAAATATATGACTAGGGGTGCTAAGGATGTTTTAAGAATGGGTAAAGTATTAAGGAGGCTTAATGATACTTTTATTGTCCTTGTTCCCAAAGTTTAGGATCCATTACTGACTTTAGGCCCATTAATTTATGTAATATAGTCTATAAAGTATTCTTTAAACTATTGGTGAATAGAATAAAACCCTTTTTGGGGAGCTCTATTAGTGCCCCAAAAAGGGATTTTTCCTAGGAAGACAAATTTTGGATGCAGTTGTCACTACAAATGAGGTGATCCACTAAATGGAAAAGAGAAGAATCCCTGGTATGGAACTGAAACTTGAAATTCAAAAGTATATGATAAGGTTGACATGGGATTTCTATATGAAGTTCTTAGGAGGATTGGCTTCAATAGTAAAGTTGTGGGGTTAAATAAAACTATGTTAGAAATTGTTAATTTCTATGTTATTATCAATGGGACTCTTTGGAGATCCTTTAATTCTTGTAGGGGCCTCAAGAAAGGAGACCCAATGTCACCTTATATGTTTATTATGATCACTAAATTTATGGGGAGATCCTTTTCAAAGCTAGGTTGTGTTGGATGTTTGTAAAAGTCAATGCTTCAACCTTCACACCTTCAAAGGTTGTACAAAAATTTATGGATGAAACCTTTTTATATGGTTGTGCTCCAGTGGTGGAAGCTAGGATATGGCATAATTTTTTGCATGACTGTATTGATAGCTCACAGTAGCATATAAAGTTCACCAAAAGTAAAATATATTTCTTTAACATGGATCAAAACTTCCAATCCAAAATAAAGAACATATTAGGCTGAGAGTTTGTTGGTCTTCCTGATACCTATCTTGATCTTCCCTTGATGGTGAAGTAAGTCTCCAACCAATTTTGGAATACTATATTAGGAAGAATGCATAAAAAATTACTTGTTGGATAGAAGGGCAAGCTCTTGAGCAGTGTTGGGAAGTTATAACTACTTTCTATACCATTGCGAGGAGTTTCTATCTACTTCCTTTTTCTTTTCAAGATAGCCTAAATGATGGCGAAGAAATTGGAAAAACCCCAATGCAATTTCTAATGGATGGGAGCCAAATAAAGGAATAGACTTAGCCTAGTCAATTGGGAAGCAATGTGTAAACCAAAAGATGAGGGGGGATTGGGTACTAAAAGGATGTTGGACCTAAGTAAAGCTCTCCTAGCTAAGATAGGTTGGAGACCTACTAAGAATCATGCTAGATGGTGTAACATCATAAAGGCCAAGTATCTTGGAAATGTCCCTTGTGTCTATTGTTTTATGGAAAATCATTGATCATGGGGCTCCAAAATTCAGAATAATGTGATGAAAAAATCTAAATTTATAAGAGAAGGGTTGCATTGGGTGGTTGGGAGGGGGAATAAAATAATATTTTGGGAAGACAACTAGTTAGGAGGAAATCCCCTTACTCAGAGTAAATTCTCCTTGCTGGAAGTAATGTTAAAACAAAACTTTGGTGAAAAAGCTAGTGAATATCTTACAAGGCAACGGAAGTGGAGAAATATTCTTGAGGTGGTCCCTAACAAATTAAGAGCCTTAGCTGGTGAACTTAAATATATAATGGATGCTTATAGGATTACTCTATTCTTGGATGATGATAGGTTCACCTAGGATAGAACCTTTAATGGGTCCTTATCAGTCAAGTCTACATACTGCATGATGTTTGACAAGGATGTTACTCCACCCTGGTGGGATAAGAGTTGGTGTGATCAACTTATCCCTAAAGTTAATTTCTTTTGGTGAATAACTCTTCCTAGAAAATTTATTACCATTGGCAATCTAAGAAAAAGAGACTTTCAAACACCTAAAAGATGTTATCTTTGCAAAGTCAAGGAAGACATTATACAACATATTTTCATTCAATGCCCTTTTACTTTAAATATTTGGAAATCCATTCTACAAAAACTCCAAGTGGAGTGGGTTTTTCATAATGATTTTCAATAATTTATTTTAAATTGGAACTGCCCCTTCTTACATCGTTTGATCAGACTCGTGGAAAATGATCCCTCCTCATGTTTGATGGGGAATTTGGAAATAAAGGAAGAATAGTATCTTAAGGGAAGTAGAGGAAAAATATGAGATAGTGTGTAACATAATTATCAGATTGCTAAAGGAGAATTTGGAAAATATTAAATGGATATTGCCTCATGTCCCTTGCCTATAAATGAAAAATATATTTCTATGTGTTGGAATCTCACAAATTCTTTCTATAAGTTTGACAATTCTAAGAATCTGAAGAGAAGGAATGCTAAGTGGAAACCCCCTATATATCATAAGGTGAAACTTCACTTAACAATGTTGCTAGAAATGAATGTCCTACTGGTGGAGGTATTATTAGGGACTCAGATGGTCGAAAACTAATGACATATGCAAACAACTTGGGCAAAACTTAAAATAATGTAGTTGAAGCTTTGGCACCTTTTTGGGGATTAAATATGGTTATCAACCTAGGGTAAAAACATGTTAGCATAAAAGGTGATTCCACACTCGTGGTAGAAGTGGTTAAAGGAAATTATGACCCATGGTGGTTTATAATTGGTATCATGGGGAATATTTGGAACCTCCTAGCTAAACAAGATAGTTATGATTTGTAGCACAGTTATCAGGAGGGCAATGCAATGACTGATCCTATGACATGCTATGGGTTTCATATTAAGGGTTTAAGGTGTTGGAGATAGATGGATTCCATCCTTGAGGAAGTATGCACCCTTATTGAGAGAGAACAAACTTCTAAACAAGGGGAATGATGATTAATTTGAAAATTATTTGTTTCTATTGGATTTTGTGGATGGGGTTAAGGTTGAGGTGGCATATGGGTCTAAATTTAATTTTAAACCAAAAAGACTATGATGGATGTTATTTTAATGATAAAATAGGGGATCATAAAAGGTATTATTTTTTCCATAATGGGATTTAGTGGATAAGTTCTGGTAAAGATTTTAAAGGATTATGTCAGTGTTATATAGGGTGAGAGTATTTATTAACCTTTCAAATTACTTTACAAAGAACAATTTTCTAGAGCTTATGTGGCATTTAAGTGAAAGAAAGGATGTTAGTACACATGCGTATGATTGTTGCTAAAGGGGAAAAAAATTTCTAATAGAATGTTTTATAATAATTATAGCAACACAAAATCTAAATTCATTGCAATGCAAACTAAGAAAAAAACATTTCTAAGGAAAAAATGTGAGAGATAATGCATTTCCAAATTTAATAATGTGGATTTTTCAAAGAATTTTGAGTAGGTCTCAAATATGGGGGGTGATATGGTTGACATTGATCCTTCAAGGATTGAGGATTATGCTAGAGAGCCATGTGCTTGGATGGTACTATATAAAGATAGCCTTGTTCCTTTTATGGAAGTCATGGTTGGTTACAATTATAATATTTTATCACAATTTTTTGATTCCTAGAATGATAGAATAATCACCATTAATGGGATTTCCTTCCATGAGAATGAGGAAATTATCATCATGGCTAGCTACTACACTCTCAATGGATGGTTGGAAATGGAAAAAGGTCATGAAGGTCACAGATGAAATTAACGTGAATAGGTTATTAAAGAAGGATGAATACCTAGCAAAATTTAGAGGTGGGTTTAGTCATAAAAACCTCTCATCCCCTTGGAATGAGGCATGTTTTGTGCTCATGCAACATTTGACCCTTGAGGGTAGATTTGGTGTCTACTATTAGTATCATTTTCCACTACTGAACCATTTTAGGCATCATGATGAAATTTCCATTTTATTTTTTCTGTTACATGATTTGGAAGCCATTATTACAAAAGTTAGGGATAAAAGGAAGAAAGGGAAAAGTTATACTTTTTTGCACTAGGGTCGTATCCTTCAGCTTTATAATTTTCACATGGACCTTGATTCACCTCATTGTTCTTAGCTGTGTTTTCTGGGTAGATTGTGTTACAATTTTTGCATCAACGTTTCGGATCACACTCTGTGATCCATCATCAGGATGAGAGAGCTGAAGGAAAAAAGTAGAAAGATTGCAGACCCAACAAGGATAAAAAGGTTGGGAAAGGAGGGGGGGGGGGGGGGGGGGGGGGGGGGGGGGGGGGGTGGGGGTAGGTGCACCCCAATCAAGACAAGTTTGAGGTTCAACAAAAGGGACAAGGAGGGAAGGGAACCCCAAAAAACGATAAAAATACATCCAACCACAAGAGGGGAAACAACCACCAGAAATAATGACAGAACTACTATTAAAAACCAAAGTGAAAGAAAAAATAAAACAAAAGAGGGTGACCCGAAGGGTGAATAAGAAGGCTGGAAACAAAATAAAAACACAACCAAAGATGAAAATGTATAAATATGCATGATATTCATTAATACATGAAATAATTAAAAATATAAACAACCTAAAGAAATGCCAACGAAATTCTAAAAGAATGATGACCAAATAATATAATAGAAATTATTATTGTATAATAATGGTCATTATTATATAATAATAATCAATGTTATATACTCGTAATCATTACTATATTATAATAAGGGAAAATGGTAACGGACTAAAACGACCCAAGAAAGGGACTATGAGACAAAACGGCAAGGATACAACACAAGAACGCTTGAGAGTGCTTGTGTTTAATACGGACACATGCGTAAACACCAAGGAACAAAATTGACCCACACACACACAAAAAAAAAAAAAAAAAAAAAATTAAAGAATTAAAAGAAACGATAATGAAAATAAATAGTAAATGAATCACTAACTAAAGAAAATAAATACAATAATAATAATAAGTAAATTATAACAATAATAATAATAATAACCAGAATAGTAAAATAAATAACTAGATAATATCAATATAAAAATAAATTAATAAATAAATACAAAAAATAAAAATAAAAATAAATAAATAATTTCGAAGCTGAAAATATGAAAAGCAGAAGATAAATAAAACTAGAAGAATAAAACTAAGTGAAAACAGGAACGAAAAAATTTTGGGGGGGGGGGGGGGGGAGAGAGCAGGAGAGGTAGAGCGGAGGAAGGAGAGAGAGAGAGAGAGAGAGAGAGAGAGAGAGAGAGAGAGAGAGAGAGAGAGAGAGAGAGCGCATTAGGTGAGGCAAGAAAAGTTTCTGATGGATGATAACAGGGGTTGCCATGAATGGCTAAGAGATAACCCTTCATCACGATTAAGATTCCGTGGGTGGTTGCCAATGGCAATGGCCTCTTTGATTTTTCGCCTAAAGAAATTGTCTTCCTGACATAAGACTTGAGTCTTCTCTAGGCAAATGTGGTGTTTAGTGGTTGAGGCGTGCTCAGCTAGGGCTGACTTAGCAACTCGATCGTGTTGTATGTCAGCCCCATGCTCCTTTAACCGAGTTTTGATAGCGCGTCCCGTTTCCCCTATATAGGGAACACCACATGAACATTCAATCTTGTAGACTCCAGATTGCAAAAGGGTATCTTTTGAGTCTTTCAGAGAGCGGATACGGTGTTTGATCAAAGAGAAGGGTTTGAACGCACTCCGAATGCCTTTATTGGCAAGAATTTTGGCAATCTTGTGGGAGATACCATTGACGAAGGGCAGCGCGACCCTATGCGAGTGAGAGATTTTGGGGGGTTTGGATTGGGAAAGAAGAAATATTTTGGTGTCTTTGATAGCCTTCGTAATTTGCCTGCTCGAATACCCATTCATTTGGAAGATGTGGCGCAGATGTGAGAGCTCAAGGTCTAGGTGTTTATCATCGCAAATACGAAAGGCTCTCAGGATGAGTGTCTTAAGAACACCAAATTTTTGACTAGGGTGGTGGTGGGAAGATGAATGGAGATACAAATCTGTGTGGGTGGATTTACGGAAGACACGACGGCCTATGGATCCATCCGGATTCTTGATGAGTAAGATGTCTAGAAAAGGGAGTTGGTTGTCGGTCTCAATCTCTAAAGTGAAGGAAATGCAAGACGAGATGCTATTGAGATGGTTGAGGAAGTCTAGGAGTTTGTCTCGGCCATGGGGCCAACAGATGTTGGTGTCATCTACATATCTTTTCCACCATCTAGGTTTGAGGGGAAAAGAATGGAGTGCGATTTCTTCAAAATGTTCCATGTATAGGTTGGCAATGATGGGAGAAAGTGGCGAGCCCATGGCAACACCATCTACTTGCTCGTAGATGGTGTCTTGGAAGGAGAAAAATGTGGATCTGAGGCATAATTCGACTAATGTTGCAATCTCTTCATTAGTCTTCTGTTTGACAATCTCCAAGGAATCTTGTATCGGAACTTTAGTAAAGAGGGAGACAACATCAAAACTCACAAGGAGGTCCGAAATAGCAAGAGTTTTATCCTTGATGAACTCAACAAAATGGGATGAGTCCTTAATGTAAGAAGGAGAGCTGCCAACTAATGGTGAAAGAAGTTTCGCGAGGAAAGCGGCAAGAGGATAAGTGGGGGATCCAATGGTGTCAACTATGGGTCTGAGAGGGACCCCTGTTTTATGAATTTTTGGAGCACCATAAATACGAGGAGTTATTTCTTTAGAAGTGATGAGACGTTTTTTGGTCTCAATGTCGAAAGACGAGCCAGATATTGCTGTCTTGACCTTCTTAGAAATTTTGGCGCAGGGGTTGCAAGGTAGGATTTTATAAGTGCTACTATCTGAAAGGAGAAGCAGCATTTTGGAAACATAGTCTTGCTGGTTCATGATGACCGTGGCATTCCCCTTTGTCTGCCCGAGTAATGACAAGGTCTTTGTTCCTTAGCAATTCAATAAATGCTGATCGTTCAGAGCTAGGAATGTTGTTTCTGGGAGGTTTGGCATGTCTTAATGCTGCTTCTCCTTTCAGATAGTAGCACTTATAAAATCCTACCTTGCAACCCCTGCGCCAAAATTTCTAAGAAGGTCAAGACAGCAATATCTGGCTCGTCTTTCGACATTGAGACCAAAAAACGTCTCATCACTTCTAAAGAAATAACTCCTCGTATTTATGGTGCTCCAAAAATTCATAAAACAGGGGTCCCTCTCAGACCCATTGTTGACACCATTGGATCCCCCACTTATCCTCTTGCCGCTTTCCTCGCGAAACTTCTTTCACCATTAGTTGGCAGCTCTCCTTCTTACATTAAGGACTCATCCCATTTTGTTGAGTTCATCAAGGATAAAACTCTTGCTATTTCGGACCTCCTTGTGAGTTTTGATGTTGTCTCCCTCTTTACTAAAGTTCCGATACAAGATTCCTTGGAGATTGTCAAACAGAAGACTAATGAAGAGATTGCAACATTAGTCGAATTATGCCTCAGATCCACATTTTTCTCCTTCCAAGACACCATCTACGAGCAAGTAGATGGTGTTGCCATGGGCTCGCCACTTTCTCCCATCATTGCCAACCTATACATGGAACATTTTGAAGAAATCGCACTCCATTCTTTTCCCCTCAAACCTAGATGGTGGAAAAGATATGTAGACGACACCAACATCTGTTGGCCCCATGGCCGAGACAAACTCCTAGACTTCCTCAACCATCTCAATAGCATCTCGTCTTGCATTTCCTTCACTTTAGAGATTGAGACCGACAACCAACTCCCTTTTCTAGACATCTTACTCATCAAGAATCCGGATGGATCCATAGGCCGTCGTGTCTTCCGTAAATCCACCCACACAGATTTGTATCTCCATTCATCTTCCCACCACCACCCTAGTCAAAAATTTGGTGTTCTTAAGACACTCATCCTGAGAGCCTTTCGTATTTGCGATGATAAACACCTAGACCTTGAGCTCTCACATCTGCGCCACATCTTCCAAATGAATGGGTATTCGAGCAAGCAAATTACGAAGGCTATCAAAGACACCAAAATCTTTCTTCTTTCCCAATCCAAACCCCCCAAAATCTCTCACTCGCATAGGGTCGCGCTGCCCTTCGTCAATGGTATCTCCCACAAGATTGCCAAAATTCTTGCCAATAAAGGCATTCGGAGTGCGTTCAAACCCTTCTCTTTGATCAAACACCGTATCCGCTCTCTGAAAGACTCAAAAGATACCCTTTTGCAATCTGGAGTCTACAAGATTGAATGTTCATGTGGTGTTCCCTATATAGGGGAAACGGGACGCGCTATCAAAACTCGGTTAAAGGAGCATGGGGCTGACATACAACACGATCGAGTTGCTAAGTCAGCCCTAGCTGAGCACGCCTCAACCACTAAACACCACATTTGCCTAGAGAAGACTCAAGTCTTATGTCAGGAAGACAATTTCTTTAGGCGAAAAATCAAAGAGGCCATTGCCATTGGCAACCACCCGCGGAATCTTAATCGTGATGAAGGGTTATCTCTTAGCCATTCATGGCAACCCCTGTTATCATCCATCAGAAACTTTTCTTGCCTCACCTAATGCGCTCTCTCTCCTCTCTCTCTCCTCTCTCTCTCTCTCTCTCTCTCTCTTCTTCCTCCGCTCTACCTCTCCTGCTCTCTCCCCCCCCCCCCCCAAAAAAATTTTCGTTCCAGTTTTCACTTAGTTTTATTCTTCTAGTTTTATTTATCTTCTGCTTTTCATATTTTCAGCTTCGAAATTATTTATTTATTTTTATTTTTATTTTTTGTATTTATTTATTAATTTATTTTTATATTGATATTATCTAGTTATTTATTTTACTATTCTGGTTATTATTATTATTATTGTTATAATTTACTTATTATTATTATTGTATTTATTTTCTTTAGTTAGTGATTCATTTACTATTTATTTTCATTATCGTTTCTTTTAATTCTTTAATTTTTTTTTTTTTTTTTTTTTTTGTGTGTGTGTGGGTCAATTTTGTTCCTTGGTGTTTACGCATGTGTCCGTATTAAACACAAGCACTCTCAAGCGTTCTTGTGTTGTATCCTTGCCGTTTTGTCTCATAGTCCCTTTCTTGGGTCGTTTTAGTCCGTTACCATTTTCCCTTATTATAATATAGTAATGATTACGAGTATATAACATTGATTATTATTATATAATAATGACCATTATTATACAATAATAATTTCTATTATATTATTTGGTCATCATTCTTTTAGAATTTCGTTGGCATTTCTTTAGGTTGTTTATATTTTTAATTATTTCATGTATTAATGAATATCATGCATATTTATACATTTTCATCTTTGGTTGTGTTTTTATTTTGTTTCCAGCCTTCTTATTCACCCTTCGGGTCACCCTCTTTTGTTTTATTTTTTCTTTCACTTTGGTTTTTAATAGTAGTTCTGTCATTATTTCTGGTGGTTGTTTCCCCTCTTGTGGTTGGATGTATTTTTATCGTTTTTTGGGGTTCCCTTCCCTCCTTGTCCCTTTTGTTGAACCTCAAACTTGTCTTGATTGGGGTGCACCTACCCCCACCCCCCCCCCCCCTCCTTTCCCAACCTTTTTATCCTTGTTGGGTCTGCAATCTTTCTACTTTTTTCCTTCAGCTCTCTCATCCTGATGATGGATCACAGAGTGTGATCCAAAACGTTGATGCAAAAATTGTAACACAATCTACCCAGAAAACACAGCTAAGAATTCTAATGGATTGTGGAAAACTACTATCTACACCTCATTGTGTTTCCTTAGTTAATAACCAGTACCCACCAAATTCTACTAGCAATAGTTGGGGTTTCTCAATGACCCCCACTCCTCAACCTTTCCCCTCTTCCACACCTTCGAGAAACTCTAAGAAGAATGGAACCCAAAAAATGAAAAAGCAAAAAGTGGAAAAAAAAAATGGAAGAAATTGATCTTAAATTGATTCTAGGGATGATAATGGTGGGGATAGAAGATGATCTGGGAGGTTGGCCAAAAGTAGGGCCAAAATGAAGTAAAAAGCTTATAGGAATTGAGAGATTAATGAGGAAATAGAATTAGAAGCCAGTGAGAAAAAAAGGAGTAAGGAGAATAAAAGAATGTGGAAGGAGGAAGGAGGAAGATGATGTAGGGATGGGGACTGATGATAATAGATTAGAGTAGGAGGAGATAAAAATAATCAATAAAAAGAAGAAGGTCATCCAAGACACAACCCATGAGTCTAGAAAATTTACAATGAATAATATGGATTTTACTTCTAAAGTTGTCCCCTCTATGGGGAAACAAAAAGATAACTTGCCAATGATGGCTACTTCCCCTATGTGCCTAGAAAAGAAAGAAAATAATATGGTTTCTACTAACCCTATGGTGATGAAAGTGTAGACTCTAAATGGAATTGTGTGGATTGCCACAGACTGCCTAGGCCTGTGTGGATTGCCACAGACTGCCTAGGCCAGTTAAGAAAATGAAGTGGGAGATGGAGGTTCTTGATACTTAATTCAATGCACTAGATGAGAGATTCATGAATCTCTCCAAGTTTTCTCTAAAAGTTACTCATGCTACTACCACCACTCTCCAGTTACTGAAGTAGAAGAATGAAGAGGATGGTCTTGGTGCAGAGGACTTTGAGAAACTTTATGGGTTTGTGGCTGACAACTAGGCCAAAATCTTGATGGCCAAGATTGGAAAAGAAAAGGCCAAATTTTAGGCCTTTATGCTTATTTTCCATTTACTTATGGACCTCTTGTGCTAGAATTATCCATCTTTTAATTTTTTGATATGGTCATTGGGCCTTAAAGACTTGGTATTATTTTGGTTTAAACATTTCAACCAGTCTACTAGTAGTAGTTTTAGTAGTTTGGTTAATATGCTTTTGAACTCGAAGAACATTATGAAATATGGTATAAATTTTGTCTCTACTACTTATGGATGGGATCTTGCGTCATTCGCTAATAATTTTGTGTTTTTTACTAGTAGATATGATAACATGTTGCCTAGAATCTAGTTTGATTTTGATGGGTTGGGTAGTATGTTTTTCATATTAAGGGAAGGGAAGTTAATGTGTTGGTAATATTAAGTTTTTATTGTGTTGTAAATTAATGGTTTGTTCGCGGTGATGTACTAAGGGCCAACCCCCTTATGGTTGTTATTAATCTCAAAACATCTTAAGTGTATACCAACCATTCAAAAAGTGAATTTATATTTATTTCAACAGTAGCTAATTCTGGACCATGCAATTTGTTTGTGCTTATTTTTCCTTCTCTCTTAGTTGGAAAAGAAGTGAATTAATGAGAATTTTTTAGTCCTTTAAAAAGAGCTGAAATATATAGGAAAATGGTTACAAATGTAAACAAAGTGACATTTTAATATAAATAAAATGGTCCTTGGTTAATTTTCAAAAAATTATATTAATGAAATATTTGAACCTAAAACCCAATTTTAGAAGAAAAAAATTTAATACTAATAAATCTATGATCATCATTTTCACAGAGTATCTAACAAATCTGCATAGTTGACATGCATTGAGTACATAAAGGGAAGGTTAAAAGACCAAACCAATCAGATATTATCATTGAGTTAGAATCTCTTGGCTATGGGGAAGATGAATGAGCCAATTACCATTGACTAGAACAATTGACTATTGCAAAGAAGAACCATCACATTAGACAATCAACAAGGGTCCAATGAAAAGAATCGTTGGGTGAACACAAGAAACTCAAGAAGCCTTATATCAACAAAAATATTTATGTCAAAACCCTTGAAATTTAAGAAGGTCGGGTCAAAAGTTTTAGCAAATTTCCCATAATAAGTAGACAATAGCCTTATCATTTAATCAAAATTACAGTGATTTTTATCCCAATTTACAATGATTTTAATTTGTAGTAGAAGAAATATCAAGCTAGTTAAAAGGAAGAACTCCACAAATTCTCTTAGAAATATTAATCTTTCCTTGGACGTAATTTAATTTGGGATATTCCAAGGGTCCCTACTTTTAGGTTTTTCCTCTTGTACACATGTGGAGGACATGTCATTTACTTGTCCTCTAGTCCACATGTGAGGAAAACTCATTTTGTAACTCCTTTTATAAAGGAAATTAGTTTATCCTACTTAAGATGATCTTGACACTTTGCACACACTTATGATGAATGTGGCATTCATAGAAATTGGAGTTACAAATGTGACTCCTTTCTAATTTCTATAAAAGAGATGTTTCCTTCTCATTCTTCTTTACAGATCACATAGATGTTATTGTAATGAACGATTTTGCTCTACCATTCTCCCTCTCTCTTCTCTAGGTTTTTACCTTCATTCATAATATTCACAAGGGGTTTTCTTTACTTTCTCCTTTAAATTTATTTGTTTCCTTTTTTTTCTCTACATTGGTGTAAGCTCTTGGAATAATGGTTATTTCATGGTAACATTATTTCTCACTTGACTCACTTGGATTGATTTCATTTCCTTTCTCTATTGTATATTTTCTTACAGATTAATTGAATTTTACTTCTTATTCCTCATTTTCAGCTTAGATCAAATCTAGAATGACAACATCATGTTCATGTATAACATAGACCCTTGAATTGGCCTCATCCTTATGCCTAAAAGGATTCCCGTAGCCCTCCTCCTTATCAAAGATAATGCAATTCATATTTGAAGGGTCAACCATTTAGGGCTCCACATGCTCGATATTGAATGTCTCTACCATGATGAAGGTATGTCTACCATTCCTATCTTTAAAAAATATTGGGACCAATCAGAAGCAATACATCCACTACTAATCTTAGTAATGAAATCTCTGGATAAGAAAATGGTAAAGTGTGTAGGGAGATCTATAATAGTTATATCTTGCAACATAGCATAGCCAAGACATACATGTAGGGTTACTTCTAAATCTTTGAATATTCCCATAGTTCTACAAGAACTTTTATCTAACTAAATAATCCCATTGGTCATAGGCTCATATTTTATGCCTAGCTAATCAACAATCCTCTTAGGCATGGCTGAGGTGCAAGCACCAGAGTCTATCATAAAATTATGAACTATTTTATCTCCTATGACTAAAGAGATATAAAAAGGAGGTGGTTTCATTTTCTTACTTTAATTTTCTTCCTTGGGGGGTTGTGTATGGTTGGCTAAACTTGAAGATTCACCTTATGTTGATATAGAAACAACCTTGGGTTTTTCTTCCTTCTTGCAACTCTTCCCCTTATTCTGGTCCTGAACTGGTGTGGTTTCCCCCTTTGATATCCTTGGTTCCATGGCATGCATGGTTGTAGTACCATTATTCTTGTAACCTCTACCACTAAAATATTCTTTACCAAAGATGGCATACGAAGAAATCACCTACAGTTAAGCTTGATATCCAACATTGGACTTATTTGCATTGCATTGGTGTCCTAAAGTTTTTAGCATCTCTTGTACAATTAAGGCCTAAGGAAATACACCTTGATCATTGGATGGACAACCATATGTGTATCCTTGTTGTTCCTAAGTTAGATTATTCTGATGAACAATTGCCTTTGACTGATTTGGAGCTACATAAGGCTTACCATTGAAAGATTTATTTTGTGCCCATGGAGCCTATCCTTGATGTGTTGGCCTATATGAATGCAAAGGAAGAGGGGACCTAACAATATGGGATTGTTGTCCTTTGAAGGTTGTCACCTCATTTCCAAGGTTCTGAATCGATGATTTTTGTTGACCAATAGCCTACCTAATAGATTACGTTTCTAAGATTTGATCTTGGAATCTCTTACCCATGTTAGAACTATGGTCTTAAATTCTTTTATCTATATTCTACATCAAAATATGCATCATGACCTCAATCATATCTATCTCATTGGAGGATGTAGAGACTATTGCGGTTATGGCCAGATGTTAGCATGCAGATGTAGTAGGGATAGGGGCTATTGTTGATTGATGATTGGGTACATGTAGAAAGAAAGGTATTGGAGGCCTTGGAGATAACTTCTCCCCTTGTATCAATATATTTTCTACCTTTATGGAAATTCATAGCTAGTAGGCAGAGTGTCTCCTCCCATGTTTTGCATTGTGGTAGTGATATCATTATTTAAGGCTCTAAGGTAATGCAAGAAAACATTACCAGGGGTAGGTTTTACTGTAGCAGGTATTTTGTCCCATGTTTTTTGAAATCTATAATTAAAATCAATCATATATTCATGGAAGGCTCTCTTGATAGTTGTCAGCTGCTCCAAAAGTGATAGATGATCACTTTTATCTTCAAAGTGTTTGCAAAGTATTTCTCCTAGCCCATCACAATCAGTATAGAATTATGTAAAAAACTTCTATACCATTATAATTATTTTCCCTTTAAGGATGAATCTAGAATCCTAATAGCAACATCATCCCCTATAATACCATGTATATTACACACATTTTAAATCTCCTAAATAAGTTCTACAAGAGAGATAGAAGTTTCACCAGTGAAAACAACTATACTTTTAAGAGTTTCAACTGGGATATCATGTCTTTGAGCTAGAAGGAGGGGAATTCTACCATTGAAGGTGGAAAAGGTATGGGCTCTAAGAAGGGCCATATGAAATAGTGATATATTCAAATGGAAAGATAGCACCCTAGGTTGTGATCTATCAATAGGAGGAGTGGAGAGGGATCTTGCAGGTGTGTTTTTTACTACTGCACTCCTAACTGGTGATAGAGATAATTTATTTCTCTTTCTTCTAGGGTTTTAAAATGGAAGCTCAATGTATTGAAAATTACCTGTAGAAGATTCTCTTATATGAGCCTTGGGCATGAATCACAACAACCTTGGTCTGAAAACCAGATGTGGAATGTAGTAGAGTCGCCAAGTGCCTTGAAAGTGAGCCTCTTGAAGGCCTAGAATACTAAGAGCAACACTATCTTCTCAGCATCAATTTGAAGTTATTTTCTTTGACACCAATAAACTAGTAGGCTTAGAATGCTTCAATATTAGTCCCACTGGGCATGCCAAAAATTATTGTCATGAAAGCTTGCACCCTTGCCTAAAGTTTTACCTAAAGGCAACCTTGTGAAACATGGAAACAATCTCCAAGTTGTGGGACTTGAACTGCGAGATTGAGTCTCCAAAGAAGGTTGGCTTCCTTACTAACAATGTGCACCTAACTACTCTTTGAGAGGAAAAGGGAGAAGGAATGCATGAAAGAAAACTACCTAATCTAATCTAAAGGGGGTGATACACTAAAATAGTTTGTTCAGTCATATCTTTGCCTAACAATGCATTATTCATCAATATAACCTCAAAATACATTGATTCAACCTTTATCTTAATCCAATAGTTACACATAGATTAGAAACCAAATGAAATGCCATAATGAAGGAACTTTACTCTATAACATTCAAAGGCAAGAGTGGATATTGTTATGAAAATTGAATAACGAAAAAAAAACACCAATAGAGGTAAGGAGATTTTGCACTAATATTGATGGGAGAATGAGGTAAACAGAGGGTAACATTCATTCATAGACAAAAGGAAATTATAGTAATAGAGTATAGAATACTATTGCTATAGAATCAAAGGGAAAATGATCAACCCTAAGAAGGGGTAGAAAATTTGCTTTTATAGGTCAAGCATAACTAAGATAGCTTCTACCCTAAGGCAAGGCACAACAACTACATTTAAGTTTGTAGAGAATATTTACTGCAAATTTGAAGAAGATATGATCTTGGTACATATCTAAATGTAGGAAAATCATATATTTCACCAAAAATATCCCTGAGAAGATAGAAACGGTGGCCATTAATGCTTTAACCAAGTAAATGGATAATCACGTAGCGATGGAGTGTCCCTTTATATTTACTATGCATGGGGAACATCAAAGAGTGGTTGTAGATAGTCAATAAGATCATATTTTCCATTAAAGAGCTATTTCTTCATTATCAGCACACAAAGTCAAAAAAATATCAACTAGAGTCAATTCCATATGGATAAATAAATCTTCATCATTCTGTCACCTAACCACTCTTCTATATTTCATGTTTGACCTCTGACTGTATTTGATCATGGCTTCACAACCCTTTTCTTCATTAAATTTTTATTCTTGTGAAACCACAATCAAATCATATCGCTGCTTTGCAGCCTATTCTTAACATTTTCCGTTAACTATCATGATCACTAGGCGACAAAGTAAAAGTAGCAGTTTGCAATGTTGCCACGATTAGGGTTTTGACATTTATCTTACCTATGACACTATGAAGCTAGAGCCTTTTACTTTATCACATCATCATAGATTAATATCCAACTAACATTAGATGCCTATGATCATATTAAACTATTACCAAACTGCCACCATTTAGTCGCCACCCTAACCCAGGATTATCTTTAGCTCATTATGACTCTACGATAAAAGAGGATCACAACATCATCACTTAAACCTTGGTTAATTAATCATAACCCTACGACCAAGTGATGAAGGAAGCTCATGCATGGGGTCCACTGAGATGTGTGAGACATTGTCATTATATCGTTATCACTAAAGATTTTGCATTATTCTATTATGACAAAATAGCAGTCGTAGATCTATCTAGAGATCTACGGTGGAGATGTTTTCACTAATTCTCTGCCTTGAATAAAAATTAATGATTTAACTTGATGACCCAAAAAATAAAGGTATTCATTGTGTCACAACCCTAACCATGATTAATTGTTAACTTAGTGTGACCTTGCAATGAAGCCAACATCAAATCGTGATCACTCAGTCACAACTATTAATTGGATATTAACACTTAAATAGTGACCCTACACCAACCCCAAAGATAACTGCCTCACACCTTCATAGCCTATAAATAATTAAGTGCTAACAACCTACGACTAGGAGATGAAAGGTAGTCGCATGGTCGTGACTTGAAACATTCACCAGGACATAACATGAAGGCTTGAGATTTTGGATATAAAATGTAACCCAAGTTTTATATGTCCCTTATAAAATTTGAAAATATGACCATTGGCCATGTTGTAGGAAAAATTCAAAATTTTGATCAAAGGGCAAAATTGGCTAACAATAACTATCAGGGAAACACTTAAACTTATAGGTAATACTCTAGGATCTTTTACAGGATTTGTAGAAATCAATCTTAAGTGCTCTGGTCCAATTATTATTGTGAATATGAATGCTAATATATTAAAACCTAACCACAAGATACCAACAAAAATGGTGAAATTGTTTCTATCAAACCTATATTTGTTGAGGGCCCCTTTCAAGAAGACCTAATTCTTTGTAATCTTCCTTCCCTAGCTCAAAACTACTCAGTAGATGATACATTTTCCTTGATTTTTAAGTCATTCTTAATGAGGATGGAGTAGGTTTCTATTTTGATGCAATAGAGGAAGAATACTCCCCTTTTAATCATGATATATCTTTAGTACAAATCTCCCAGGAAAAGGACAAAATTGATCATGGTTTTGACTATGAATAGTGTACACCCAATATTAACATAGGTGATTAGAATGACATTAACATTCCTCCATAGGAGGAAACCATGGAGACCCCAAGCTGAGATGAAAGAGAGGTTAATATTTTAGAAGAAGCTATGAATAGTATGGTGTTTGATGATATCATAAATACAATTTTAGATGAAATATGTGATGAAGAAGAACCTAGAAGACAAAAATCAATTCTTACCAATTGATTCTTAAAAATGATGATGGACATTTTGAGGATCCCCCTTGAGCCTAGATGATGTGATGGTTTTATTAGATCAAGATATAGTGTCAATAGGGAGTAGGATTCTTTAGGGCTTTCCTTCCACCAGCCAAGCATATTCTAAATCCTGAAAGAAATATGACCATAAATCACTTTAGGAGCTTAGATTCAAAGATGAAGCAACCTATGGGAAATTGAAATTAATAGATTTATTTTATGTTGGGAAGGGGAAGATCCTTCCCACAACATCATGAATATCTTAACATGGAATGTGGGCCTTAGTGCCTCTAACAAATAGTTTCTTCTAACACATTGTATCTCATAAACTAGAGTTGATATCATCCTTATCTAAGAAATCAAACTAGCTAAGGAAGAGATGGATAAATTTAGAAGATCCCTAGGTTAGAAGGAAATTAAGGACTCTCCAATAGAGGGAGCCTTAGGAGGGCTTTATATTTTGTGCAATCCTAAGAATGTCTCAATATCTTCCCTAGAGTTTCACAGGGATTTGATGTGTGGGCTAGTAAAGGGCATTAGATCTGATGTCCCTTTCAAACTCTTCAATGTTTATGGTCCAACAAGCAACCAGGATAAAATAAGGGTGTGGAAGGAAATAGAAGATATGATTAGTCTAGGGGGTTTGGAGATTTCTATTTTAGGAGGAGATTTGAATGTTATCCTTAGACCTTCAAAGAAATGAGGTGGTACCATATTTCTCTCCTTAGCATCCAAAGATTTTGTAGACTATGTCCATAGGGTTGGTTTCTTGGAAATTGAATGGTCCTCATACTCATTCACCTAGGATAATAGTGTTAGAGTAAAAGGTTAATTTCATTTCATTTATTAAATTACCTTTACTCCCTTCTTAAGATTTCACTTTATGCACCTTGCATTTTTATTTAGTAGTTAATTAGTAATAATTAAATGTCATTTACCTCTTAGGGTTTTGATCTCCTTCATAAGGATTGATTGGTTGTAAATTTATTCTTTTTTTTTTGCACAAGTAAATACAATCTTCTTGTTTATTGAGAAAACCCTTCTCTCTCTACCTTTATTACTTCCTTGTAATAGGTTATATGCATGTAGGATATCTGAGAATCTATGAATTTGTTCATCATTGAATTCTACATGGTAACAAAGCCTTGTTTGTGACTGCTTGTTCTTGTTTGAAGAAGAAGGAAGAACGAGGGTTTGAAATAACAGATCTAGCATTTTTTGGGTATTTTCTGTGAAAATAGGGGGGTCTCTAATTTTTAGAGCACTTTGAGGCAAAATAAACCTCATGGTTGGATTCAGAAGGCGTCAAAACCCCTATTTTTATTTAAAGTTTGTCAATTTTGGACAACGTTGACTTGGGAGGCAAATTTTTTTTGCATACTAGGGTCGTACAACCACCGACATGCATTCGATGCAATTTTGTAATATATATAGTTAAAAATAACACTTGGGGTTTAAAAAAACTGTACCACTGCTGGGGTGGAGTGGCCACTGCTACACCACTTGCACCCCGCCTGCGCTCCACTGCTTCGCGACCCACGCACCACCTCTGCCCACATCACCACTCTCTGGCCACCCCACCTAGCACCACCACAAAGCAACTCACTAGTATATTTGGGTTGCATTTTTGACCTAAAGTTTTGATGACAAGCCAATTTGGCTTATCAAATTCACTTTTTTAAAATATGATCTCGATAACATGAAAATTTTGACAATCCTTAAGTTTTTAGTCAAAATTTTGACAATCCTTAAGGTTTTAGTCAAAATTTTGACAAAACTTAAGTTTATCGTTGAAATTTCAACATTGTTGGGATATAAAGAAAAAAAAAAAAAAAAGTGAAACTTCATTTTATATTCATGCAGCAAAGTGTGCGGGCAAGAGGGTTTAGTGTTGTTCCTAGGCATGATGACAATCTTCAAGGGGAGGGTTCAACGTTGTTCAAGGTAACTTTGTCATTTTGTTGAGTTGGGAGAATGTTAGAGAAACTAAAAGCCATTAAATTTTGATTGATTATCACATTTCTTTCCTCTCCCATTTAAATTAGGGTTGACGCATACCCTCCTCCCACTTGTTGAATGCTCAAAATAATTGTGTGTCATGTACTCCTAATACTAAAATGATTTTGATCTCCATCACAATTTGGAAAAAAGTATTCTTTAGGACTTCGGTTCCTGTCAACATTTCTTGCACTTCATGCCTCTGCCATTTCTTGATTGTGTTTTGTTCATTGGCTTTTTCACTAAATCCCTTACAATGTTTTCTGCTCAAGTAAGTGCATTTCATGATAAATTCAATTCTTTTTTAATCAGATGACCTCCTACAATTCATTTTCATACTTCGATGAATTATTTCTAGGTTTCCAATATGCAAATCAAAGTAAAAAAAAAATTTATGAAAAATCATTACAGAGAAACCCATCAATTTATCATTTTTTTGGGCATATAATTAGGAAAGATTTTAAAGAATTGGGTTTCATATCCTTGTAAATTAGGATCTAAAAAAGATTGATGCAAGTCTAATACTTCATGCTTTGGCTAAGTAAATGTCATTGTTGTAATCGTTAAATAGTGATTAATGTTCTATACCCAACCCAATCAAAAGTAAAAGCAAAAGATAGCCATAAGTAAAACCAAAATATAGTCATTGATGGGACAATCTTGAAAACCCACTCAGTAATTTCATTGGATGAAGCAAAAAGCAATATTTAAAAAAAAAAATTGGCAATGAAACCATTTTAAGAGAGTATGAGGAGTTTTCTAATAGCTGGTACCTATTAATGTGTATTTTTCTTGTTTGTGATGGTAGCAATTGGTCTTCTTATTTACCAAAGCATAGTGACATTTAATAATAGTGGAAGACATTAGTGGGGCGTATAGATGGTTCTAGGTTTTTTGAAAAATCAAGATCATTATTCAAGTGGTTGTTATTCACCATCAATTGTGGTTTGGTAGATTACTCGAGTCTATTGGTCTATTATGAGTTTGGAGAAATATTATTAAATCTGTAAATGTTGCACACGAACAAGTTTTAGGGTAGTTTTAAGCATTTGTATTTTAGGATTTCAAATTTGTTTATTATTAAATTACCTTTAAATGTTTCCACCAATGGAATTTCATCACATGTTGTTTGCTCTCATTTGAGGAGTTTATGACTAAGATTATAAAGGTGAGGTCTTCATATGTGAAATCAAGGGAGGAAAATTTGGGGAACATGAACACATTTGAAATATTGATGATTTACATGTATAAATTTACTGCATTGCATACAATTTTCTAAAATGGTACACTAAGATGAAGACATTTTGTGTAAGTAGTAAATTTTGGAGTACATCATTCCATGCCACAAGTCATACTATAATTTCCAATGATATCAATAAAATGCTCAATGATTATTTTGTAAATGTTGACATAATCCTAAAATGCATAGCAGTTGTGATAAGTGGGAGGCTTTTTATTGGGCCTTCACTAAGACTATAACCTTATGAAAAATATTGACGCTTCTCCTATAGATTCAATTACTAGTGTTTCATCAATATATCCTCCTACAATGTAACGCACTGATAAACTCCATTACTATACACACGTGCCCTTTTCTTCATCATTTTTTGACTATGGTTATATGACGTGGGTTTAATATGATCATTTCATTCTTTTATAATATTTTCTTCAAGGTTGAGCTGATAATCATGATTTTGATTATTCATTTTTTAGTGCTCTATATCGACTTTGCTCAACTTTATTTCGAGAACCTCTTCCTAATTATCATATCTAAACTCAGGCGGTATCCTATTGGCACTATATTCAATTAGAACATTATTCTTTTCAAAACCGGATATGACTCCTCATTAGACGATAGTTTTCTCCACATACAAATCACAATCTCATATATATGTGAAACCTATTAGAAGTCACAAAGTCTATTATTGTTTTTATTTCTTTCATTGTAGATATTACTTTCTTGCAATATTATTATACATTGCATATACTTCCGTTGTTGACTGCACATTTGAAGTTTTACACTCGCAATACTTGATGCTTAATTCTCTATATCAAACCATATCCACCATGGTCCGTCAAATGAAGAATTTTTGACATTAATTAATTATGATATTTGAATACATACTTAAAACTCATCTAATGACTTTTGTCACTATTTATAAAGCTCTGCATAAATCATATATTTATAGGATGTATTCACATAGCTCCTAAAGCATATAACATATGCAATATACATCAGAAAAATCATGTGATTTACATGTTTATTTCTTCTATGTCAGTGGATCACTTGTTCAATATTCAGAAGAAATTTTTTTAAGGAAGTAATTTCAATTATTCATGTAGCAATATTTTTGCATTAGGAGGAAATATATCTTTATACTGGAGCCTAATAATTTAATTAAAAACCTTAAACTTGTCAAGTTATTTTTAACCCATACATTTGTTGTAGGGACAATTTATAGAATGTTGAGGATAAAAGTGAGTATATGATCCTAGTGACATTATTTGAAGAGCATCAAAATATATCAACAATAACATTTGAAGATTATCAAAACATATATAAAGTGCTTGCATTCAGTTTTTAAGATTGAAATTTTCAAATAAATGTAATCAATGGTCAATTTTTTGGATTAATACCATCTTCGTTAAAAATCTATAATATGGATTTAACTATACAACCAAATAAGTTAAAGCTATTGGATTAATTAATATTAATACTAATCTCACAAAGATATTAGTGAGTTATTAATAAAGACTAATATTCTCACTATATTTGTGCCCTTGTTTTTACATCTTTTGGATATCCTTTTTTTTTACATCACATAAATGACACAAACTTTTTGCTCATACAAACCATTGTCTTCAGTCTTCCATAGTTCTTCCTTCTATGGTGTTGTTAAGGTTGGTTGTAAGACGATAAGTGGTAGCAACATATTCCGAGTGGAAACTTACATAAACAAATTTTTTTTGTTCAAAATCAATGCCAATATATAATATTGTTGATGATAAGGAATTCTCACAATTGTGAATGTTGAAGGCTTTAATTGTATCCTTAGCACAATTTGCTCGTGATTAAGAGATACTCGCTACCTATGGACTCTATTGAATGTTTAGTGATTGATGCCTTTGAAGATGTCTATTTCATTCCCATCTCTGTATACAACAATTTGACATGTTACTATGTTATGTTCATTTCTTATGGATTAAATCAAACTAGTTGTAGGTTCTATATGGATTAATTTCCATATATTCTCCAATCAAAGATAACAACAATAGGGATCATAGCTTTTTAGGCACCAACAACTATAGCAATATTTTGACCAATTCATTTGATTTTTTTAGATTCCATCCTTATTGAAGAGATAGTACTATTTAATTATTATCCATTATATACAAGATACTACTAATGCTTGTATGTTTATATTTGATATAATTTTATAGCCTGAATATTTGCTTATGAAGAAAGTCCATGCCTAACAATATGAACCCAGAGCAAAATAAGGTGACAATTGCTAGATTGTGGTATTAATTAAAAAGAAAAGGTGATGGAAAATGTTATTGTCCTTGCAAAAAATGCAAGGGCTTGAAGAATCAAAGAATTCTAATGACAACAACTCAGAGACATTGTAGGCAACATGATCACATTGAAAGGGGAAAGGATTTTTTTTCCTTTGATGAATATGGATTTCAAACTGGTGGAACATGGAGGTGTGAATATCAAAGTAGAAAGTAATTCTACTATGGAAGAAGATGATCCTAAGGCAGAGAACACAATTGAAGATGTCGGTATTGGTGCAACTAATAATGTGCCAAAGAACAAGATTGAAGATGTTACTAGTGCAACTAATGAAGATGATGAAGACGATGATAGTTGTGCATCTAATGATGATGATGAAGAGAACCTTGATATACCTATAATTGAAAAGGCATACGAGCCCTTGTACCAAGGCTCCCAAACAACACTTCTCTCTATTGTATTTTTGCTGGTAAACTTCAAGGTTATGAATGGTATATCCAATGTAGCAATCTCATGTATGCTAAGGTAGAGTGTCATTTTTGTCATCTTCTATGTTAGCATACCATTAATGTTCTTAATATTATCAATATTTTTCTATAGGTTGATAGGTGAGTGTTTGTTACCACCATCAAATATTCTACCTCACTCTTACGAGGAATTATCAACCATGATGAAAGATATTGGAATGGAGTATCAAAGAATACATACATGCCCCAATGATCATATCATATATCATAAAAAATATGAATTTGCAACATAATGCCCTGATTGTCACATTAACAGATATCAATGAGATCAAATAACCAAAAAGGCACCTCACAAAGTTCTTTGGTACATTCACATTATTCCACATCTTCAAAGATTATTTAGATGTACTAGCTTGGCACAATTTATGGATTAACATACATGCAATAGAAGTTAAGATGACACTATGTGAATGCCTACGAATGGTTTTGCATTTAGGGATATAGAAGATAGGTGGCCAGTATCTAAAGAAAAATCTCGTAATTTGAAGCTTTAATTAGCAATAGATGACGCCAATCCATTTGGAGTGACGAGATCTGTTTACTTGGTTTGGCCTATTTTTGTTATTAACAATAACATTCCTCCTTGGATGTCCATAAAGAAGGAGAAAATAATGTTGGCAATGATTGTACCAAATATTTTTTAATTTAATAGTCATCTAAATTAATTTATAAATACAATATCAAAATGACTATAATAATTATCTTTTAGTTATGTTCATTCAACTTGGTAAGTACCAAGTGAAAGATGTAAATGTATATATTGAGCCCTTTATTGATGAGTTTTTGGATTTATGGAATGGGTTCACTATGTATGACATCTCTAGACCAATTGGTGAAAGACAATTTCAATTCCATGCAATGCTTGTATGAACAATACATGATGCCCCTAGACTAACACATTATTGTGGTATGTAAAATTGTTAATGCATATTTTTGGTATGTAATAGTGCTAATGCATTTTCATTGTATGTTTAAGTTGCATGTGATTATTATAAATATGAATCTTCTAGTACACATGTCATCCAATTAGACATGATCTTGTAGGTCTTTAGACAAAAGGAAAATTTGCATGTTCAATTTTTGGTCTGAATATAAAATCTCATAACTAAAAAAGTTTAGGAAAGGTGTTTGATGAGCATGGATACTTTCTCCACAAAAATTAGAAGTATCAAATTGCCAAAAAATTTCTTGTCAATGGGAAAAAATAGACAACATCAAAGACATGAAGAATGACACCTCACATGTAAAAGTTGGAATACAATAGAATGAATCATTAAGGTAATGTCATTCAATTTGATGCAGGTTTTCATATGAAATTAAAATTTGGATATTATCTTTAGTTTAGTAATGATATAATTGATGTTCATGAAGGTCATCAAGGCATCAATGAGCAACTTCCAAAAGGACTTAAAAGTTATCCTAGACAATTTAGTAGGTTGTCGTAATACAAGGACCTCCCAATCATGCATTTTTTTATGCTATACATATTGGAAAGAATGTATCAAAGACACTATAGAAAATTGTGGATGGAAGGTGTGACAAAAAAAAATTGGTCAAAATTTGCAATGACATTGATAAATCCAATCAGGGTGATCCCACAATAATGGGTTCCACTTTTTGACCAATTTTGACAGTGAAATCAATATTTTTGCAACAAACGTCACGTTCAAGTGACTATATCTCCAAAAGTATAAATAATTTCAAGATGACATAAACTAGTGATTTTGAGTACTTTGTTCCTAATTTGTAACCATATTTTTTAATCTAAAAAAAAAATTATTTATGTCAATTTTTTTTTATCTCCTCCAAAAAGTGGTACATAATAAAATTCAATATTTTAAAAAGTGACAGTCCGTTTGACACACATAACTTTTTTTCTAGAAGTGATAATGAAGTAATTCTTTCGGCGTTGGATTTGTAACATCAATATCCAATGTCTTCATATGGTTTGATTTATTTTTGTTGAATATTGTATAGTTTATGAAGTTTTGAAGTGACATGAACCGTAATTCAGACATACGTTCCATTTGACACAGATAATTTGAAGTCAATTTATCATAAACCATTTTATTTTTTATTGAATAGAAAGCTATCTCAATAAGTCAGTGCCTCCATATTTTTCAAAATATTTTTGACCTAATTTACTAATTTTCCCGAGGTGTCAAAATCGGTTGATGTTCAATCGGTAATGAACCTATAATGAGTTAAACTCATATTTGAAAGTCTTAATGATTAAATTATGTAATAAAATTATAGTCATTGGAAAGCTTGCTCCGAGTAGCACATTTTGACATTTTTAATTTTACAGTAGGAGATCATTCTCCTACAATTATGGCAATCAAAAGAGCAAAAAAAGAAAAAAAAGAAAAAAAGGTTAAAATTTTTGTGATTTTGCATGTTCGCGCGAACATGTTTACCATGTTCGCGTGAACGTATGTTCGCGCAAACATTATTTAAAAAAAAGTTCGCGCGAACACAATAAGTGTGTTCGCGCAAACATATGGTAAACTCAATTTCTCATTGTGCAATTTTTTTCATTTTTGTTTGTCCCACTAAAGTGGAACCCATTATTGTGGGTTCACCCATCATGCATTGAAGCTTTTCCTTGAATCAAATAGTAATGGAAACTATATTAATACGAGTGTCATTCCTTGGTTATTAAAGCAACAACAAACTAATGCCATATATAAAGTCATAAAAAAAAACTAAATTTCTCACAATATTTTCTACAAACATAAGTAGTCTTATATCAAAGAAAGGTTATTTTGGGTTAAGGTTGAAAATGCATGATTGGCATACCTTCGTCAAGGTAAGTCATGTTCTTCTCTATTTACAATAAATTTGTAAAACATCATGTATTTTTGATTGTTTTATTTTATAATATATTGAAAAGATCATTTTATTATTACTGCAGTACATTCTACCTCTATCTCTCCAACACAAATTTTGCCACATTAGTGTCAAACACATTATATATGATCTTGGCAAATACATGAGGTTAGAAGTGTTATTAGTTAGTTTTTTTGTATAAAAGTGTTATTAGTCTCGTTAATATGTTTTTACGTGATAAATATCTTCTAGGTAGTTTTCATCTAAATAAATTGATAAAAAATACATAAAGCATTGGAAGAGAAAAGTTCCTCATCTTTTGTATGAGATACAAAAGTGTCCACCTTCAACTTTTTTAATGCACAAGAACACTACCTCATACATCTAGTTGAGGAGATTGAATTGTGTGGACTTGTACCAACTAGGTCAATGCGGATAGTTGAGAGGCACTTGAAATTTTTGAAGGGCTTGGCTCAACAGAGAGCACATCTTGAGGGTTTTGTGGTCAAGGGATATATGGTCTACCAAATCATGGTGTACATTAGTGAATATCTTTCCAGGTTTGCATTAAAGATCCATGTAGATCGCATTTGGGATCTTGACTCCATTAACAAATTCAAAGGGGAGTACTTGATGGGGAAGGTTAGATTAAGGAAAGTGAAAGGTAATTATAAGATGTTATTGTAGTTAATTAATTCTCATCCATCATCAATATAAGTTGTTTCTAACTGGTCTATTTATTTTATACAAATGCTCTTGAGTGGGATGCAATTCATTTGTATATTGCAAACAATATTGATTGGATGATGGTATGGATTGAACAATCTCAAAAAAATGGTCTTTCATTAACATGGGAAGGTGTTGCTTCTTTGTTAAAAGAAGCTCATCATAATGGAGATCCCAATATTACGCCAATGGTAATTGATCTAACAAAATATTTAAGAGGTGGAAACGTAGGTATAAGTTAATCTACCATGACCCATTTGTTTAATATCAACTCATGGATGGATGCATAATTTTGTCACGTTTGAAATAAGAAGTCAAGCACCACAAAGATATGTACTCCAATGGTTTTAAATTTTTCATAAAAAAGGTGGAAAACATTAAGAGAACTTATGATTCTGTGATAATTGCAATCTTTAAGGTCACCAATATTTTGTCTAGAAATGACATGTATCCTAAACAATCTAAAAAATAGATATTATGATATTTTGGATGATATAATTGAGTGCAACTTTAATTCTTTCAAATTAGTTATATTCGTTGTCAAATAGTATAGGTTATGACTGAATCAAAATGATCTTGATAAAACTATTATTGAACATGGTAATGGATTTACAATGATTAATACAAGGTCATTTGAGTGAGTTGGAAATGAGCCCTATGCTTTTACAAGCCAATGTGAGCAAGTTTTTTACTTTGGCATTCCACATAAATTGGTTTGGTCATTTGTCATTAGACACAATCCAAGAGGAAGAACGGTAAAGTATAATGTGATTGATGAAGAAGATACCAAAGAAGTGGAAGACAATGTAGATGATGATGATAACAAAGATGAAGGAGATGATGATGGAGATGGTGGTGGTGGTGGTGGTGGTGGTGGTGGTGATGGTGATGGTGATGGTGATGGTGATGGTGATGGTGATGGTGATGATGGTGGTGGTGGTGGTGGTGGCGGTGGCAGCGACGGTGGTGAAGATGATGATGGTGGTGATGATGATGGTGATGGTGATGGTGATGGTGATGGTGATGGTGATGATGATGATGATGATGATGATGATGATGATGATGATGGTCATAGTGATGATCATGATATTAATGATGGTCATTCTAACAATTGGATGATGATGGCGATAATGATGATGTTCATGATGATGAGATGGATGAAGAAGATGACCAATGGCATGATCAATGGAAATGTATTAGGTATTGATTAGGTTGAAATATTTTTTATGATGCTCAATTCTTGTTGTTGATTACTTATAATATATTTTTTGTAGAGGTCACTAATTAAAAAGTATATACAATGATTACAATGTATGCATATTATTTATGTTATGTTCTATGTAATTTTTAACATAAGTATCATATAAGTTGTAACTAACTTAAGAAAAATGATTTACATATGCAAGAAACTATACCCCTTTAATGAGGATCGTACGTAGTGACATGGATCGGGAGGTATAAATTTATTATATGCTTGCTTTCTCTTTACCTTCAACATTAACTTTAGGAAAACTTCATCAATATTAGCCTCATTTTATAGCAAAATATTTTTCTCCTTCAACTATATGTCTCATTTGATGGGCTATAGATACCACCAAATAGGTATCTATCAGATTTGTCTTCCTCAAGTGAGGGAAATGTGAGAATGGAAGAGGATAGTGAGACATGTAGCAGGTCTACAAAAGAGAGACAAACTAGAGGTCAAAAGATTAGAAGAAAATTCAATAAATGCATACAATGTTTCCTTTCTCAAGGGGGGTCATGTTCTTATGATGATGAGACAAAGGACAACATCAAGGTTCCCTTGAGGTACACACATCTTGAGAAGGAATGGGTATCCAAGGAATTACCTCCAACTAACACTAATTTTTTTGTTAACGAGAGGATATATCGCATAGCTCCATCATCATTACATGATTTGGGCCTATTTTCCATGGATGGAATAAAGGTCAGTTATAACAAATTTTTGGAATTGATGGATTATGTAAGACCTTATTACAATTACAATAATTGGATGGATAGTTCAATATGAGAAAAAAAAAAGTATGTGTAGGTATGCATTGTCAGAAAATTATCTACAAATGGAAAGAAAAAGATCAAAGTAAAAGACTTGATGTGTACATTGATGGAAGGCCAAAAGCAATAGGGAACATTGCAGATTTTATAAATAGTAGGCATCTTGAGTCAACTAATAAGTGACCCAATTGCATTTTCGAGGCATGTGAAGGAAAACATTTTTTTGTATGTGTGATAAAATCAATGAGTTCAAGGGAAGAGCTGCTAATTGATTACAATTTGAATCACACAGATACAAAAAAAATTAATATCATGGGACTTGTAAGTACTATATATGTAATATTTAAACTAATTACTTTCGATTAGAACTCCAATGTACAATATACCATTTTATTAATAAGGTTTTTTGCTAAGTTGACTATTCCTTTCATTATGTTGATGTTTTTATATATATTCTTTGTCACAGGGTGACATGGCCAATCCATCAAATGACAGAGGTAGAGATGTTGCTCCCACCCCTTCTCTAGCATAGGTAAACCTTCTGTATAAAAATTTATGCAATTGTAATTTTACAAAATGTCATATTATTTTGTTATTTTTGTTAAGGTTTTGGACTTGTTTTGATTGTTTTACTGATGTTTTTGTCACAATTTGAGGCTTAGGGAAAGGGAAAAGAACATATTACTCAACAACAAATACTTCTTGAAATGGTAGCCATATTATTATGTGATTATTATGTGATGATGACATCACATATAGTAGTGACCCTATAACCATGTGTAAAAAGACCCTCAAGAGCATCAATCTATAAATTCTTGGGCTTGTGATAGATCCAAATCCAACAGAAGAGAAAGAGGCCACAAGAAATGAATTGTGTCATAGAGCAAATTGTCTGGAAGTAAGCAACAATGAATCTTTTGCTAGGACAATAGTTCAATAAAGCTTTATGTTTTATACTAATTTATGGATCATGAACCACAATATGTATGTTTTGTTATAGCAATTTTTGAGACCTTACCGAGTTGTTCCACTTGACAAGGGTACCACTATAGCTCCTACATGTATGTGGTTTCAATTCTCAATCATCAGAAGAGACATTATTTTCTTCATGATTATTATTGATAGTTTGATATTACTATTGTCATGTTTTTGCAATCTATATTTAAAAAAGATAATACATTATGTATGTATGTATGTATATATGTATGTATGTATCTATGTGTATATATATGATTATTTTCTAGGTCTTGATGATGTGCATATGCCTCCTTCCATGAGGTCAACCAGCATTCCAAGATTGTTGGCTGCTAGATCGGCAACAAGAAGCCTGCAAACATCCACACCTGTTGCAACTAGAGCTGGTAAATCCTCGCCTTTATACATTTTTTTATGTGTTCAATATGATTTTATTTGTACTTTATTGTTCATTTGAGTATAGTATGACATTGATTAACTTTGTGCAGGGACAGGTACACCTTCTTATGATGATAGAATGTATACTAGTACTAGTGATAATTTACCAACCTTTCCTAGAGCAGTCTATGTTACTTCTACTGGATTATTGGAGGCATTATTGTTGATGGCGAAGAAAGATAGGATTCCCTTAAAATTTCCTAAGCTTCTAGGTCCTTTAAAATTGTAATGGTTTAGAGTGTAGTTATAGATTAATTATTCATAACTCATTTTTTACTAATGATCCCATGCTATTTTTGTAGGAAATGGCTTTTTTTTATGAAACTTTTTATGATTTAAAATTGAAGATATTTGGGCCCACATTATGTAAAAGGTACATAGCTTGATATAATTGGTTGCTACAGCTTTTCATTCATCCATTTGTTGTAATATATTCAAGGTACATAGCTTGAACCAATTTTTTTATCTAACAATTTTGTTTTTTGTTAAAATGTGGAATGAATAAGGCCTTGAATTAAAATATCAGCTCATTAAGACTATGGAGGATCTCTTTGGTCAAAATATTTTGAATAGAGTCCAAATTCTTAAAAAAATTGCAAATATCTAAAGACCGTGAGAGACAAATACAAAAGGGCTCTAAAGCTCAACCCAAAGTACGAGTGTCCTCCTATGGTTCTAAAGCTAGAGTCAAATGAAATCATTGAAGATGAAAAAGAGATAAGACTAAGAGATAAAGGAATTAACCCACCACTTGACAAAAATAGGTATGTGGTAGTATTAATGTAATTATGCACAAATTAGTGATCTCTAGTTATTCATTAAAATTCTTGAATTGATTACAATAACTACTTGAGTTTCTTAAAATAACTCAATATATAGACATTCTGAAAAAATGTTATAGACTATCTTGGAGAGTTTATGAAGCCTTTACTCTTTTAAATCTTTCCTTCAGAATAGTAAATGCCACTTGGTGAAAAAAATACTTATTTTACAACTACTCCATAGCAATTCCACTTTGTTCTAAATAAATAAATGATAGGAAGAATGAAAATCCCCTCGATTGATTAGATAAATTTGACTATAGTCCACCCTATACATACTAAATAAAGCCATGCCATCAAGTATTCAATTGTAGATACAAAACTAGATAAGAATCTTGCAAACTAAACTTATCTAGAAAATAAATTTATACCTCTGATTGACATACTTTTATTTTTCTTTTGCAATAATGATTGATGGGGTTACAACTGGTAAGGGTGTTGGTAATTTCACTTTTGGTGTATATAGGAAGCTCAATTCTACAAGATGGGATTGTTAATGGAAGTCACAGTGATGAAACACCATAATCTTAATTCTCTGCATGTATAGGTAGAAATAGTTTTCCTTTGCTCCTCAACATGTTGGAAATGAGAATGGAGTAACTGAGAGGGGGAGGGGGTGAATCAGTTACCACAAAAACATTTCACAGTCCCTTAGATGTCTAAAAGCTTGTTCTTAGTTATAAGTTACTGAAACTTGATAATGCAGAAAATTATTAAGAACTGATAACCAAAAACAATTCAGCAATCATGAACACTAGAGACACCAGATTTAACATGGAAACCCAATATGGGAAAAAACACCAATGTAACTAGTTACTATTTTTCACTCTTCTGAAGTGAGCCCTATTAGGAGCCAACCCTGTTAAAGGTTACAAAACACACTGTTAGGTGTGATCCTGTTAGAGGATTTAATCACCCTGTTAGGAGTGGCCTTGCTAGAGGTCTTTAGAACAATTCAACTTAACTATCACCTTGTTAGAGGATTTATAGAATGGCTGTTAAACCAACTCTGTTAAGAGATTTTGAGTTCAATGTTATAATGGTTAGAAAGCAACAATGAAGTGATCTAATACAATATGCAACTTATCTTTGCTCATTACAGATCTCTGTTATTCTTGACCGAATCCTTACTGATCAAATACAACTTTTGAGCTCCTTCAACGCATTTGATCCTTCATCAGACTTTTCTGAACATTCACCCTTTTATTTCACACCATAATGCACCTTCATAACTTTTTCACACACTTCTTTTGATTTACAACTTGAGTGACCATATATACCTTTCAGATTATCTTAGTCGGCTCAAATCATTGACCAATAATCAAACAAATACGATAGTTGGCTAGAAATAATTAAAATTACAAACTAACAAATCCCTTTACTGGTCGAACCTGCTAAGTTAATACTGTTTAGAAAATAATTCCTGTGTTAACCGACTGAGCTCGGTTAATACAACGAACTCCGTGAAAACCCTTCAATCACCGGGAGAACTCAGTAAATAATGAGTTTCCATAGATGACCGAGTGAGCTCGGTGGAAACTGTTTTTGCCAAATTCCTTTGTTGACCGAGTGATCTCGGTTAACACTGTCTACCTCATTTCTTTTGATAACCGAGTGAGCTCGGTTAACACTTGTCTACCTTATTTTCTTTGATGACCGAGTAAGCTCGGTTAATACTGTCTGCTTCATTTTCTTCGATGACCGAGTGAGCTCGGTTGACACTATCTGCCTTATTTTCTTCGATGATCGAGTGAGCTCGGTTGATACTGACTACTTCATTTTTTTCGATGATCGAGTGAGCTCGGTTAGTTGAGACTAATAACTGATATGAAATTTGTGTGACATTAAGGAAAACATTATCCAACAATCTCCCTCTTTGGCATTGATGGCAACACAACATGTCATAACAAAATGAAATTTTGAAATAAGTCCAACAAGATAACAGACTTCTCCCTCTTTTAATAGTCTCCCTCTTTTAAGGATCCTCATAGTAGATTTTTCAAATTTCACAAATTTCAAAAGGATATGACAGTAGATCTCTCCCTCTTCGACAACACATGCCAAAGATAACAGAAGTAAAGTGAATTGCAATGTACCTTTAGTACTGATTCATATGCAATGATTTCTGATTAAACTGCATCAACAGATAGATCTTCAATCTTATATGCATTGATGCATCACTAAAACTTATTTTAGTAAACTTTAGATAGGGGAATGACCCCTAACTTACCTCTAAGATACAAAAATGTATCCTTAGATAAGGGCTTTGTGAATATATCGGCAATTTGTTCCTTTGTGTGAACATATTCCAATCTGATCTCCTTGTCTTGCACCAATTTTTTGACAAAATGATATTTGATTGCAATATGCTTGGTCTTGGAATGCATCATTGGATTCTTGGATATGTTGATTGCACTAGTATTGTCACAGAACATAACAACTAGTTCTTTGATTTCCATCTTCATTCCTTGTAATAACTGCTTAAACCAAACAATGTTGGAATAGTTGCTGCAGCAACATACTCTACCTCTGCTATAGATTGGGATGTATAATTTTGCTTTTTGCTTGTCCAAGAAACCAATCTCTTTTCAAGAAAGAATGCTCCTCCACTTGTGCTTTTTCTGTCATCAAGATTCCCTGTCCAATCAGCATCAGTAAAAAATTTCAAATCCAAATTACCTCCAAATTTGTACCATAGTCCATAATCTTCAGTTTCTTTCAAATATCTCATTATTCTCTTGATTGCCATTAGGTGAGTTTCTCTTGGTTTTGCCAAAAATCTTGCAACAATACCAACTGCAAGAGCAATATCTGGCCTGGTATGAACTACATATTGCAACTTTCCAATCATAGATCTATACAATGTTTGATCTACTTCTTTGGATTCATCATCTTTGGTAAGTTTCAATCTAGTACACATAGGAGTTCCAACAGGTTTACAGTCCTCCATACCAAACTTTTTCAATATCTCCTTGATGTATTTTGATTGAGTAATGAAGATGCCATTCTTATTTTGTTGAATTTGAAGACCAACAAAGAATTTTATTTCACCAAACATAGACATTTCAAATTTCTTGTTCATTTGTTCTGAAAATTCTTTGCAAAGATCATCATTCCCTGTGAAAACAATATCATCTACAAATATTTCTGCCAAGACAATCTTATTATCTGGTCCTTCCTTTATATACAAGCTACTATTATCATTAGTTCTTTGAAAACCAATCTGAATAAGATAGTTATGCAATCTTTCATACCATGCTCTAGAGGCTTGTTTCAGACCATGTTCCTTTTATCTGGATCAACAAAACCTTCAGGTTGTTCAATGTAAACCTCTTCATCCAGTATTCCATTGAGGAATGCTGACTTGACATCCATCTGATAAACTTTGAATCCTTTGTGAGCAGAATATGCAAGTAAGGTTCTGACTCCTTCCAATCTTGCAACAGGAGCAAAAGTTTCCCCATAATCTATGCTTTCTTCTTGAGAGTATCCTTTGCATACCAATCTAGCTTTGTTTCTGGATACCTTACCATCTTCAGTCAACTTGTTTCTGAATACCCACTTGGTTCCAATTATATTCTTATCTTTAGGTTTGGGTACAAGAGTCCATGTCTTTTTCTTCTCTATCTGTTCTATTTCCTCATTCATTACCTCAATCCAACTATCATTTTCCAATGCATCTTTAATACTTCTAGGTTCAAAATCAACAAGTAAACAAGTATTTTTCAACTTACTTCTTGTCAGGGTTCCTTCAGATTTATCTCCAATGATCTGATCTGGTGTATGATGTCTTCTGACATATTTGGCTAATACAGGTTCTTTACCTCTTGAATGAGTTTCATTGATATCTTCTTGTGCTTCAATTTCATGTTCAGGTTGTTCTGGCTTGGTTGCTTCAGACTCGGTAGATACTTGCTCGGTAGTGTCTGAATATTGTTGTGGCTCAGTTTGAATTATTTGCAACTTGGTTGCTGAAGACTCAGGAGTTGAGGATTCTTGAGTGAACGGTATACTTGGTATAGTATCTGGTTCAATGTAAACAAATCTCTTGTAATCTTCAGGTATCTTTTTGCTTTCTTCTTCTAATTTTTCTGCAAACTCATCAACTTTCACATGTGCACTTTCTATGACTTTGTGAGTGGATAGATTTAAACATCTATATGCTTTGCTTTTGCAAGAATATCCCAAAAATATTCCTTCATCACCTTTTACATCAAATTTTCCTTTTCTAGATTCTTTCAAAATATAACATTTGCTTCCAAATACTTTCAGATAACTTACATTGGGTTTGTAGCCATACCATAATTCATAGGGAGTCTTGAATGAGTCCTTCTTCAACTATACTCGATTTAAGGTATGAACTGCAGTGCTGATGGCTTCCTTCCAGTATTTGATAGCAATGTTTTTTTCTATCATCAGGGTTCTTGCACAATCCATAATGGATCTGTTTCTTCTTTCAGCTATTCCATTTTGTTCTGGAGTTCTTGGTGCTGAAACCTATCTTTTAATACCTCTTTCAATGCAGAAGGTATTGAATTCATGTGAAATGAATTCACCACCTCTGTCTGACCTTAAACATTTCAGCATTTTCCCTGTTTCTTTTTCTACTCTTGCCAAATACCATTTGAATTTCTCAAATGCTTCTGATTTATTCTTTAGATACATGACAGTCATCATTCTTGAATAGTCATCAACAAAAAGAATGAAAAACTTTTTTCCAGTATAGCTTTCTATTCCAATGGGTCCACATAAATTAGTATGCACAATTTCTAATATATCTTTAGACTGATAGTTTTTACCTTTAAAACTAGTCTTTCCCATTTTACCAATCTGACAATTCTTGCATAGACCAACCTCAGGTTTCTTGATGTTAGGAATGCCTCTTACTTTCTTGAATTTTCTTATTTTTACCAAATTATCAAAATTGACATGGCACAACCTTTTATGCCATAACCAACTTTCTTCAATTTGAGCAATAAAACATGAGCATTTACCAAGTTCTAGATAGAACAAGTTACCTTTAGTTTGGGTGCCAGATCCTATCAGTTTTCCTTGCTCATTCAATAGTCTTGCCTTTCCATGCATGAATTCCACCTTGAATCCAGTATTTAGTAACTGTGCAACACTTAGCAAATTATGTTTCAGACCTTCAACCCAATAGGCATTATTACATATAAGTTCTTTGGATAGACAGATTCTTCCTCTTCCTTTTATGAAACGAGGTTCATTATTACCAAACCTTACACTGCCACCATCATAGTCTTCAAACTGATCAAACTTAGTTTTATCACCAGTCATATGATGTGAGCAACCGCTGTCTATAATCCATGTATCATTCTTACTTACATGAGAGATAAGAGCCATTTTATCTTCGTCATCACTGTCAGAGTCATCTTTAACAGCAATATAAACAATTTCATCCTCACTATTATCAAAATCCTTAGAATTTTCAGCCATGAAACATGATTTGTTACCTTTGTTCTTAAAGTCTTTCTTGCCATTCCATTTGTGATCTTTCTTTTCATCATTGTTTTGCTTTTTTGGGCACCTTGCTGCAATATGACCAATTTCATCACAAGAAAAATAGATTAGAGGAACTTTACCTTTGTATTTTCCCCTGCCTCTAGAATATTTCCTTGCTAGTAGAGCTTCAATCACTTCGAGATCACTGTCTGAACTTTGGCTTGATTCATTTTCACTTTCTGACTGTGATTCTATCTTCTTTTTGTTTTTCTCTTTGAGTGAGAGCTTGGCTTGAAATGCTGATTCAATATTTTTGGAGGTTGGAACATAGTTATCAAAGTTATCTAGTTCAAATGCAATTATTCTTCTGACTATGGCCTCAAGATTTATCTTATGATTTGCTTCACACCTTCTTTCCTGAATTGCAAAGACTCTGATTGCATAAACAGGAAGCAAGGTTCTGAGAACTTTGCTTACAACTGTTTCTCCTTTGATGTCACCTCCAACTGCCCTGATTGCACTTACACATGCTTTAACTCTTTCAACATACTTTGCAATTTTTTCATCCTCTCTCATCCTCATTTGATCAAATTGTCCTCTTAGACTTTCTGCTTTTGCTCTTCTTACATTATCATCTCCTCCATAGATCTCTTTTAGCTTGTTTCACATGTCAAAGGCAGTTTTGCAGTCCTTAATGTCATCAAATTCTTCATAGCTGAGAGAAGATGCTATGTCTATCATCATATTGTTGTGAGTCTTCTTTTCAGCAATATCATTAACTGACAATGTGCCAAAAGGTTCTTCATATTCTTCTTCAAGGTATTTTAGTCCAGTATCACCAACAGTAGCCAGATGAAGTTTTATCAATCCTTGCCATGCTGAGAAGTTATCTCTGTTAAGTTTTGGAATTTCTCTTTTGTAAGACATCTTGATCTTTGGCTTAGAACCTTGAAATCTTTTCCTGCAAGCACCAAAAGCTCTGATACCAATTGTTGGAAATGAGAATGGAGTAACTGAGAGGGGGAGGGGGTGAATCAGTTACCACAAAAACATTTCACAGTCCCTTAGATGTCTAAAAGCTTGCTCTTAGTTATAAGTTACTGAAACTTGATAATGCAGAAAATTATTAAGAACTGATAACCAAAAACAATTCAGCAATCATGAACACTAGAGACACCAGATTTAACGTGGAAACCCAATATGGAAAAAACCACCAATGTAACTAGTTACTGTTTTTCACTCTTCTGAAGTGAGCCCTATTAGGAGCCAACCCTGTTAAAGGTTACAAAACACAATATTAAGTGTGACCCTGTTAGAGGATTTAATCACCCTGTTAGGAGTGGCCTTGCTAGAGGTCTTTAGAACAATTCAACTTAACTGTCACCTTGTTAGAGGATTTATAGAATGGTTGTTAAACCAACTCTGTTAAGAGATTTTGAGTTCACTATTACAATGGTTAGAAAGCAAAAATGAAGTGATCTAATACAATATGCAACTTATCTTTGCTGATTATAGATCTCTGTTATTCTTGACCGAATCCTTACTGATCAAATACAACTTTTCAGCTCCTTCAACGCATCTGATCCTTCATCAGACTTTTCTAAACATTCGCCCTTTTATTTCACACTATAATGCACCTTCATAAATTTTTCACACACTTCTTTTGATTTACAACTTGAGTGACCATATATACCTTTCAGATTATCTTAGTCGGATCAAATCACTGACCAATAATCAAACAAATACGATAGTCGGCTAGAAATAATTAAAATTACAAACTAACAAATCCCTTTACTGGTTGACCCTACTCGGTTAATACTGTTCAGAAAATAATTCCTGTGTTAACTGACTGAGCTCAATTAATACAGCAAACTCCGTGACAACCCTTCAATCACCGGGAGAACTTGATAAATACTGAGTTTCCATAGATGACCGAGTGAGCTCGGTGGAAACTGTTTTTGCCAAATTCCTTTGTTGACTGAGTGATCTCGGTTAACATTGTCTGCCTCATTTCTTTTGATAACCGAGTGAGCTCGGTTAACACTTGTCTGCCTTATTTTCTTTGATGACCGAGTAAGCTCGGTTAATACTGTCTGCTTCATTTTCTTCGATGACCGAGTGAGCTCGGTTGACACTACCTGCCTTATTTTTTTCGATGACCAAGTGAGCTCGATTGATACTGATTGCTTCATTTTCTTTGATGACCGAGTGAGCTCGGTTAGCTGAGACTAATAACTGATATGACATTTGTGTGACATTAAGGACAACATTATCCAACACAACATTGTATAAATACCTTTGTGTGCCCTTTCAGGCTTCAAAGGTGTGAATTTGTGTTAATCTAAATATCAAGTAGGAGATAAAATGTGAATTTGATTTTGAAACCACTATTTTGTAATGGCAATAAAATTGAAGCTCATGTCCCCTCTAAATAATGGAATCGGTTATACATATTTGTGTTTGGTGCACTTATAGGAGAGTTTCCCCTGAATTTTTGTTGAGTCATAAGTAAATCTTGACTGTTTGGCTTGTCATGTTTTCATAATGATGGAGTCATGCTAGGGTGCTCTCTATGCACAATAACTATAGGGATATTAGTGCATCGATATCAACATTTTGTTCATTCCAATAATAAATTAGGCATACTATTTTGAAATTGATATTAAATTTTTGATTGGATCTATTTGAGGTGAATAAAAATGTCAGTATTATTTTGAGGTAGCAAACAATCTAGAGATGTATTTACCAAATTGCAAGCTTGGAAAGATGCTTGGAATTGGCTCTAGAAAACCTTCTAGTCTGTTTATGTTTGTTGAGCATGTTCATCTGAAAAACATGATAATAACTACTATAGTGACTCTAGAAGCACTTTGGGGCATGGCAACTACATCTAGAACAAAAAAAATGTACTCATCAACAAAATCACCAAGCATTAGTCCCATAACCTCCATGAGAACTCCAACTCTACTTGATTTTGTAAAAGAAAGTTTGTAACAACCAAACACCCAATCATGAGCCAATAAAACCTTCTAACATAGCTTTAAGTAGAAAAAAGTGTGTTTTTGTTGCTGCAAATCATTTTATTAATTATCATGTTTCACGACCTCACCATACTAGCTAATAATTACATATTTGAATAACATCTAAATTTCAAGAACTAAATATACATATTAGGGTTTGACTAAAGTGGATCCCCATACAACCACCCTATTTCCTCATGTTCATCATGTCCCTATACAAGATTCAAATGCATAAAATGTGAATGATCTTCTTTAGGAATTTGAATCAGATTAAGGGATCACCTACAAGAGTTTTTTCATGCATTTCATAGTGTCTAACATATCAAAGTGTCCATCATCAACACTAGTGTTATATTTGATCATCAAAGAAGGGGAAGGCCATAATATTCCTGTGTCTATGTCCTGATTTTGTGTCCAAGTAATCGTTGGAGTCCCTAGATTAAGTGGTAGAGCCCTAATTTGGTCACCACAAATTACAAGAATGTCCTCTACCAGTAATGAGACAAATGCATGCTCACGTGATTGTAAAATTAAAAAAATAATATTATTCATTTGGAATACAAAAAATATGTCATAAATTGAATTTATTAAAATATGATGGTGACCACAAGATGTTAACAAAACTGTTTGGAAGTATATCATTTGTTCAAACACTAAAACTAATGGTAGATTGCATCCTTGGAAATCTCTATAATACTATAAATCATCAAATATCCTTATGACACTAACAACATGCTTGAAGAATTAAGTACAAACTGTAACATGCAATTTGCACCATATTTGTACCACCCTAATATCGACATAGTATGGAAACAATGGCGTGTTTATTTGGATTGTGGATTTAGGTAGAAATTTTTACAAGTAAGATTGTGGATTTATATAATCTAAAATATGTCAAAGTTTACATAAATATGTTGCAAGACACATCAAAGGATTCACAAGCTAGGAAAGAGAAGGTTGGTCAACACCATCTTGGCTGTAATGGATATATGAAAATTCACTCACACCTTTTAAGTAGTAGTAAATGAAATTTCATATCAATTTTTTAATATAAAATTACAAATAAGAAATACATTCAATATTGACAATATTATAGAAAAAACGTAAGGCATTGAATTTAATCTAGTTCGCAGAGAAGAGGACAAACAAATTGGCTTCAAGCAAGGCTATAAAGAAGTGGTTGCTTGCCACCACATAGATTCCATTGGCCAAAGAGATGTAGAAGATTCTAGTGCACTAGTTCACACACAGGTAAATAGGCCTAATGAATAATAACATAAATTGAGAACTTCATGAGAAATAATCTATTTGATGTTAATTTCTAAAAATGATAACAATGTGCACATGACATTTCATTGCAACCTACTACTCCCAACACAAATCTTACACATGATGACAAAGGCACAGATCCTACACATGACGAAGGCCTAGATGTGGATAAAAATGATACAGGCACATATTTAAATTCTATTAAAAATTAATTATATAATTATTAGTAAAATTTAACATCTTAAATTACAATTGGTGTAACGTTTGTGTGATAATTTTTGAGTATGCAGAGTGTGATGTCAATTTTGAGCATGTTGAGGTTGGGGTTGAACAAAATGTGAGAGTGGATGATGTGCAACTATCAGGTGAAGAAAAATCACAATTATTTTTTTTAGATTAATGAAATACTTATAATATTTTTTTAAAAAAAGTTTAGAATTAAACCCATTTATTTCTTATTCCAGGGGCACAACAGCCTTATCCTCGAAAAAAGAAGAGGAAGCCTCATATCATAAGATCAAGACCACAAGAGCCACAAAAGAATGTTGAAGATGGTCACAATGTGACTATTAGCCTTTATCTTCAACAAAATAAAAAACAAAAGAAGAAATGAATGTTAAAAACCTTGTTTGATGATGAATGTGTTGATGAATTTTTATGATTGTTTCTTATTCATGAATTTTATGTCATGTTATTGAATATTGTTATGTGATTATAATGGTTGACATGTTCATGAGTTATTGATTAATGTTTATAGGTACTAATGAATTAAATAATAAAATGATTGATGTGTTCACAAATTATTGATGAATGTTTATATGTATTAATCAATTATATGTCGTGTTAATGAATGTTATGTGATTATAATGATTCAATGATATACTTCTAAAATGAATGAATGAAATATTTACTTAGTTTTAATAGGAAATTTAGAGTGATATGATAGAGGCATGTGAACTATACAATATATGGTCCCATCATTTCTTCCCAAATGCCTTACCAACTTGACACTTGAATAAACCTTCACTAAATATCATCATAATACCTTCTAAATAAGATCAGATGGATCGAACTCATTTGTTGATTACAAAGGCTTTATGAACAAACTACCAATGGAAGCTTGACCATTTCCACACAATCTAATTTGAATGTCATATGATGAATATGGCATAACAGTGACACATGCAAAGATCCAAACCTTTTGAACACACACTTCAAACCAAATAAATAACCTCAATGCACTTGAATGATACAGAACCAACTCATTTTCAAGTTGTTCATCATTTTTTTGCTTCAACCCCATCATCCTCTCCATGGCATCAAGCCTCATTATCTATCTCTTTCTCGATAGTATAGCTCTACCCCCTTTCCTCTCACAATTTTTTCCTCTTCTCGTCTTTCTCTCTTTTCTTCTTTCCATTACTCAATGATCCCTTCAATGCATTGTTATATCAATCAAAACATATAAATATGCTTTAAATGTTGATGATAAATGTAATTTCCTCTAGGATAGAATTCCTTAGCGACTTAAATGCAAAAAATTTAGGAATGAAATATATGATTTATGGAGGGTCCTCTTGTATGAGGCATTTATATCTATAGGTTTTTCCCAAGGATGGATCCATTCATATATTTCAGCTTACAATAATGAAAGTATTCTTCTAAGATTTGGATTAAATTTATATTTTGGATTAATTTGTTTCATCCGCCTTGGTTTTAGGCAATGCAGAAGGAGGCCCTAGTTTAATACATAATCTCAATTGATATGCATAGGAAATCAAGTGGAGCTGAAAAATGCAACATGTTTGCATTTTTTTATACAGGTCATTAATATAAATGTGTTGCATCTTTTTAGCTCTACCTATTGTCCATGCATATGGAATGTTATTGCATGCACATTCTTGATTCAGAGTGGTTATTGAATCTTATTTTGCATGGGAGGGAGAGAAAACAAAGAAATATGGATGCTTAGTTGGCTATAGACAATGGTTCTTCACTATTTTACATTCTATTGTTCAATTCCTTTTTTTGACTATTGCTACATTCTACATTTTGATGTTATTCGAAGAAATGTTTTGCTTCTTTTTGTTGAAATGTGTCATGCCCCCATTCACTAAAACTGATCTCTACTAATTGCAACCATATTGGTAACATGTTGATCTTAGTCTTCTTAAAGTTTTTTCTATAAACACTAATTGATCATGATTTCATTGTATTTAGTTGTAGGGTACCAAGTAGCAGAACTAAAAACTTAAGCTAGAGTGCCTGAGTTTGACAATGATACTTGATGTTTGTTACTACATTACCAATCCCTTTTATTAATTTATGATCTAGTTAAAACATTAGCGGTTTTAATTTCCTCATTAAAAGCATTTTAGTTATAACTTATTTTTGTATCATGTCTTTATTGTCTCTCACATGCATTATTTTCATTATTGTATATGGGGATGCTTGAATTTTAAAGTCTCCAACATAGTACTTACTTTCAGTGGGTGAACATAGTAGGTTCTAGGTGAATGCCCTAAAATGGACTTAACATAAGTACTATGAATTACTTATTAAGTTATTGATAACTTAGAAGTTTGAATTTGAAATGTTTGTTACATTAGAAAATAGATTTTGAAAAAATGTATTTGTGAATAGTGAACTAAGATAGTTGCATATATGCCCTTTATATCTTTTGGACTATTATTTTATATGAACACCATCCTTGTTTTTTTGACTACTAATATAAAAATCATTACTACACACACACACACACACACACACACACACTATATATATATATATATATATATATATATATATATATATATATATATATATATATATAAGACATAATATGGAGACCTAGACTTTATATTAAAGGCTTCAAGCTACAAATGAGAGGCCTCAAAGACTTTTTCTATCAAGCTAAGAGATTTAACACCCACTTCAAGATATAATTGAATTATAACCAAGGTTAGAGACTATCTATCCTCAATGGTGGAAAAATGATGGATACATAGAAATATTATTGAAAGAATACATTAACTCATTCAATGTTCTCCATTATGTGACCTATTCTTGCATAGTAGTTAATCCATATTCTATTAGAGATAGGGCATTCTAAGATGACTTTATAGACTTCTTTTAGTGAGACCTTAAAATATAGATTGTTCGAAGTGTGTCAAAAGCTAAGGAGAATGAGGAGTTTAGTTTCATTGATATCCAAGGTCCCATGACTAATTTGTGGATGAAGTTTATATAAGTGACATCAAGAAAATGGACTATTAATGCACATGTTTAGTAAAGCTATTGATTTTGTTTGCAAAATGGTATCTAAAAAATAGATGATAATGTATTGAATGTAGACCATAATAAGGAGAACCTTAAAGCCTTATCAAATTCATAATTACTTCCTAGACTATTTCCAAAGTGACACCCAAATCATTGAAATCTGGCTCTTGAATTACATGGTATCTTTGTCAGTAGGTATATTTTTGATGCGTGCACAACATACCTAGAATTACTTATTACATTCATTTCATCATAGAGAAACTAGAATCCATTGAATAATGGAAAATCAAAGAAGCCAAAGATCTGCACCCTAATAGAATAGATGATTAATGTCTTCATTATTCTGTGGCAAAAAGATTTGATCATTTTTTCACCATTGAGGATAGACGGTCTCCTAAAATGACAAGGTCATTAAACGTTAATGGAAAAATATTCATTAAGGCATATTCAATCTTGACAAAATATTCATTTATGATGGATTGATAGTCTCCTAAAATCATAGGGTCATTAAGCAACACAAACAATATCACCAACCATAGATAAAAATCTATGCTCGCCTTGATGTCTTCTAATCAACCCCCATCATATTTAATTTTACTAGTCATTCCTCAAATAGGTCTTGAATGAATGAATGATATACTTCTAATATCTATGGTCACAATATTCATCCTAATGTTACTTGAATTTGAATTTTATTTTATTTTCAAAAAAATAATACATTCTCTAAAACCAAATGGAGCCCTTCCACAAAGCAATAATCATAATTAATATTATTGGTGAGAGATAAGAAAACTTTAGAGAATTCATTCTTTTTGCAGAGGCTGAATAAAAAAGGTTATAAAATTATGTTCAAGGTGGATGTCATTGATGAGTATGATCTTGGAAAGGTGAAGGAATATGATTAAAAAGGCTCAAGCTCAATGAAACCAAGAAACAAAAGAAGAAAAAGGAAGAGGAAAGAGCTATCTTTGAGAATCAAAGTCATAAGGGACATATTGGAAAATAAGGTAGATAATCATAAAATAATGGAAATCAAGAAATCTATGGAGAAAGAGCAGGAAGCTGAAAAGAAAGGAGAGAGCTCATCAAGCCATCCTCTCTACATAAGCTAATTCTAAAATTGATTAGCTTTCCCTTTCTCCTTCGCAACCTTGACCTCATATATGTCATATATATGCTTTCTTAATCAAATAGTCTAGAATTACCTTCCTTCTATGCAACTCTTTCTTTACCCTTGTCATTTGCACCTTTTCTTGAACTTGAACCATCCTCTCAACATGACCCAATACCAAATACAGGCCACTTCAAGGTTGCTTACTAGTATGCCCTTGTTTCTCTTCACTAAGAATGTTGTTCTAGTTGATTATCATCCTCTTCATGCCATGCATGAACCTTGATATGTCAAGTTCTCTTTTGAAAACCTTGATACAATGAGATGATTTTTTATTTTATTTTTAAAACTCTAGTTGTCATCAAAATTTTAATGACAACTAGTTGATATTTTGACAATAACTGTCATCAATGGTATGACAAACTTGTCTAAAAAAACTCATTTTTTTTGATATTTCGACATAGCCTACCATTGAGGGCATGAAAAACCTGTTGAAAACAATTTTGTAAATTTTGATCTTTCAATGAGAATGGTTGTCGACAACCATTGCATAATTATTGAACTTTTGGTGTTTCCTACTAGTTATCTAATGCTACCTTATGACATAGATTGGGATAATTTTTGACAAAGTGATTCATCAATAAATTGACAGTCATGAACTATGTTGAAATTTTGATGAAATTATAGTGACAATAATTTTTGACCTTTAGGCATCGAACTATCAACCAACTCTCATTGAAAAATTGGCCCAAATTTACTAGTGGCTCCCACACCATTGCTCCCAATCTATCTCCATTGATGCTCCATCACCAAGCCTCTCAGCACCTCTCCACCTAGCCCACAGTCACGTGGGGGGCTAAGGGCCAATTTTTAAGCCCCTATTCAAATTTTTTAAGGGCTTTGCAATTTGTTTTGCTATAATGGGGGCCCTGTCAATTTTTTGCTTCTAACTTGAGCATGTGGGGATTTGTTTTGATTTGAAAGAAGTACTAGAAAGCTGATTCCAAGACAAAGATGATGGTGCACATATTTTTTGACATTCTTTCCATTTTGGTACATGTTTTTGTGCTCAAATTTAGGTGATGTCTTCAATCTTTCAGGGGGCATAAATTACTTGTTTTAGTTTCATTTTCTGATCTAAAAGAAGCACCAAAAGCCACTTCTCAAGCCCTATCCAAATTATCTTATATTTTCATTAGTATTTCTCAAAGGTACATTTGATACTCAAATTGAATCTTTTTTCCTCTTTTCTTGTTTACACATTCCTTCTAGTAGCTGGGGTTCAATATTTTGTATTGTGGGGGGTGTTTTGTATTATTGTTAATGCTATTTACATTAGTAAAACATAATGTTTTCAAAAATAAATGCAACACCTTCTAAAACAATGGTTGAAACCTCTTCGTGTCTAGAACTTCTAACCCCTCATAACTATCACACACAGAATTGTCATGTCCCCTATTCAAATAATTAAAAAAAAATAAACTTTGTTAAGGCAGGCAGGCTCCAAAAAGGTGAAATCTCGGAAAAAGGGGCTAATCTTTGGAAACCAATGGACTAATAAATAAAAATTATTATTAAATTATATTTTATTAACCCCTCTTGGATGTGAGTTAGGGTTATGCCCTCTTTAAAAGGGGTTTGGAGGCATTTTGGGCTCATTCTACATCTTGATTCTTGCTAATTTTCTTGTTGTTCTTTAGAGGTTGCCAAACCTGTGGAGAAGGAGACCCAATAATAGGAGTTTGCAGGTTTTTAGGAAGGCTAAGGATGGGATTTTGAAGCCATTCCATGTGCATTCTCATACAGAGTTTGCCTTTGTGCTGAATAGTGCCGATTTGGGTGCTTTCGGGGTTGTTTTTGGTTTGAGTTTGGGTTTTCAGTTGAGTGTTTCATATCAGTTTGCTTTGCTGTTGTATTTCAGATTTTATGATGTTAAAATAGAGCTGAATATATGTATTGGGTTGTGATTAAACTTCTGAGATAGTTTATGAGTGTTTTGTGTTGTTTCCGGGCATTTTTGTGTTAATTTCGGGAGCCCGATTGAGCATAGTTTTGCCCTACATTTGTGAGTTGTTGTGTAAAGGCTATAAAAATCTAGAAATTTCATTTTGTAGGCTGTTATGCTACTCAAATTTCTGTAAAAATGTCCATTTTCAGATTTATTAATAATTTGTGAAGTTGTGAAGTTTTGGCACTAATTTGGACATACCCGATTTGGGTTTTATTGGGAAATTGGCAGATCTTTGTAATATTGGTTGTTTGGTTTTAAAGTTCTGATTTGAGGCTGGAAATATCATAAAAAAATCAGTAAAGGGACATTACAGTGGTATCAGATCCGTGATCTTGCCAGTCTGAGGGTTTGTAGAAGTTGCATGTCAGTTTTAACAACTACCCAGATCTTGCATGTCAAGTTTTGATAACTACCCAGATCTTGCATGTCATATTTTATGATTGCATGCAACTAAGTGAAAGAGAAAAAAGATATTTGCAGTGAGAAAAGAATAAATAAATTTTTATCAAACCCCCAATTGAAAGCAAAAGTACAAAATCCAAGAAAAAAGTATGGCTGATCCAGATGAGATGGCAAAGAAATTCTTCCAAGACATCCAAAATACTCAGAAGCAAACAGTGGATGGTTTGGTGGAAACTAGAGAGGCTTTGCGAATATTGATAGAAAAATTACAAGGAATTGCATCTATTAATGAGAAAGGGAGCACTTCAGAGGAGCCAAGAAATGGGAGATCCACACCATCTAAATCAACCAAATCTATTTTCTTGCCTGCAGATGAGCCACCAGTACCAAATCCAGCCATTAATCCAGTGGAAGAGGTTACAGGTAATTTGATTACATTAAGAGCTACTTACAATGGCTTAGATGATGACTTTCGTAGTTCAGTTCCTTTTAGAGAATATGTGGATATGATGAACGCTTTGATGCCCAAGAAAGAGAACAGGAGGGAGCATGACACAAGTGGAAGAGAGCTCAAAAATAAAATAAGCAAGTTTACAGCACCTACTTTTGATGGAACAAATAAAATTTCAGCTAGAGCATGGCTACAAAAATTACAAACTTTCTTCACACTTAACCCCATGAAAGAGAGTGATGCTATTCAATTTGCAAGTCTACACTTGGAAGATGCAACCTATGATTGGTGGTATCATGGAATGACTACTCAAGGTCATGATCAGGTAACTACATTTGAAGATTTCAGTCAAAGGGTGATAGATAGATTTGACCTCAAGGATGATGAAGAGTACTTTAAAGAATGGTCAAAGTTGAAGCAAACCAAATCAGTTAATGAGTATATAGAAGAATTTCAAAAAGTGGCTGTTATGGTACCTGATATGAGTGAAAAGAGGATCGTTTATCTTTTTCTTGATGGTTTAGAAGATTCTGTTAAGGGTTTGGTTAAGGCTTTCTCACCCTCAACCTTATAGGAAGCTATCAAAAGAAGCTTGCAACTTGAAACTTGCGTGCCTATGAAATCAATCACTAATCAAAAACCCCCAAATCTTTGGCAACATAAGGGAAATTTTCAGAAAAAGACTTTCCCAACACTACCACCAAAAGATGTGACAAATGTGGCAAAAAAGAAGGTAGATGAAGAGACTAGGAGTGAATTACGAAGGAAAAAGGTTTGTTTTACTTGTAGAGAACCATGGGTTCCAGGACACAGATGTTTGGGGAAAGGTCAAGTGCACTATATTGAAGTTGCTTCAGAATCTGATTCAGATGAGCATGAGGAATTTCATGATACTAAGGAGGAGGTAGAAGAAGAGAAAGTAAAAGAAATCAGCAAGGATGGCACTTTAGCAGCATTATCAGGAGTCCCAAGATACCATCCCTTCCGAATTCGAGGGGTACTAGCAGGGCAAAGGTTGACTGTTCTTCTTGATAGTGGGGCAACTCACAATTTTATTGATGAGGGATTTGTCATGAAAAGAGGGCTTAAAGCAGAAGATTTTGAGGGATTCAATGTTACTGTAGCTGACGGATTCACTATGCCTTGCACACAGGTGGTGAAACAACACAAGATGACCTTAGGAGATTATGAGTTATGTGATGACTTCTATGTGGTTGGTATTGGGGAGACAGATCTTGTATTGGGTGTTCAATGGTTGCACTCTATCGAAGGCTATTACCTGAACCATCAAACTATGGAGTTTAAATTTCATTCCAATGGGAAAGAAGTCATATTGAGAGGGTTATCGAATGGAGCACCTAAGGCGGTCTCTACAAAGAGGATGGAGAGGACTTTTCGAAGATGACAAGTAACATGGGCAGCAGGAGTCATAATCCAACCAACAAGCTCTCCAAAGAATCAAGGTAATTTCCATTTTGAAATTCAAAATATTCTTGATAAGCATAGTATAGTTTTCAATGATTTGCCTCCAGGATTACCACCAGATAGAGGTTTTGAGCATGTTATAGAGTTAGAACAGGGTGCCAAACCAGTTATAACAACCCCATACCACCATCCAAGAGGTTATAAGGAAGAAATTGAAAAAACTATTAAAGAACTCCTGGACATGGGATTCATAAGGCCTAGCTCTAGTCCATTTGCATCATCTATGGTACTTGTCAAGAAAAAGGATGGTACAATGAGAATGTGTATACACTACAAGGCTCTAAACAAGAAGACCATAAAAAATAGGTATCCCATACCACGCATAGATGAACTCATTGATGAGTTACATGGTGTTGTATACTTCTCAAAAATTGACTTAAGATCAGGCTACCATCAAATCTGAATGAGGAGTGAAGATGTGGAAAAGACTGCTTTCAGATGTCACTATGGGCACTTTGAATTTCTTGTTATGCCATTTGGACTCACTAATGCACCTGCAACATTCTAATCTTTTATGAATAAGGTATTCAGTCAGCATCTTCGAAAATTTGTTTTGGTATTTTTGGATGATATCTTGATATACAGTAAAACATGGGAAGAGCATCTAAAGCACATAGACACTATTTTGGGAATCTTGAAGCAGCAATCCTTCTATGCTAAGCTATCTAAATGTGAGTTTGGTTTGACAGAGATCCTATATTTGGGACATATTATAAGCTCTAAAGGAGTACAGGTTGATCAACAAAAAATCCAAGCAATTTTGGATTGGCCTCCACCCACTAATCTTACACAGTTGAGAGGTTTCTTCGGGTTGTGTAGCTACTATAGGAGATTTGCCAAGGGATTTTCTCAGCTTGCTGCCCCCTTGACTGATTTGACAAAGAAAGGAGCTTTTGTTTGGACAGAAGAGGCACAAAAAACATTTGATAAGCTTAAGGAGGTAATGAGTTCATGCCCTGTGCTTGCAATTCCAGATTTCTCTTTACCTTTTGTTGTTGAATGTGATGCTTCGGGAGAAGGTATAGGGGCTGTCCTAACTCAAAGGGGACATCCAATAGCATTTGAGAGTCAAAAATTAAATCAATCAGAGAAAGGGTACTCCATCTATGATAAGGAAATGTTGGCAATCATGCATGCACTTCATAAGTTTAGACAATATTTGGTATGTGGGAGATTCATTGTAAAGACAGACCATAATAGCCTCAGGTTCTTCTTGAACCAAAGGGATTTGAATGATCATCAACAAAAATGGGTAAGCAAATTGCAAGCTTATGATTTTGATATTGAATACATGAATGGAAAGAATAATGTGGTTGCTGATGCTCTCTCAAGAAAGCCCACTTTGTGTTCCTTATCATCTATCTCTGCTGATTGGAAAGTCTCCATAATTTTAGAGTATGCTAAAGATTCATTTGCCACCAATATTTTGGATAAGTTAGTGGATGATAACAGGTACAAGGTTGTTGATGAATTGATTTATTACAAGAATAGGATCTTCTTAGTGCCAGGGTCAAAAACTAAGGAGAGGATATTGAGGGCCTTTCATGACACACCTTTGGCTGGTCACCAGGGATACTTCAAGACATACAGGCAAATTCGAGAGCGGTTTTCATGGAAGGGTATGAAGGAGGATGTCCTTAAACACATTAAGGAATGTATGGTATGCCAACAAAGCAAGAGTGAGCAAAATTTTCCTGCAGGGTTGTTGCAGCCACTTCCTATTCCCGAACAAAAATGGGAAAGTATTTCCATGGATTTCATTACTGGGTTGCCCAAGGTTCAAGGTAAGGATTGCATATATGTGGTGGTAGATAGACTAACGAAGTATGCACATTTCTTTCCTATCAAATCTGATTTCAAGGCATCACAAGTGGCCAAATTGTTCTTCAAGGAAATTTTTAGATTACATGGTTTGCCTAGAAACATTGTTAGTGACCGGGACAGTAGATTCCTCAGCTCTTTTTGGAAAGAGCTCTTTCATTTGGCAGGAACTGAACTCACTCCCAGTACTAGCTATCGTCCTCAAACAAATGGACAAACAGAGATAGTTAATAAATGGATAGAAGGATATTTGAGGAACTATGTTTCAAATCAACAACATGCTTGGGTGAAATGGTTACACCTAGGGGAGTATTGTTACAATACATCTCATCACATGTCTATTGGTATGCCTCCTTTTCGTGCTCTTTATGGTTATGATGCCCTTTCCTTTGTTGATCTAATACTTTCTGATAGCAGAGTACCTGTAGCAAGTGATTTCATCAAGCAAAGCCAAGACATAATAAGGTCCCTCAAAGATAATCTACAACATGCACAAAACCAACAAAAGATATATGCTGACAGGAAAAGGATTGAAAGATCTTTTGAGGTGGGAGATTTGCTATTTGTTAGGTTGCAGCCATATAAGCAAAGCACCTTGAAGAGAAGTGGGGCAGAGAAACTCAAGCCAAGGTTCTATGGGCCTTATAAAATCATCAAGAAGGTAGGAGAGGTAGCTTATGAATTGGAGCTCCCACCAAATAGCAAAATACATAATATTTTTCATGTATCTTGCTTAAAGAAGGTTCTAGGCCAGCAAACCATAGTATCTACAGAATTAACACCTCTTGATGATGAAGGGAAATTAGTTTTGATACCAGAAGAGATTTTGGATACAAGAGAGAAAAGGTTGAGAAATAGGAGCATCATAGAGCATTTGGTCAAATGGAAAGGATTACCACTAGAGGATGCAACTTGGGAAGGAGCACATATTCTTGAGAATTCCAACCTTCATTGCTTGAGGACAAGCAATATTTGGGAGGGGAGGACTTGTCATGTCCCCTATTCAAATAATTAAAAATAAATAAACTTTGTTAAGGCAGGTAGGCTCCAAAAAGGTGAAATCTCGGAAAAAGAGGCTAATCTTTGGAAACCAATGGACTAATAAATAAAAATTATTATTAAATTATATTTTATTAACCCCTCTTGGACGTGAGTTAGGGTTATGCCCTCTTTAAAAGGGGTTTGGAGGCATTTTGGGCTCATTCTACATCTTGATTCTTGCTAATTTTCTTGTTGTTCTTCAGAGGCTGCCAAACCTGTGGAGAAGGAGACCCAAGAACGGGAGTTTGTAGGTTTCCAAGAAGGCTAAGGATGGGAGTTTGAAGCCATTCCATGTGCATGCTCATACAGAGTTTTCCTTTGTGCTGAATAGTGCCGATTTGGGTGCTTTCGGGGTTGTTTTTGGTTTGAGTTTGGGTTTTCAGTTGAGTGTTTCATATCAGTTTGCTTTGCTGCTGTATTTCAGATTTTATGATGTTAAAATAGATCTGAATATATGTATTGCGTCATGATTAAACTTCTGAGATATTTTATGAGTGTTTTGTGGTGTTTTCGGGCATTTTTGTGTTAATTTCGGGAGCTCGATTGAGCATAGTTTTGCCCTACATTTGTGAGTTGTTGTGTAAAGGCTATACAAATCTGGAAATGTCATTTTGTAGGCTGTTATGCTACTCAAATTTCTGTAAAAATTTCCATTTTCAGATTTATTAATAATTTGTGAAGTTGTGAAGTTTTGGCACTAATTTGGACATACCCGATTTGGGTTTTATTGGGAAATTGGCAGATCTTTGTAATATTGGTTGTTTGGTTTTAAAGTTCTGATTTGAGGCTGGAAATATCATTAAAAAAATCAGTAAAGGGACATTATAAACCTCTTCGTGTCTAGAACTTCTAACCCCTCATAACTATCACACACAGAAGACCTTGATGATACAACTTCTCTAGTCAAAAAGATTGTGGTCTTGTTTAGATATAGCGCAACCAAATTTCAAAGTCAATATCAGACTTTGTAGCACAGGAAAAAGATGGATGAGGCAACGGGGTTGATTTCTTTATAGGTATCCAACACTCTATAGTTTCATCTCGATGGGTGCAATACCCCTCTAGATATGTGGACCAAGCTTGATGGCTTGTTTGGTGTAATGAATGAGTTCATGGAACTTTAGATCATGGTAGATCTTACCTCTCTTGTAATGAATTCTTTTCCATCCATTGAGGACTTCTTAATGAATTTCAAACAAAAAAGATATTTATTGGAGGGTTGTGGGAAAACCAAGACTAACACTAAGTGCATCTACCTAATTCTTTCTAAGTTTCGTGGAAACTTTCAGATTTTTGCTTCTACCTTCTATTCCACCAAAGATGCTTTGGGTAATAGATTTACCATGCCATCCTTTGAGGTTTTTTATGATTGTTTGAATCAAGAGCAACCTAAACTCTCTCAGTTGGATTATCTCACAAACTCACAGACTCATGCATTAGTAGCTTGGCCATCTTCTAGGATGAAGGAGAAGACACATAAATCACATTCTACAAAGTCTCAAATTGATTTTGGCCCTCACAGTTCATCAGGGCCACCTCCTCCTAAGGGGGGTAAACCAAAGCTAGAAATACCAAAGTGTGCTTATTGTAATAATCCTAATCATGATGAGCCATATTTCTATGAGAAGAATTTTGATGGCTATGCCAAATAGGTTTTAGATTTGGTAGCTCTCCTTCAAAAGAGCAACATTGATATCCCTTCTAATGCTGGCAAATCTTCTTCTTCTTCATCATTTTAGTTGGTAAATATATACAAAAGGGTCATGCACTATGTGCAACTGCTACTCTACCTTCTTCTAGATTGTTACTGGATTCAGGTGCTTCACACCATATGGCATATTCTCATGATTTGTTCTCTTCTTTTGAGGCTTCTCCTACTCCACACATTTTGATGAGGAAAAATATTGTTATGACTGTATGTTAGAAAGGTTCTATTGGCATCGATGATGGTATATTTCATGATGCACTTTGTGTTCCATCTTTTTCCTCTAACCTTCTCTCTATTTATCATATTACACATAGTGGGATAGGGAAAACAGTTGAGTTTGCACAAGATTCAATGCACATAAAAGTAAGTGAGACATGTAATATTATTGCTAAAGGGATTGTTGATCATTCTTCCCACCTATACTCCTCTCATTTTGGTCCACCATCTCCACTATTAGAGATTCACTCTCCTTCACAAGAGACTATTGAGGTGAGTTTAGGTTGCTTGAACTTATGTTTTGTTCCTAAGACCAATGTTGTGACTTCTACACCTCCACCTCCTATTCAAATCTCATCTACCACATGGCGTTATTCTTCAGTATTGCCTACTATTGTAGCTCCAATCATCTAGCCACCTACTATAGTTGTTGAGGATATATCAGAGGGAAAACATCTCCTCTTAGATGATAGATTCAACACACTTGTTATCCCACCTCCATTGGAGTTTCCATTTCAAGATTCTCATGATTTCTCCTTTGAACATCAGCTAGGACTTCTAGTTGCACCTTACATACATGGGTTTTATCATCATTTCCCACTGCCTTTGCTTCCCTTAGATTGGAGCCACATTGATATGTTCATTGACACTAGGGTTTTGCCATTTTGGTGGGGCTATGGAGTCCCAAGCTTCTATCATGGGAACTTTCATTGTACTTATAGTCTTGAGATAGTCTCTTGAGATGTTTCATTTGTGCATCCTTTTCTATCTCTTTTTAGAGTAAGGTTTTTCCCACTAGGTTTTCTCTATTTGTAGTGCCTCTCCCATTTGACTTTTGTAAGTCATCCTAATGCAACCTTATTGATCTTTTGTTGTGATGGATTTAATGCTATGGTTATTTACTTCATTCCTATGTTGTTATGATTTATGCAAACGTGAGTGATGTAAATAGATTATTTTTAATATAATTAAATAAATGGTTAAATTAGGTGATTTAATGCATTTATTGCTTCGAATATGTTATTTTATGCAATTGCAGTTGATCATGTTGTTTAGTGTGAAATATTTATATCCTTGGCAGTGGCACATGGAGTTAGTGATTCAACCATTCATATTTTACCAATGTCATCCTTGTATGGTCAACGTATCCTTATATCAATTATTTTATTAAACCTTTTGATGATTATTAAATTCAGACTCATTTGCATTATGTGATTAGACTAGTGAGCATGTCTGTGCATTTAGAGTTTCACATTGTCGCAAAAGTTGTTAAAGAAATTTATGTGTTTTTGAGTTTTCAGGATTTTTAATTGATTTATTTTAATTTCTAGCAGCTTTTCCATAGATGAATTCCTATTTCTAGGAATAGCCTATTTTTGTTTGGGTCGATTCAGGGTTTAACTAGGTTGGCTAGTTAATTGCCCTAATCAATTATTCACTTGAAAAGTGAATAAATATCCAAAAAGGAATTTAATTCTTCAATTCTCACTTTTGAATTAGAAAGTTTAAGAGTAAAACCCAAAATCCTCTTCATGAGGATTTACTGTTTTGTTCGTTGTGGGAGCTACAAGCATGGGATCATCACAAGGTTGGGCTCGTTGGATCTAGCTCAAGGAAACCTTGGATTGTCGTAATTTTTAGCTACTTCTGCAAGCTATTTATTTTATGGTTCAGATTTCCATTTTTCCCTTTTGGCTGTGAGGTAGGGCTTTCCTATTTTATTGTTTCTGCTCCATTTCTACTTCTATTTTTGGTAGCCATTTGTTTGCAGGCTAAGAACTAGTGTTCCCCTCCATTTCTGTATGCTAGTTCTACCCGATTGGGCAGGTATGAACATTTCCCTATTTTTCAAGATGAGGGTTTGGAGTTTTATGCTATTATGCTAGTTGTTTTTGCATATGGTGTCCAAACTCGTTTATTTTTGGATATTTGGGATTTTTGTGCCCAAAGGTCAAATGGGTTTTAATTTTGTAGTTTTCCAAAATTTTGGGGTTTTTACCTTGTTTTGTGTGTCACCCTATTTTCTCAAATTTTCTTGGCACAATGTGGATAGTGGACCTAGATGATTCGTTTGGATATCAATCAGACTGTTATTGCACTTTTATGTTGCATTGGGATGCATGCCATACCCGTACTCCTGACTTTGTGTTCAGTTGAGTAATTTTATACTTGGTGTTATGGTTTCCTTTGGACCTTTGCTTTTTTTTTTGTGGACACTAGGATTTGTGTAGAATCCATACTCCTAGATTGAGGCCGATAGAGTGATTTTATGATGTATGGTTTTATTGGCTTTGGGATTCATGTAGAATCCATCCTCTTGAGTTGCTTTCAATTGGGTGTTTTTTTTTGCATTGTGTTCTCATCCTGTCCTTGTGTTTTGATCTTCATGATAGTGGTGTGCCACACACGAGTACATGTGCATACATTTTTTGGGTGACTTGTGAGGCCCGATCTTCCATGGTACTTCCAGAAGTTATGATCATTGAGGTTAGGATGGGAGTATGCATGCCCATAGGCACTTGTTGTAGGATGAGCAAGGGTAGGGTAGGGTAGCATATGGAGGGGGCTTCTATCTTGTAGCCTGGTGTCATGATGCCATAGGTTTGGCAAAGGAAGTTTTAAGTAAGTGATAAAAAAATAAAATGTGTGAGTGTTAATAAAACTAAAGATAATAAAACAGTGCTTCAGTGTATGAGCATTTCATTGAGGGAGTTGAGTCTACATAGTGTGTGAGCCTTCCATTGAGGGAGTTAAGTCTGAATAGATCTGAGCTTTGGATTGTTGATACCAAGCAACTCTCCATGATGTCAGCCCCTACTTAGTAACCTATTGAGTGTCTGACCAAGACCTATACTCCTTACATTGTCTTAGGTTCTTAGTTATAGCCATGATACTATCTAACGTGAGTGTTAGCCATGGATGTTGTTTTGTGTGTTTGTGGTTGGATCATTATCTCCATCAGCACGGCGGGTGTGGACCTACAGGTGCCACGTGGTTGGAGGCGTAGCTACCTTCACCACTGCTAGGGACTGGTGTATAGAGATGATCTTTTATCCTAGTGTGGCCATTGCTAGATGTTTTCACTTCATGCTTTGGGTTTCAGAGTATGCTTTCTTGTGATTTATGCTTTCATTGAAATGCTTGGATATCATGTTCAAATGATGTTAGTTTATTTGATGCATTCCCTATTATGATGATTACCATGTAATAGGAGATGTTATCTACTTGTAGGATTATCTTATGCTTTTCTACTAACATGTTAGATTTCCTTATGCTTATATTGTAGCATGTTTTAGTATTGACATCCCTATTACAATAGTACTGATGATGTGATCAATGGCTTGGGATGTTATGCAAGGGGGATGGCTAGGATCCATGATGGTCTTATGATGCTATTGATGGTTGGGAGGAACCACGTAATTAGTTTGGTTGTCCAGTTATTGCGATGTTGTTTATGTTCATTGCGATGTTGTGTTCAGTACACTCTATTATTTGTATGATTTAGATGGATAGATGTTCCTCTTTCTTGTTCCTTGGCATATTGTTGATTATGCACTCGAGTGTTTGCTCCTCGATCTATGTGGATCTAGTACTCCCTGGTGTGGAGGTTTTGAACTCAATTTTTCTCCATTTTTCCCCCTTTGTGTTTTCCTTAAGTGTTTTTATGTTTCTTTGGGTGACATTATATCAACATGTTGCTACACAAAAATGTATCACATGCCTATTGAAACTTTGTCGTGCATCCCCTGATTCCATCGCACGCCTCTTGGATAATTATCACATGATACTAGAAAGTATTGTACCTCCTTATAAGATATGTCATATGACACCCTTAAAGTGTTGCATGCCTTAAGGAGAAGTATCACCCAGTCCTTGAAAGTGTCACCGTCCTTCTTTAGAAATGTCATGCGATACTTTTCTATGTTGTATTATAGTATCACCTATTTTTTGTAAAAACCTATATGGGCGGGTAGCGGGCACTTTTCGGTCTAGTTTGAACTATTTGAGAGTTGATTTGGATACCCTCTTTAGTGTTCTTCAACCCTATGGTGTTGCATTTTGATTGTGTTGTGTGTGTTTCTGTAGTCAATCTCTTGGGGTTTAAAATATATCATTTAAGTATAAGTTGATTTAATTCCTTATACTTAAGATATATTTTAATATATGTGACAATTCTTTTGAGATAGGTTTCAGACCTCTCGGAGATAAGATAAAGATTCTAGGAAATTTTAGGGCTTCAAAAATCCAGACTTAGCCAATTTTCAAGGCTTCAAGATTTTAGACTTAGCCAAATTTCAAGATTCTGCATTCTACCCTAGCTTGGTGTTGTGTTGATGAGTGGTCATTTCTTTGATCCCTCATCTTATGCATGGTCATTGTTGGCTTTTGTTTGTGTGTGTTAGTTTGGTAGTGGCGTTCAAAGATTCGTTGGTTGCCAGGATTGTGGTGAAATCTTCTGTTGCAATCTTTGTCATCCCTGTATGATGTTGACATGTACATTCATACTTGTAAAAAATTTATCTTGGCTTGTATTGAATCCTTGTTCCAAGGATCTCCGGTTGGGGCATTACACTATTTATCTAGTTCATAGAGATTTGATTGTGATTGGGTAACTCATTGGACCTTGTTGCTATGACCCAAGTTTGCTTTTAACTTTGTAGTTTTCTTGCATTGTTTGTAGTTTCATTTTTTCTCATCTTAAGGGGGGGTGTTAGAGTAAATGGTTAAATTAATTTCATGTATTAAATTACCTTTACTCCCTTCTTAAGATTTCACTTTATGCACCTTGCATGTCCATTTAATAATTAATTAGTAATTATTAAATGTCATTTACCTCTTAGAGTCTCCCTTTTAGAGTTTCAATCTCCTTCATAAGGATTGATCGGTTGTGAATTCATTCATTCTATTTTGCATGAGTAAATATAATCTTTTTGTTTATTGAGAAAACCATTCTCTCTCTCTGTCGTTCTTGCTTCCTTGTAGCAAGTTATTTGCATGTAGGATATCCAGGGATCTACGAATTTTTTTGTCATCAAATTCTTCAAATATGAGGAATGGTTTTAGTAATATTGTTGAAAATATTGATAGGTTCTTTATTCATGGAGATTTATCTTCCTTCTCTATTTCATTTGTATCTAAAGTTAAACCAATTTCCAGATCAACCCACTTCCCTATTGAGCTTTAAATTATTAACGATAAAAAACCAAGTAACTTCCCTTTTAAGTTCAAACAAATGTGGCTTAAGGATGATAACTACCTTAGTTTGATTAAGCAATGGTGGAATGAAACCCAAGTATCTAGCTCCAAAATTTTATAGGTGGTTAGTAATTTGAATATTATTAAAAAAAGTAAAATATTTAAAATTAGATTTCTTTGGCAATATCTTTGAGGACAAACTCATCCTGGATGATAAATTGGAATCCCTCAACAAAGAGGTTTTGGAACATGGGATGGGTTTACCCTGGTTCCTTGAAGAGAAGAAGATCATGCAATAGTATGAAGATGTCCTAGCTAAGGAGGAACTCTTCTAGAGGCATAAGTCTAGGAAAACCTAATTAAGGGGACACGAGCATAAAGTTATTTCATAATAGTACCAAGCAAAGAAGAAGAATTAACTATATAACATCCATCAAAGATGATGAAGGTCAAATTATAGTTTCTCTAGAAGATATCATCTTGCTCATATTTTTATCACATCTATAATAATAAAAAAAAGCTCCAACCTTAGGGCCCAAAAGGATATTTTGGCCTATATCCCAAACTTATCTCTAAGGAGAAAAATAAAAGGCTAATGCAAAAGTTCATTAAGCAAGAAATTGAGACAACTCTAAATATTATGAACCTAGATAAATCTCTTGGGTCTGATGGCTTCCCAACAATCTTCTCAATCTTCTTTTAGAAATGTTGGGATTTTTTAGGTGACAACATAACAAGTTCTCTAGAAGGAGTTAGGAACTTGGGTAAAATTTTGAGATATGTAAATAATATACTTATTTCTCTCATCACTGAAAAAGAGAAACTAGAGTCTCTTGATGACTTTTGACCTATAGCACTCTGTAACATTCTTTAAAAAATGCTAACCAAGACTTTGGCTAACCAACTTCAGTTTCTCTTACCTAACCTTATTAGTGATAATTAAGACTGGTTTTGTCCTTGGTTGATCAATTTATGATGGAATTATTATAGCACAAGAAGTGATACACTCTGTCCAAGTCAACAAAAAACCAAGTATGACAATCAAACTAGACATCAAATAGGCATATGATACAATAGACAGGAGATTACTATGTAAATGTCTAGAAGGTTATGGTTTCTCCAAGAAATGGATAAAATTGATCTTTGAATGCATCTCAACACCAAAATTATCTATCTTGATTAATATCTATCTAGTGGGCTTTTTTAGTATTTCAAGAGGTTTAAGGAAAGGGGGTCCAATATCTCCCTTTTGGTCTATTTTTTATGACCTATGCTTTTAGCAAATCTTTGTCTAATGTTAGATCTTCATGCCAAATTAGAGGCATTTGTATTACTAGTGATTTAGAACTGACTATAAATCAAAAAAAATTTGATGATACCACACTTTATGGTGAGAACACAATTAAGGAGGTTACTTCTCTAAATGGAATCTTAACACAATACTCTTTGTCCTTTTTGGTCAAGAAATCAACAAAAATAAATTAAACATCTTTTGTTTAACACCCAACCAAGTGTGGAAGATCAGATTTGTGATATTTTTGACTTCAACAAGGGATTTCTTCCCTATAAATACTTAGGGATACATTTGAACTCTAGTACTCAATCAAAAACATTATGGGATCCTATTTTAGAGAAGCTTCAAAAAAGAATGGTAGGATGGAATGGAAAATGGCTCTCATCTATAAGAAGAGTTACTTTAGTTCAATCAATCTTATCAAGCCTACTTATCTATTAACTTTCCTATTTGGACTTGTTAAGTAATAACTAAATAAAATTAATAGACTTCTTTGAAATTTTTTTTGGTAGGGGTTGAACAAGAAAAAGATGTTCCCCCTTGCATTTTGGGATCAAGTTTGTAAGCCAAAAGAGCGAGGTAGGGTTGATATCAAGAATATTAAATTACAAGGAAAGGCTTTGGGAACTAGGTTAGGATAGAGAATTCTAAACTTCCCAAATGTAAAATGGGTTAGGATCCTCTGTAACAAATACCTTAGCTCTGTGGTTCCCTCTAATCTATTTAGAGAATCAACTCCCATGAAAGGTTCAACAATTTGGAATTTCTTACTTAAATGTACATCTACTGTTCAGAAAAAGTTAACTTGGCATTTACGGAATATAAAGGACACTTTTTGGCATGACTCTTGCGGTGGTTACAAAGACTTAGACAAATTTCCTTCTCTTCTACATGCAATGGGCTATTTAGAGTCCAAGTGGGGTTCTAGAGTTAAGGATTGTGTGGTTCTCAAACAATGAAGTCTTAAATCTCATTAGAAAATATTGGATGAGGAGGACATTCCTTTAAGTGAGTAGGAATTTCTGAGGAATATGCTATCTTTTGGGAAAAAATTGTTTTAGGGAGGTAAAGATTCCCTTATTTAGGATGGATTTAAGAGAAGTGTTTATGACCTTCTAGTATGGGTTATAAGCTTATACAATTATCTCTACGGTTCTCTAAGAGTCCTCTTCCTACTAATCTATACTAGCATAAATTATGTCTCCCCAAGACATGAGTGTTCACCTAGATTGTTCTTTACAATAAGACCCTAACAGAAGATAGGTTTAGGAGAATGGGATACCAGGGTCTTAGTAGATGTCCCCTTTGTGAATCTAAAGATGAATTGGAATATCACCTTTTTCTTAATTGTCTTTTCTTGAACTACTACTAGTGGTGGTTGTGTTTCTAAGTTAGGGTAGAGTTTTCTTTTCCTTAACTCCATAAGTTTTCATTCATCTTGGCCCTTACTAAAATTCAATATCATTTACAAGAGCCTTTGGATCTCATCTCCTTCCATAGTTATTTGGGAACTATGGAGGAGATAAATAGGAGAATATTTTAGGACAAGAAGATGAAGGTTGATCATCTTGTCAACAAAAATTGAAGCCTAAATCATTAAATTAATAGAAAACATGTCTCCTTAGGATAAGAAGATGTGTGGTGGGTGGATTGGATTGAAAATCCCCACCTTCAAATTAACAAAAGAAAGAAAGAATGTGTTTGGAAGGCTCCTAAGAGAGAATGGTTTAAGCCTAATTTTGATGAGGCATCTAGGGGGGACCCTAGTAAGGATGGTATAGGAAGAAACATTCATAATGATGAAGGGATGGAGATTTTATGTATAGCCAAACCAATCGAGGAAGCTAACAATAATTGCATAGAAAATTTATGCTTTTCTAGAGGGTTTAGATCTTTGTAAGGAATTGGGACTAATGAAAATAAAAATAGAAGGTGACATATCTTTTATAATCAATGCCCTAAGGAAGGCTCCCTCACTAACTAGAGATTAGATATCCAATTTCCCAAAGCCTTGGTGCTTTGTAATTATTTTAACAAACTTTTAATCAACCATATATATCATGAAGGGAATAAGAGGGCAGACGAGTTAGCTAACACTACTACATCTAAGGTCATTTTTTGACCATTATTGGTTGAAATTTTGACCCACTTTTTGATCAAACTTCGACCAATTTTGACCAACTCATTGGTCAAAATTTTTTCGATCGAAAGTTCTTCGACCAATGCTTTGGTCGAAAAACTCCAGCAACCATAGTGCAAGTTTTGCCTAGAATTGGTCAAAATTTTGACCAATGAAGATATAAATTTTGACCAACAAAAGTAGAAATTTCGACCAATAATGGTAGAAAGTATTAGCCAGGAAAGGTAGAAATTTCGACCAATGAAGGTAGAAATTTTAACCAAATAAGGTAGAAAGTTTGACCAATAAATGTCGAAAAGGTTGACCAATGAAGGTAGAAAATGTTGGCCAAGAAAGGTAGAAATTTTGACCAATGAAGGTCAAAAATTTTGACCTATGAAGGTAGAAAATGTTGTCCAAGAAAGGTAGAAATTTCGACCAATGATGGTCAAAAATTTTGACCATTGAAGGTAGGAAATGTTGACCAAGAAAGGTAGAAATTTCGACCTCTGAAGGTCAAAAATTTTGACCAATGAAGGTAGAAATTTTGATCAATGAAGGTAGAAATTTCTACCAACGCCTGGGTGTAAATTGTTTTTTAGGCATTCTATAAAATAGTTCACATGCCTTCCGTATGATATGACATTTTGCATGCATCCTCCACTCTCTCATCTAGCTGATGATGGATTACGGAGAGTGATTTGAAACGATGATGCTAAAAAACACACAATCAAATCCAAAATGAACTTGCATTACAAATGGATTGTGGAAATCTGATATTGTTGATTTTGCATGCATGTCTACCAGGACAATCACAACTTAAACACACACACACACACATATATGTTTAAGTTGTGATAAAGTTGTGATTGTCCTGGTAGACATGCATGCAAAATCAACAATATCAGATTTCCACAATCCATTTGTAATGAAACTTCATTTTGGATTTGATTGTGTGTGTTTTAGCGTCATCATTTCAGATCACTCTCTGTAATCCATCATCAGCCAGATGAGAGAGTGGAGGATACATGCAAAATGTCATATCATACGGAAGGCATGTGAACTATTTTATAGAATGCCTAAAAAATATCGACAATAACTAATCAAACTGTCGTAATTACCGATAGTAACTAATATGCTTCTTCATTAATATGCCTGATACAATAACCAAACTTGGCAACTATGCACAACAAGTTATATGCTAAAAGGAAATCATTTAGGAGATACAAAATTTGAACAACCATATGTTAAGATTCTACAATTCGTATCACTTGCCTGAGTTTGATAGTTGAGAGTAAGTTCATCATCCTCCCTACAGTATGTTCTGATGGCCTGCACATCCACAAAAGTTCCAGCATCTCAAATTTGTAGAATAAGAATTGTTTCGTAGCGAATGGACATGATTGACAATAAATCATCATATAAAAAAACTCCCGTGTGAAGCATGAATAGAAAAGGAAATGAATATGGGTGATAGGGAAGAGAATTCAATAATAGAGGCTTTTAACTTTAGTTATATATAGTCATGATATGGGTAATGCACAACTACCTCCTGGATTCACGTTCCATCCCACAGATGAAGAGCTCATAACACATTATTTCATTAGAAAAGTTTTAGATAGCAATTTCACAGGAAGGGCCATTACTAAAGTGGACCTCAACAAGTGCGAGCCTCATGGAGGGTTCAATTCCCTCCTTTATTATTTACTATGCATATAATCCCACACACCCATTTGGTCTCAAATGATATGTACTGAATGTTGAGTGTTTGTACTGAGTGCTCGAAAACCATCCATTTCATGCCTTCATCTATACACAATGTCTTTCTAGTTTCTTTCTACTTGCATGCCTATTTTATTTCTTATGATATTCTAAAAATTGTGTCACTTTAAGCTCTCAACTATTTCCTCTTGATTGATCATCTCATATTTTTTGAACGAGAGCTTTAGAATAAGCTATAGGCATCCATCAAAGCATAAAGGATTTTGTCAGACAGTGTAGATGAAGTAGTAGCATTTGTCTTGGGAGACATGCTTGCAAAATGGAAGCATAGATAAGTCATGTGAATTGTTTGACAAGATGCCTGAATGTAATGTTCCTCCACGATGCTCCTAATTTTCCAATTTGAATATTGCCAATTTTTTAAACACAAGTTAACTACGATTCAATCACATTTGATTACTATATCATCCATATTAAAAGCATCACCTTTATCATATGATGTTGGTGTTGATCATATGCAGGACTGAACACTTATGAATAGCATTTAGTGGTCAGAATCCACCTTAATGAAGGTTTCACCCAAGATTTTCAAAGTAGATTCAGGTGCTGAGAATGAAAAATCACTACAACATAGCTATTTAAGAGCTTGGAAAACCTTAGGAACAGTCCATTACAGCCTGCAAGACTAGACATGACCATCTTCATCCTCACATCTAAGGTTTATCAAGCCAAAAAAAGTGTGTAACTGTTGAACAAAATTTGAAAATGTTTTGCTTAAATGGTATACTCTCAATTAAGCATCTAGTTGTTATATGATGTTAGTTTTGCCTTGGACTAAAAGCTTCAATGGAAAGATAAAACTTACTAATGGAGTCGTGTTTCCCTAGCACATGATCCAATTCATCATTCAATGCAATACCCTAAGCAAGAAGCTCCTCGTTCCATGACATGCATCTTGTTCCATGACATGCACCCTCCCATCAGCATATCCAATCCAAATTCTTGTTCCTAAAGCACACAAACATTGAATAGCAGTAGATGAATGCATGAATTCCTAAATACGATTACCTTGGCAATCCCACTGCACAAGCAATCCATTTGCATATCCAGTCGAAATCATTTGATTGCTTGATGTTGCATATCTAGTCTAATACATCTTGACACTTTCCTTAACAGAGTTTACACTGTTGTTTGATGTACATTTATTAGATTACAATAGTAACATCATAGAAAAAATTACGTATAATAAGACACCAGATACTTAAATAGTCCACACAAGAAGGCATCAAAAGCAATAAAAGACAATTTAGAGAGGTTCACAATGATGAGTTAACGTGCATGGTTTTCCTATATGCAATATTGCACTAATTGTTCATAGTAGACAAAATATATGTGCATTGTTAGGCAGTTTCTGCAAAGCCTACTCTTAAGTTCCTGTAATCAAAAACTATATGGTATGCACTCATGAAAATATCTTTGAGAATATTGAAAAAAAATCAGTGTTTACAAAAACTTACTCTAAACCTATGTTTGCAAATAGAAAAGAAAAATTACATGGCACAACATACCATGTTGGACCTAGTGGTGGAGCAACATCCACGCCCACAAATCCACTTAGGCACTTAGCCACAACACCTTCACCAACTTTCAGAATGTACTGCCAGCCACAATTGCGATCTTATTATTTATGTAGACTACAGAGTTCCATGCTGTCCAGTTTGCTCTGGCTAATTCAATTAATTAGAAGCAATTTGCATTCCTCATCAACTCTGAGACACTGAAGATCAAATGTCTTGATCTACCATCACCAATACAGAATATGATTGACCTACTTGGACATCTAGTGAGTCATAGAATGTTTGTGCGACATAAGATCCTTTTGTTTCCACAAGAAATAGTTGATTGTCTTGTATTCTAAAATTTAAAGAAGTGGCTATTCCAACATTGGAGATCTTGATTCGTTATATGCTTCTTGCAGCACCCACATGAAATGGATTAAAATATTTCTTAAAATAGTGAAAATTAAATATGATATAATACATCCATTTAGAAAAATGAAACATATACTATGAAAATTAAATAGAGATCCTAGTGCACTTTTCAGTTGTCTTAGCATTGAAACATCTATTGACAATGAGTATGTGACTGGGTCATATAATTTCAATCTTATTTATAAGAGTAAAAATGCAAGGGAATGTTAACTTCCAATTTATGGATAGAAGGACAACCTGTCAATAGAGTTCTAGGATAGATTTGGGCAATAGTATACAAATATGATTTATGGATAGTAAAAAGGATTTGTAAATGGAGTTTAAGGTTATATTTGGATCATATTATATAAGCATGAAGTATTAGCCATTGATCTATTGACACATAATCTTTATAATAGATATTGACTTGTACATAAGGATGTTATTCAAAGGTGTACATCTATGTATTAAATTTCTATTAAAAAAAAAAAAAGGACTATGCCCATGTATTAGACCTTAGTTGATGCAATTTGATGAATCAGTTTGAAAGAGGGAAGTTGGGACTTGGTGTGAAGACAAAGAACCTTTATTTGGACTAGAAGCACACTCTAAAGTTGGGAGTTTGATCCATGAACCCATATCATGGCCATTTTCCTTGTAGACCAAGCCTAAACTTGCTAATTAGGCCTGAGTGCATGGTTGGGTTAATGGATGATGGAGTGGAGTCAAGGTTCCAAACTTTGAAGTCTTTTAGCACTTTGAAAAGGGTATTTGAAACTAGTCTTAGATTGCCAAGTCCTCTGTAACAAAATTAAGTGGTTGGTGAAAAACAGTGTTGAGAGACCTAATTGCCTACTAGGTCTGTGGTATCAATGTTCATTATTTGCTAGCTACAGAGATTCTAATCAGTGGTATTCCTTGTTTGGATCATTATGAATGTGTCTTAAACCATCTCTGGTGTTTGGAAGTCGTGAAGCCTCAAAATCCCACTTTTGCTACTTTGTGAAACAAGCCTAAATGTTGCATTCTTATTTGGGTGCTGACAACAGTCAAGCTGCTCATAAATCTTATCATTGTTTGGTATAGTTTGCTTGTGTTAGATGTTTTCTAGGCCCCTGCTATTGTTAGAAGGTTTGAGGGGGTTGAAACCACTTTGTTTTAAGTTGAGTGTAGAGGGAGTCTTTCTTGGTGCAAGGGAGAAGAAGTTGGGGTTCAACCTAATGTGGAGTATTGGGTTGTGAAACCTGTTGGATAGTGGTAAACAATAATATAGTCCATTTTGATGTGAGCCAAATACTGAATAACCCTGTGGTGTTAAGGAAATTTGGAGTAGCAACTTGATTTTTCTTGATACCTCCAAGGTGCTTAGACTTGTTTGGTGCTTCCAAAGCGCTGCCTCTGCATCATATTGTGTAGCCTATACTCTTGAAAGCCTCTCGTCCACCATGTTTGTCAACTAAAGGCTTGTTGCTTGCAGTCCAGGGGGCTTCAAATCATTCCAATCTACAAAACCAAAATAAAGGAAAAAAATATCATTTTGGCAATACATAATATTTACAAAACCAACTCCAAATCATCACTTTATAACCTAAAACTAATCCAAGTTCATGTTTAAAAGAACTATTCATTCCTACTAGCTTTTTCAAGAACCTTAGATATTCACGAAGATAACCCATAGGTTTTGGTTATGGACTTGTTGGCTATCATTTCTTTACCTTCAGTTTGGGACCTATTGAGAACCTCCATGATAGAGAGAGAACCATCAAACCTCAAGGGCATAGTAGTATATAATGGCCCCCCTCCACCTTGTCTATAGCTGTGATGAGTTATACTTGAAAGAGGATCCCTACCCACTAAATGGGGTGAGAGGGAAAATGCAAGCCAAGTATTATTGTTAGTGTTATTCATGGATTTCACTAGGTCTTATCACACAGACCACAATGCTTCAGCATCGATGTAAAGAATATAGCCAATATGCTTATGATTTCATTGCAAAAACTTCATCTAACTTAGAGAATTTTATATGTTAATCAGTGCAGGTTAATCAATGATTTCATTGCCAATATTGTGTCAATGCAAATATAAGACAATTCTATTTTAAGAATTTGTTTATATGTCAAGTTAAAATTATAAAAAACATGCATCCAATACATGATACAAACCTGCATGGCCAATACAAGGAAATAAAGAACATAATGATATTTTCCCAAGATAATTGACTTCATGTCCAAACACGCATGAAGCAAAGTTATAATACTAGCTACTACAGAGCTGCAAATCAATTTAGGTTTTTGATTAGCAAGACATGAAACAAATAAATAGAAAAAGAGTGCAAAGAACCTGGTAGGCCAATTATATAGATAACAAGCTGCTAAAGTTCCAACATATCCAAATCAATATAAAACAACTGCAAAGAGTGAAGCAATTTGAATACAAGCAAATGGGTTCAGAAGTTTGCAATTTTAAAATCTTGCTTCAGGAATACAATATGTAGGTACTTACTATGACAACAAAAAGCAGTCTGAATGATATGGACTCAGTGTTAACAACCCTTTTCCTAAATGAACCAAACCTTGAGCAATGTGGACCTGCAATATATCTATTTATGTTAGATTTCCTGAATTAAGATTTGTTAGACATTGTTCAACTTAGAAAATAAAATTGCAGCATCAACATTAATAATTGGCAATGTAGCATACATAGAATAGAAGGCTAGGATCTTTATAATAATAGCTTGATAGATTTCGTAGCATGCCAGCTCATTGATCATTATTTGTTCTAGCACCAATTAATCCTAGAGCCAGTCTTGCAACCTATAAATACACATTGTTATTTAGATTGTCAAATTTTCAGCAAATTCATAAGAAAAACCTATTTGGTGGAAATTGGAAAGATTACAAAGAAATATTATAATGAATACCACTCACCATAGCAACTTCTAAATCGGTATCATGACTAAGTCTACTCAAAGTATCCATCACATTGACCTAATATAGATGTTTACATGTCAGATTTCAGCAATAAACTTCTATCACATAAATAATCAAGCAAATTAAGGGGCCAATAATTGAGTATTTAAGCAAACGGAAGGAGAAAACAATGAACATTACTTTTGGATTTGATATTGACAATAGGCCTAGAGCCAATGGGACTGCTCTTCTAATATTTTGCTCTCCATACTACAGGAGATGCTCCAAAGAATGAATGGCCATTTCAAGTCCTAGTTCTTCAGCCATTGCAACTAATGCAATTCCAATTGAAGGAATATTCTTGAAGAACTACAATGATAGTTGGTTGCTGACTGAGAACAGGCCCTGGATAGACACTAGTCATATTAAAATTAATTTACTTCAGGATTGAAGATGTTTGGTGATCAAATGCGTATGTGGGGATCAGTTATGAAGTTTTTATGCAATTATTTTGTTCTGGTGATATGGTTAGAGGTCCTGTTGAATAGGCCCTAGATTAGTGACCCCAAAACCAAGGGTTTGGTGGAAAATGTGTTGTGTAAAAGGTAGAACCTTAAAATCTTGAAAATCTATTGTTTCTCAACCCCTAGAAGGACCGTTTCACCCTTTGGAATCATAGGGTTGAGTGGAGTTGTGGGTTGCTGTGTAAAATTGGAGAATTAGGCCTAGTGTGGATAGGCTAGGGGTATCAGATCTTGGGTATGGTCCAAAAGAGTTGATATTGAAACTTAGGGAGGATGTATAGATCTCAAAAGGGTATCTTAATCAAGTTTTAGTTTTCCTAGTTGTTTGGGAACTATTGGAGAGAAATCCAAATTAGTGACTGGTGAGGGCTACTACCTTTAAGGCTAGATATGAATGTTGGGTAAGAGATTAGTTGTCCAAAATGAATGGATGGATGGAACATGGTGGAAAGGCCATGAGGAGATGATTCACAAAGGAAGATTGAAGGTTGAAGCCTTGGAAGAAGTTATTGGTGTTTGGGAAACTCTAAGTGCACTTGGGGTAGCCTGGAAGGTAAGTCCTTGAGGGAATACCACACACGACCTCTGCATAATAGACTAAGAGTGCATTGCACTTGTTATCGCGCTTGGGAATGTAGTTTCTTCATGTGATGCATTGGTCTTGGGGATCAATCTCGATTGGGTGTCAATGTTGGGATTTCTCAACAAGAAGTAATGAAACTGGTTGAGATTCACTAGAGTGACCTTGGAAGATATAAGGTTGAAAGTTTCAAACATTTAGGTGTTATTCACCATTTGACTAGTCACTTTGTGTCCCTATTTCATCTAGAGATTGATTGGGACAAGATTCTCAATAAGGATTGGAGCATTGATCAAATTGGTACACTTGAGATCGTTGTTTGGCAATCCTTGGTGAAGGAAGACTCATTACTTTAATTGTGAACTTATTGGTTGGTTGCAAACCAGCCACACCACTTTGTAGTTTTCCATAATAGTAGAGAGTTGGCAAGTTCTTCTTGGCCAAGGCGGGGAGAGTTCATAGTCTCAGACTCGTGCAGGCTTCTTCCAACCACTTTCGAGGCAATCTGGACTGAGGCATTACTCAAAATTCATGCTAAGACTATAGGCCACTCCTATGCTTTGAATAGAGTGTTGAAATTGGTGATATTAGAATGTATTTCAAAAATTCATGTTATGGGCAGCAGTAGTCATGGATCATTTTAGACCTACCACATGCAAAGTGTCCATTTTATGTTAGTTTGAGCTTCACTTGGTTTCAAGAATACTATAATATTCTCTACTTAACAAGGCCAACCACGTGAAGGTGGAAGCTCATATAGCCTCACCCCCCTCCCCCCTAACATCAATCTAAAGTACCCATTATCATCTAATTACATACTTCATTCATTCATCCATCCATTTATGAACTATAACATTCAATCAATACAATCACATAACATTCATTAATATGATATAAAATTCATTAATACACAATACTAATCAAGACTTCATTAAGACATAACAATATTCATTAACATAAGATAAAAATCAATATTAATACACATCATTCATTCATACATAATTACTTAAAACAAAGTTCTTTCATTATCCAACAAAGTTTATCAAAGAAGATTTTTTAAAACATCATTTCTTCTTTTTGTTTTTCTGATCTCTCTTAAGAAAAGTGCTCATAGGAGCATACATATCTGCATCATTCTCCTCCTCTTCTGGCACGTGTAATGTTAAATTACAATGGCTCCTTCTCTTTGGAGGAGCAGGAGGCTGCTACACTAAAGGGGGCTCTGTTGCAAGAACAAGTGAATGGGATAAATTGGCATAATCTTTTTCTTTTTTTAACTATTACCAGTCTATAATTAAGTACTAGTACAACATAATGTGCATTGTTCTTACTTGACAATGCCACATCATGTACATTAACATTTTGATCCGCCACCACATCAACATGTTGAACACTTGGAACATGTTCCACTCCTTTGACATGATGTTCAACATGCTCTAAAATATTCAAAAAAATATTATCAAGAGAGATGGATTCATTTTGAGTACAGTGCATGAAATATGAGTCAATAAATTTGACTCAAATACTACACAGTTAAATCATGATAGCAATATCACAATATTTACTATATGAGATTTGTTAGAACAAATGATTTATCAAAGTACAGAGTTGGAAATCATAATCAACTACTGATCAAAAGCTTAAAGATCCCTATTTAAAATAATGAATATGTTTCAGCAACCAGAGATAATCTTTAAAGTAGTGATGTTAGAGAAATAAGAACAAAACTATGTGAATGTTCCAAATCATATAATAAATTGCCTTGCCAATCTATAAACCTGGTTGTCATTGCTCAAGAATACCCTAAATACATAATACAAGAAATGCAAACTACTATGATTTAATAAACAACAAATAGCAAAGAGAAAAGTCTCAACTCAAACAAACAAAATCTCATGTACATTGCAATGGAATTGAGCAGCAATAGAGAGACACCTTCCAGTGATGAAAACTATAGTTATGGATTTAAAATATTTATCATTAGCAAAGCTTCTTATGATTTCATCCATGATTATTTTTAAAGATATGTGCTTTTTCAAATCATACATTAAAATAGCCTCACCAATCTGAAGACCTGGGGGTAATGGCTCACAAACTAATATGAATACTTTGTGTTTGATATGCAGTAAAATAATATTTGGGCTTCATTGTGGAAGTCAATAACTATGAGTAAAATGTATTAAGGCATATGATCATATATTCCAAAGTTAACCAAATTGACATTTTTGTCAAGTGAATGAAATAGGATATGTCTCAATTCTTTCTAGAGTTTAAAACTATTTAATCTACAACCACAATCAATCAAAATATTTTTGGCCTTCTCCTGGCAGGGTATTCTCATATAATATATAGGACCATAACTCTTGCAATCGAAAAAGTTGCACTTAATGCACCTGTTTGTCATCAAAACCCAATTTTTCTAATTGAAAACTACTAATAGAAGCTCTTCATTTAGCTTAGATTGCAGAAGAATCTTCCTACCTAAAATAATTCAAACAATCTTCCTCTATGAAGGTGCTCTCAGGGTAAATTCAACAAGGTCTTCCAACCAAACCAACTATGTCATTTTGTTCACATCTATACTGTAAACTTGGGAGCATCCTTTGCTAAAATAGCACATAATCCTGAGTATGATCATTGCTTCTTTCAAATATTACTTAACCCAAATCAGAAAAATAGTAGATAGTAAGGAGAGATAACAGTTTTCCTGAAATCATGTTATATTTTCGTTACCATTTGCTTCATAGTGATTACAGTCTGTTATCCTCTTTCAACTATGACCAATATTTGAACTTAGATGGTGTATATTCAAAAAGACTCTCGACGACTATAAAGTATAAAGATACACACATCTTAAAGACTGGGAAGTCAAGTCTCTCATGTCATTTGAGATGCATATTCTTGAGGATGCTAATAAGTGGTCTTTTATTATATTTTTATTAGCATGGAACCCTCACTTGGAGAAAAGTTTGAAGAGGTTGTAGTCTTTAAACAATACATTTTCTAAAAGATTTGCACAATCAGCATAGAATATATGTTTGGATAAGACCATGCTTGGACAATAAATGGAGGGACAACATTTCATATTTTTGATTGCATAATTAATTTCCAATAGCAAATTAATACCTCCACCACTATAATGCACATTATGGCCTTCGTCATGAGTAGGTTCTGTGGTAGGATATGAAGGCTGCAATAAAATGTTATGCACATTGTTATGTAGTCAATTTACGTTCAAAACTAATACCAAAAAAGAAAAGGATCAACTATTCAATTTCATTTACTTTTCATCTAACCAATTTACTTGTGAGATATCATTTCGTGAACTAGATTATTGGGCAAGGCTTATAGATTCTTCGCATAGGCATGCAACCACAACTTTATAGCCTTCCTTCAAGGCAAGTTTTCTATCTTCATCTGTGACCTCCAAATTGAATTTTGTGCCCTATATTTTTTGCTTAATATCATCAGTTTTGTATGTATGGTTTCAGTAAACAAAATTGTTTGCAACATTATATTAAAAAAAATTATTTCATATCATTGCTCCTACTTACAACTCGAGACTAGAGATTCATATAGCCACCAGAGCCAAGTTTGTGTTGGCCAAACTTTTCTAGTCTCGCTTTTGTAGCTATGGATGTGTCCTACTATCTATGAAAAATTTCAAACATCTAAGATTATATATTTACAAATATGAATAATTAGTGCATGATTACAATGTACTTAATACTATCATGACATACCTCTTTTTGCCTTGTGCTGCTTCATTATCCCTATCTTCACATAGCCTTTTCTCCTTTGCATCTTCTACTATTTCATTCCACTCCATTGGTGGAATCATAGTTGGATGGTCGTACTTTGGGTTATCCTTAAGAGCCCTTCTATATTGATCCCTCATAGTCTTTATATGCTTTACTGCTCTTTTGAGAAGTAGGCCATTGTCAAACATGTCTTTTCCAAATTTCTCGTCAAAAGATGCAAGGAGCTGATTTTTTAATTCTATGGTTTGTAAATTCCACCTTTTTAAAAACAAATAGATTGTTAGATCAATAACTTTAATATATTACAGTAAATGGAAGAAAAGAGAAATTATGTAGCAATGATATGAAACTGCATACCTTTTACTTATGGTGGGTCTAAATAGTCTCAATGTCATATGAAAAAGATGTTCAAAGAAAAAATTATTACCTACAAAAACATAAAGGTTTTATCAGTCCAAAATGAGTAATATAAAAATAAATTAAATTTAAACTTTAAATAAAAACAATTTTAAAGCACCTAGAAGCTTTCGTTCTTTTAACGGAAACATAGTTTTATTTTTAGCAATAATGTCCCTTCATATGAACCAGTACTAATCACGCAAAATGCTCCAGGAAATGGATCAGCTTCAACAGTACTGCTCTCTGCTAGTCTATCAACTGAAACATCATGACAATTAAAGCAGACACCAAATGAATTAAAGTATACTTATGGATATAATCAAATTGAAGAAATTGACTAGCAAAAATGTTTTTTCCTCGCATTCCATTAAGGATTTAATTCAAGATTTGCTTTCCATTTATCTTATTAATAAGATCACATTTTTGGAAAATCATCCATTCTAGACAATGTACCTTCATTTTGTGAATATATTTGTAAAGTAATCTCTGCAGGCAACAAAGCAGTTAGAGTTTCTAGTGGGTACAAATAAGAGACAGCCTAACACCTATTCTTTGGAAGAAGAAATGGTAGTTGTACAACACCATGATGCAATAGCTAGTACTTCAAAACACCATGTGGCCAATAGCTAGTACATTGTCCAAAACATGATGTCTAATATTGGACTAGATAGTGTGGGATTTGTTTCCATGAAGCGGTTGTGGTGCAGGATACGGTTCCGTACAGTACTGTTATGATTGCTAAGTGTGTGGATTAGTTGCAATGGTGTGTTCATAAGTTTTTTGGCTTTGATTTGACATAAATTGGAGTTGGGGTTTGCAAGTTATCAGCAATTTAGTAACAAGGGGTCTGAACAGCCTTGTTTTCTACGGCCTTGTACAAATGTAGCCCTAACTTGCAAATCCACTAGTGGCAACCTCTGAAACTGAGGGATATGCAATTTAAGGGACCTACAAACATGATTCCAAGAGTTGGAGGCGTGCTAAGAAGGGAAAGTATTTTTCCTAGCTGGCCCTAGGTCAAGCAAGACCATGTGCTTGACTAGTTTTTGCAAGTAGAATGGTGAAAATCATATTGGGAAGCACTATTGACCAGTGCAAGTGCTGAATCTAGTTTCAAATTGATGTGTTAAGGATTTCCATAAGTAATTGGGGTCTTGGTAACCCACCTTGTCCATTCTTCCTTAAAGCCCTAGCCTAACTTGATCAACTTGGCCTAGGTACCAAGAAGCAGTTTGGGGGTGCTAGAGCAAGATTTGCCTAAGAAATTTTTGGATCCTTACTAAGTTCCTAAAGAGGTGCTTGGAGTGGTGGAGAAGTCCCTATGCCATTGAGGGATGGTGAAAATACAAGAAATCAGATTGGAAAGGCTACAAGGATTGTAGGCCTAGAAGTGAAAAGGTGTGTTGTGGGTTTGGTGGATTCCAAACTAACAGTGGATTGTGGTTAGACTACATGTCTTGTTCGCTGTCACCATTGCTTGTGTTAGTGGGTGAAGTTTTTGAAGTGGATTGCCCATTTGGGCTAAGTAGTTGTGTATACTCGGTGTGGGTAAAGGGACTTGTGCTAAGTCCTAGTATCCTATGTTGGATTGTGAAAGCCATTAGAAGTCTAATGGAAATTATAGCTTTAGTATCTAGTGACCAATGCTATAATTTTGGTTTAGTTCACTACCATTCATGTAGTTCTAGAAAGATCATGAAGGTTGCACTGGCACTAAATCCAAATAAACCACACTATTTATGTGATTCTTGTTTTGCCAAATTGAAAAAAGCATCAGAACTGGCAGTGGTATCTTATAATAACAACCAAAACATGCTTCCTACGCATTTGAATGATATATGAGATAGACAAAAAAAAATAAAAAATAAAAGGTTCAAAGACACAATCTACAACTCTACAAGTAAAGACCCAAGGCGACAAGTGTGGTATAGAGCTGGAATCTTCATCCCAAGTACCTCCTTTGCTATAGCTGAAGGATATTACTATCTCAAACTTACTTGATTCACAAGAAACACTAACAAAAGCAGCTATTTCAATTCCATCGTTAATAAACAACTTACAATCAATATCACCACTCTCAAGGAGATCTAGTCCAGCACCTTGTTCTACAACACCAACTACACCAACTCCAACAATGGGAGCCCTTTCTTCTAATAGAGGTTTGGTTGAAAACCTTAAGAAGAAAAATCAAGTCTTGAGTGAAGAAGTCCTCAAGTTGCAAAGGCAAGTACTTCAATTATTCAATAACATTTTCATTCTATAAAAATGTAGCTTTGTTCCATAACACTTTGTAATTCAATATGGGGCCTAGAGCACTGGCCTCATTTCATTATCAGTGCCTAGCAAAGCCATGCAGCTTCACGATCTTAAAAATTAGCATGCAAAGAAGGCACAACCAGCCGTATCTTTTGCTGCAACAGAATCTTGTAAATGCAAAGCTGCAAAAGAAGCAATCAAATCCTTGAGTGAACAAGTAGATTCATCTAGAATTCAAGCATATTCTGTAAACTTGGTTTTCACATTGATTTGCTTTCAGAAAATGGTTGGGCACTACTGTTATTTGTCACTTAAACTTATTATACCCCTTTCTTACAAGAACCACTGTAGAGGAAAGAATGTATCTGATAGCATGCTTTTTATTACAATATTTTCTAGATGGTGGACTTGGGATGTTAAAGGCAAGCCCAACTAATTGCAATATGAATATTCTTCATTATAAAAACAATGAGTTTTATGGAAAATTATCTTTTCTACACTCTGGCCATTCTATTTATAGCAGCTAGCATAGATACTGCTTTTTGTTCCAATTAAGTCTTAATAGTTAAAATATTTCAAGATTTGAATTTTTCGTGCATTCGAAGGGGAAGATTGATTGGCAATTATTCCATTGTATGATTCAACACTATAGATTTAAGTTTCCTTGTGTTGATTGAAATGACAATTTAACAATGCAACTCAATGCTTCTTACGACATTATGATTGGCATCTATAAATCATATATTCATCAGGTCATTGCACAAATGCTCATATATATGCTTGTAGTCTCTGCATATAATATATCTGACCCTGTTGTATGCTAGGATCAAAATGTGATTTGTCTAGTCCACAAGATTGTTTCCTCAACTAATGTGAGAACTGGTTATGCTTCTTACGACTTTTATGAACAAGTACTATTCTACTCACTACTCATGAAACATGGGTCAATGAGTTTGACTCAAAAATCACACAGTTAAATCCTGATAGCAGTGACCGTTTTGACTTGCTATGGAAATTATCTCCTACTTATCAAGTACTATTCTTATAATCATCTTTATATATCATTCTCATGTTTTCTTAAGTCCTCCCAAAGATGGAGCAGTGGCATGGCATGGAAACAAGCAAGCAAATGAATCAGAACATGCATAGGAGAGCTAAAATAAGAACTATCCTAGAGAAATGAGAGGAAACTGTGCAGAAGGGTGAAGCTATGTTTTCTTATCGTCACTATAATATTCAAGTTTCTACAAGTAATTAGCTCTATTTGAGCCTTCAAGTGCATTGTAACTTTTACCTACACTCTACAGTGGTCTATCACATTTCTTAATATGGGTTATTTGAGCTATTAAGTGCACTGACTTTGCTTAGACTCTACAGTGCTCTATCACATTTCTTAATATAGATTATTTGTGCTAACTCAAGAGCAACATGAGTATAACAAGAAATTCCAAAAATCAAGGAATAAGAAATAGTTTATGCTTTCAGTTCTACATAGGTGAATCTACCACTTAAGAGAAAACATCATGGCACATAGGAGATGTCCCTATGCCATTGAGGGATAGTTGGTGAAAATACAAGAAATCAGATTGAAAAGGCTACAAGGAGTGTAGGCCTAGAAGTGAAAAGGTGTGTTGTGGGTTTGGTGGATTCCAAACTAACAGTGGATTGTGGTTGGACTACATGTCTTGTTTGCTATCACCATTTCTTGTGTCAGTGGGTGAAGTTTTTGAAGTGGATTGTCCATTTGGACTCAATAGTTGTGTATACCCAGTGTGGGTAAAGGGACTTGTGCTAAGTCCTAGTATCCTATGTTGGATTGTGAAAGCCATTAGAAGTCTAGTGGAAATTATAGCTTTAGTCTCTAGTGACCATGGATGGATCGGTCACCAAAAGGGCTTGTAGCTTAGTGGTAGATCATCCCAGCATCAACCTGGTGGTCCTCAGTTTAACTCCTGGTTGGTACACAGAAAATTTTACCCTAGTATCAAAGCCAAGGTAAAGTAGACGAAGGTCAGGATAAGAGCCCCAAGCACTTCCAGTTTGGATGAAAGGGAATGTAGGAAACACCTAAACCATATTTCTAGACCTTATATTTTGAATTTACTTAACAGGTTTCTATGTCTAACCATCATCTACCACTTATCTTTGTTACCTATGATTATAAAGTTACTCATCAATACTTATTTCATATCCTAGGTTGGCATGGCAATGTCTTTGAGGGAACTCCATGCAGGAATTGAAGAGAGAAAGCTATATTCACATGCATGGTGTGATAGGGTTTTTATTCTTTAGTGAACTTATCTATAGTAGAAATGTTAAGTTAATAATAATAAATTTGTAAAAAGTAGGTAGTAGCTTCGGCAAAGTCTACTCAATCAATTGACCAACAATACATGAGTTTTTCAAAAAACTAAATACAAAAATAGTGTATTAAAGATACCATATTTTTAGAATTCATGATATATTATTGTTTATGTTTATGATAAGATAATGTATGATTTTTAATCATCTATGTTTAGGATATCTTTCAATGGTCCATGGTCTATTATCACAGTGAGAGTTCAAGAATATAAAAGTATACAATATCCGGTGACAAAATCTTGCCTACGTAGTAAAATATATGTATGTATGTATGTATGCGTGGTGTGTGTATGCATGTGTTTGTGTGTATGCAGGCTTCTATAGACATCATTTAAGCACTGATATGCTACTTTTTTGTTCATCAACTTGTACAAATACATTACAAAATATAGAAAAACAAGGTTTTACTAGTTCTAGTGGGCATAGATGAGGATGTTTGCATGGCCCTTGTTGCCGACAATGCACTAGGCAATAGTGGACTGGCAACCGAAGGAGGAGTTGGCACTTCATCATGAGCTAAAGAATACAATATTGTTAGCAAAGACATTTGCAATGGATAAAAATCAAATGGGATACTAGCTAGAAATGTCCACAAAAAAAAAAAGTAAGTGTTATAATGTTGATGAAAACAAACAAAGTGCTACTTACACGAAGGTTGTGCGCAATGACCATCACCATGTTCACCATGTGATGTCACAAATGGCACAAATGTCTATACAAGTACACATAAAATTAGAGATCATGATCCATAAGATAGTATAAAATATTCATATCTATTGAACTTCTATTATTGCTTTAGTTGAATTACTACTTACCTGCAAAGATTGGATTCTACGGCCCAATTCTGTTCTCAGTGCCTCTTTCTCCTCACTTTTTTCACCCTCAATGATAATGTTAACAAGTTCATCAGTGTATCTTTGCTTGATTTTCTGGGTGATGAACACAAGGTCAATACTAAGGGCGATGTTATGTAGATATGAAGCTCGTATTTTAAATCGCATATGATCAGCGGTCATTCTAGCTTTTTCCTATCATTTGTGACATTAAATATCACTAAAATTTCAAAAAAATAACTCCAAAGCCATAAAGAAAAGAACATGATAATATGACATTTGTTTCTATATTAACATTAAACTTTACAATATTTAATGTTTACCTCTACTGAAGGTGTCTGAGATGGTGCATCCATATCACCCTGTGGAAAAAATTAGTAAGTCTTAGAAATCAGTAGCAAAATTAAAGTAATAGACTTACCAAAAAAAATATTAATAATAAAGTAAATTGTATATGTAAATCATTTGTCTTAAGTTAAAAATTTAGTGTAACTAATGTGTATATCTAAAAAAATATTTGACATGTTCTACTTAATGTTTATATGTGCACATATGGTTTAGAAAGAAAAGTTTGGTCATACAAGACCCCATCATAGTTCACATTGATCCTAGCTGGACATTTCATTGATCATCATGATCTTCATCCATGTCATCATCATCAACATCATCGTGTTAACCTCATAACGGTTTTTGACAATTGAGTGCCAACACACTTAATCACATTCTACATTGGAGCTGAGTACATCATGTATGCCGAGCCACAACATGAGCCGAGTTAGGAAAGACATCAGGTGTTGAGTGATCTTCAGGTGTTGAGTGAAGATTAGGTGCTGAGTGAGTATAGGTGTCGAGCATGATCCAAGTATTGAGCATCATTCAAGTGTCGAATCTTAAAGGATGCCAAGCAAGATAAGAGCATGTACAGAAGCTGAGTTACAGAAGGTGTTGAGCATCAGGAAGCAGTAAGTGCTAAGTAACACAGAATCAACATATGAGTTTGAAACTTCACAAACTCAGATGTAAAACATTTTCATAGTCAAAATAAGACAAATCTCAAAGGATCTAAGTGATAAGATCAAATCATTTATATTTCATATGCAATCTACATGCAGCAAATAAGAAAAATGGAGAAGGCATGCAACAAATAAGCGATGTGCAAGGAATAAGCAAATATTAGAGATTAAATAGGGATCATAGATCCATACTTAACCCTAAGCCTTTGAGTGTATTTATAAGGAAGACGAAATCAAATCAAGATTAGAGAGAGAGAGAGAGACGAATGAAAAAGGTGTGTAAAGATTAACCAGGTCACTATTGATACAGTGTAAAGCCTTTGACAAGGCAGGCCTTTAATAGGGCAGACCATCAGAAGTGGTTAAACATTATTATTGCAGTGATTTTGTGGGTATCATCCCCACCCCAGTTTTACCTTCTTATTTCTGGAGGGTTTCTGGGTTACCAAATCTTAAGTGTTATGTGGTGATGCATATTTGTTTCTTATGATTTCTTAATGTTTATATGCATGCAATTTACTTTCAGTTAAGAAGTTTTAAAGGTCAAAGCACAATACTTCTAATTCAGCCCCCCCCTCTCAGAAGCATTCTTTCCAATAAGATATTCCAACAATTGGTATCAGAGCTCAAGTTTCTCTCAAAGAGAAGCCTAACAGCTTGGAGGAAAAGATCTAAGGATGGAAGCCTTCAAACTTGGAAAGATCATTGAAAACCAGGTAATAGATGTGCATCTTGCTCTACAAAAGGTAGAGGAAGCTAGAGTGGAATTAAGAAAATCTTTACAAAGAAGAAAGGAGATAGCCATAGCTGAAAATGACATACACTACAAGGAGATTGATACCACAAAAGTGTTTACCAATGGAGACACTAAAGAATTTGATGCAGCAATAGCAGAACTAATGGAGAAAAATAAAGATCAAGCAAATGAGATAAGATCTCTCAAGATGGAACATGAATCACAGGCCATAATGTTATGTGAAATCACTGAACAAAAGAAAAGCGCAGTTGAGGACAAGGTCATGATGGAAGATGACAAAAGAAATCTTGCAAACAGACTGGAAGAAAAGAGTACTAAATTAACAAGGATCTCAAACATGCAGATGGATACACTTGCTCAAATGATAAACCTTCATCATGAACTTAATATGAAAGATATTGAGATCTCTACTTTGAGGATGCAAAATGAACAATTACAAAATGAACTAAACAGAGAAAAGGAGATAGTAGAAAATCTCAACAAGTCAAGCGAAGCCATAAAGTTCTTTGAACAGTTGCTGAAATTCCCAAGATCAACCCATGATACATCAGGACTTGGATACAACAGCACTGAAGTTGGAGAATCATCAAAGAGTGTTGAACAAAGAAGTGACAAAGGTAAAGATTCTAAACCCACTTGTCATTACTGTAATAAAAAAAGACATACTGCTAATATTTGCAGGAGTAGAAGAATCAATCAGTCAAACACACATAAAAGTAAGAGTTACTGTCACAAGTGCAAAATGTAAGGACATATGACACAAGACCGTAGATTCAAAATCCCAAGAACACAAAGATTTGATGGACATTGTCATAACTGCAAGAAATATGGACATAGGGCATTTGAATGTAGATCAAAGCCTATGTGGACATCATATCAACCAGCAAAAGGGAATGAAAGTCACTACTATTGGGATTACAACACCAGGTACAATTGTCACTATTGCCAAGAATATGGACATACACCCCAAAATTGCATAAGAACACATTTCAAGGGAAACTATAAAAGATGGTTGAGCCAAACTACATGTTTTAGTTGCTTGAAAACTGGTCATACCAACAAAAATTGTCCAACAAGGTCCAAAGCACCAAATACTGATGCCAACAAAGGAAAAGAAAAGATTGATGTCATAAGAGGACATATGAACAAGACTTGGAAGAAGAAAGATGAGTGTAGTACATCAAGCAAAGGGATCACTTCACCTAACGGGTCAAGTGATCACACTTCATCAAACTAAACATAAGGGAGGTGTATGGGACTGATATACAAAGTTATATCATACATTAGTCCCAAGACAAAGAAGCACTGAAAAGAAGAATTAAGCATAAGATAAGATGCTAAGACTAAACTCGAACAATGATGTCAAGTCATCTTTGAATGTTGAGTAGAATTGCTTTGGAGGTTGAGTTATCAGCAAAGTTATTAGATGTTGAGTAAGCATAGCTGTCGAATGGATGCCGAGTTGAAGAACATTTGGAAGCCAAGTGACAGGTGTAGGTACTAAAAAGCATTAAATGCAAAAGTTTCCTCTATTGTTTAAAAGTAAAATTTGATTCATTCCTGAGTCATTCAAACAAAAAGCGATTATTTCAAGCACATCTGAGCGATTTTCAAGCTCTCAACCAGTGATTTGCAGTAAATTAACATTCACCCAAGCGATCAAAGTATCTATTCAGGTATTTCCCACAAGTGCCAAGTTTTACAACTTGAAAAGTTTTGCTTTAAATTGTTAAAACCCTAGTTTGAATGCAAATGGCGACAAGCTCAAAAATGACCCAAGAGAAAATGAGTCATGAAATTCAACTTGTTAGCAACAAAGTTAAGCAACCTAAGCTTAGAAAAATACCAGAGGTTGCATACAAAAAAAATCCTACTGGTGCCCTATCTGCCATTCCTGGAAAAGTCGTTATGGTTCAGGATGTGCGAAAATACTACAACTATAAAATAGGAGCAATAGGAGATTTGGAAATCTTCAATGCCTATGATAAACTCTACAAAAATGGTATTCTGAAAGATGAGTTTTCTGTCATAGAAAAGAAGGGTTTAACCAAAGCCCTAGTTTTCCCAATCGTATTCAAAAATGAGTGGATACGCATTATACTCAGCAGAATCCATGATGGATCATTCTGGTTAGAACAAGGGCAAGTCAAGATTACCAATAAAATGGTTCATAGGGTTACTAGTTTTCCAACCCTAGATTGGCCAAAAACATTGAGGAGCAAAAAGAAGGAAACAATTGAGAAAAATATAGGTGCAAAGTGGAAGAACAGAGGAATGACCATAGATACTGTTACTAATCCTCTTTTAGATTTTGTTGTAAGGATCATATCACATAAGTTCTACCAATCTAGTAGGTTAAATAGTGTACCCTACATAATAGTTGATGTGGCATACAAACTTGTAAAGAAAGACCACACTTATGATCTTGTAGAACTCCTGTTGCAACAGATTAATGAAAATCTTGAAGCTATTAGAAAATCCAAGGGAGCACAGTGCAAATTTGGTTCAGTGTTGGTTTGCATGTTCTTCAATGTAATGAAGGAATTCCCTTCATTTGGCAAAGTCAATTGGAGTCAAAATAAAACAATTTTTTATCAAATTAATGATTTCATTGCACAAATGGGAGATAGCTTTGATGATCAAATGTCTATCTATTTTGAGGATTCCAAAAATGCAATGAAGAACAGAATGAGAATACCAGTCTCACTGGTAGAGAAGCATATAAATGACATATGTTTTCTTGTTGATATTGATTACACCTACATTCAAACAGTCCTTCCAATGACAAGATGGCTTAGACCATTAGGATATGAGCTTGATGTTGACCAAGCTTCTACAACCATCATAGCTTTACTTGTAGAGGAAATGGACAAATCTGCCAAGGCATTTGGAATGTATGACACTGTAAAATCAAGAGTTGTAACATAACTCAAAACAGCCTCAGCAGTAAAGAAAAAGGACAAATTGGTAAAACAAATAAAGAAGAAATTTGGCGTTGGAGAATCAAGTGCAACAGATGAAGAAGAAGAGATCAGTGAAGGAGAAGAAGAAGGTGAGCCAAAACAAGAGCCACCTAAATTTACTCAAAAACAAGGTGAAGAGAAAGATGAGAGTGTCGAGGAAACAAAAACAAAGGAAGCACCTATCAGAGGCAGAGTCATTAAAAGGAAAAAAAAGACCTCTCCTGCCTCTCAGCCCTCACCAAAGAAAGCTACCGTACAAAGACCAAAGAAGCCAACAACCAGAGCTACAACAAGGGCCTCTACCCAAAAGGCTAAAGAAGAAGCCACAAAGAAGAAAAAAACAAAGTCACAAGAAGAGCCAAAGAAAAGGAAAAGATATGTGGCCCAACCTGATACTGATGAAGAAGATCATACTGAAGAGGTAAGTCCTCCTAAATCTTCAATTGATATATTATGTAAGAAGATTAGGAATGGAGACATAAATGAAATGAAAAAGATTGATTTCAATAAGTTCAGTAAAGAGGAAAAAAATAGCATAGAAGAATCAGTCTATGCATTTATGGCACATTTCAAGTATACACCTCTTGAACTAAATGGACAATTGCCAAAGGAATTGTCTAAAATTGTAGAAGACAAATGGCATTTCTGCCTAATGATGGAGAAATAAATGAGGGAATCAACCCTAGCAAACTTACTGCCTGATTTGACAAAAGAATAGGTAACTCAAGTAGTCAAAAGGCATAATAAAAGGTTTACACCCAAATATAGGGCATTCTCCATCCTACAAAACAAAACTGAAGAAGTTGTGCAGAGAACAAAAAGAGTATGGAAAAACTTGTACAAAACATTTGAAGATGTTCTTGAAGAAATAAACAAAGAAGAAACTTCTGCCAAATCGGAAGAAAGAAGGAAGAGGAGAGAAGAGAAAACTAAAGAAGAGAAAAAAGTTGAAAAAGAGGAAAATAAGAAAGAAAGAGAGGAGGAAAGGAAAGATGAAGAAAAAGGAACTAATGAACAGCAAAGTGTGCAAGACACACATCCTTCACCTCCTAGCTCGCCTCACTCACCTACCACACCTATAGAAATCATAAAGATTAAGGATGTTGTTGACACCACTTGTCAAAACATCAATCCACTAACTGTAGCGGATCTTACCAAGATCCTTGACCAAATGAATCTACAAGCACAATTATGTACAAATCCCATATTGGTCAATGTGGATAGTCTTCAAAAGTTAGTAGATAAACTTAAAGAGGTCAAGGTGACATCATAACAACCACCTCAAATCACTCAAACTACTGGACTTACATTTCTACCACCTCCGTCACCACCAAGATTAGGCACTCAAACTCATCAGGAGCCGAGTGCAACAATAGAGGTAATCACAGGGACAATAGCTTAGATAGTGAGTACACCCCTAGCAGTAGTAACAAAACAAGAGGAAGACAAGAAAGAAGAAGAGGAGAAGGAAGAAACCTAGAATAAAGAGGAGTCTGCAATACAAACCTTGGTAGAATTACCAAAAATAGCAACTCCCACCAAATCTAGTCATGAGCAGAGTACTGAAAAGATAAATTTACATGTCAGTACTCCAAGTTCAAGTTCTACAAGGGTAGCTAGGACCATCCATTATGGTATTCCTGAGCTTGATGAAGAAATCAAAATACCCTATTATGATTCAAGCACTCTAAATGAGGAAAATATGAATGAAATACAGAGTGCATTAGATAAGAGGAGGAGACAAGAGGCAATGAGAAAAGACTACAAATACAAGCTAGCAATGAATGAAATAAAAGATATATTCATGGATGCTTTTAGTCTTCAACATCCAAATGCAAACCAGCCAATACTTGAGCAATTATCTGATATAGTTGATCAAGTAAATAATGAAGACCATGATACTAATGCAAAACTATTGGAATGGTCAGAAAAGAAGTTTTTGGGAAAAGTCAACCAAAAAATAGCTAATAACATGATTTTGGGATAGGTTGACCTAGCCAAGAAATTAGAAAATGTAAAAAGTGTATTAGGAAACATATTTTCCCTTTACAGCAAATTGTGTGATTTTTCCAAGTTCAAGCATGAAATAAATCAAAAAAATTTGAATCTTGAGAGTAAATTAAAACTCTCCAGCATGCAACTACCCTTCGAGCCTGCACAGAATGCAACACAATTTGCTCATACCTTACACACTCAGAGGGAATTAGCTACATTATCAGCAGAAGAGGCCACTATCAAAGAAAAGCTGATGCAAATTCAACCCTCCATAACTCCTCACTTAGAAGTATTGCACAAGGATCAATTGTATGTAGAAATAGTCCTGAAGAAGGATCCCAATATTTCCACACATGAAGGACTTTTTGATCTCACAGTAGAGCTTGCAATCCAACAAAAGTCATTGGATATTGCCTTAAATAACTGGGATGCAGCTCTCCAAATACTCCTTGAGGTAAACAAGAAATTTCTTGCCAAACATGGCATTACTATTTACCTAGACCCTTTGACATAAGTGTCAAAAAGGGGGAGAAAAGATATAAAGGAGGAGATATAGATATTATACATAGGGGGAGATAATGAGTTAATGGAGGAGCATAATACATAGCACAAGATAGCACAGATACTGGCACAATCAACTTAGGGGGAGTTACACTAATTTTGAGATATATACATAGTGTAATTTTACAATTTTGAGTAAGGTTTTTCAACCTCTGTATATACCGAGTAAGTTTAGTACATGTATTCATAAGGTCAATTAAAGTGTTTTTGTCACTCATGTCAAAGGGGGAGATTGTTAACCTCATAATGGTTTTTGACAATTGAGTGCCAACACACTTAATCACATTATACATTGGAGCCAAGTACATCATGTATGCTGAGCCACAAAATGAGCCGAGTTAGGAAAGACATTAGGTGTCAAGTGATCTTCAGGTGTCGAGCAGCTTTTAGGTGCCGAGTGAAGATCAGGTGCCGAGTGAGTACAGGTGCCGAGCATGAGACAAGTACCAAGCATCATTCAGGTGTCGAATCTTAAAGGATGTCGAGCAAGATAGGAGCATGTATAGAAGCCGAGTTACAGAAGGTGCTGAGCATCAGGAAGTAGTAAGTGTCGAGTAACACAGAATCAGCATATGAGTTTGAAACTTCACAAACTCAGATGTAAAACATTTTCATAGCTGACATAAGACAAATCTTGAAGGATCTAAGTGATAAGATCAAATCATTTATATTTCCTATGCAATTTACATGCAGCCAATAAGAAAAATGGAGAAGGCATGCAAGAAATAAGCGATGTGCAAGGAATAAGCAAATATCAAAGATTAAATATGGATCGTAGATCCATACCTAACCCTAAGTCTTTGAGTGTCTTTATAAGGAAGACAAAATTAGATCAAGATTAGAGAGAGAGAGGCGAATGAAAAAGGTGTGTAAAGAAAACTATTTCATAGAAAAGAGTATCAGATCTCAAAGAGGATCAAGATCACAAAAGAGCAAATCAAGTGCCTATATTCAGCAATCGAAGGATTGTAAGCCATCAGGTTTATCATACCTAATACTCTTTAGCTATTGTATTAGAAAGTAAATCCTATGATGATAGGTTAGCCTAGCAGCTATTTTGTAAATCCTTTCAATAGGTGATTAAATCCTTTAACATGGTAACACTTCATGTAAAGTGTTTGAAATCTTTTAACCAGGTCACTATTGATATAGTGTAAAGCCTTTGACAAGGTAGGCCTTTAACAAGCTAGACCATTAGAAGTGGTTAAACATTATTACTGCAATGATTTTGTGGGTATCATCCCCACCCCAGTTTTACCTTCTTATTTCTGGAGGTTTTCTGGGTTACCAAATCTTAAGTGTTATGTGGTGATGCATATTTGTTTCTTATGATTGCTTAATGTTTATATGCATGCAATTTACTTTTAGTTAAGAAGTTTTAGAGGTCAAATCAAAATACTTTTGATTCACCCCCCCCCCCTCTCAGAAGCATTCTTTCCAATAAGATATTCCAACACATTGTACTTTTCATTTTGATCGTCGTTGTCACCACCACCATCATCATCGCCATCATCACCATCTTCATCATCATCATCATGATCTTCATCACCATCGTCATCATGACCATCATCACCATGATCATGATCATCATCAACATCATCATCATCATTATCACCATTATCGTCAGCATGACCAAAATCATCACCATCTTCTTCATCTTCATCACTGGGTAACTTTTGTTCCTGATAATCATTTACTTCCTCTTCTACTTCTTCAATTTCTTCTTCTTTGATCACATTATACTTTACCGGCCTTCCTCTTGGGTCATGTCTAATAACAAATGACCAACCTGGTTCTTGTGGAACACCAAAATAAAACACTTGCTTGCACTGGCTTGGAAGAACATAGGGCTCATCTTCGACTGGCTCAAATGACCTTGTATTAATCATAGTAAATCCACTATCATGTTCAATAACAATCCTATCAGGATCATTTCGATTCAGTCGTAACCTGAACCATTTGATGACAAATAGAACTATTTTGAATGAATTAAAGTCGCACTCAAGTATATCATCCAAAATGCCATAGTATCGATTTTCAGATCGTTGAGGATGTATGTCAGTTCTAGATGAAATATTGTTGACCGCAAAGATAGCACTTATCCTAAAATCAACGTTTTCTTCATTTCATCTAACTTTTTTGTGTAGAATTTATAGCCCTGGTAGTACATAGCTTTGTGGTGTTTGACCTGCAATTATTCAAACATGTCAAGATTATTTGCATCGATCTGTGAGTTGATATCAAACTTATGTGTGATGATTAGTAATCTTATGCGTACCTTTGTATCTCTTAAGCCATATATTAGATCAAGTACCATTTGTGTAACATTGGGATCTCCATTACGATGAGCTTCTTTAACCAATGATACAACACCATCCCATGTTAATGAGCAACCATTTTCTTGAGACTGTTTAATCCATACCATCATCCAATCAAGATTGTTTGCAATATACAAGTGTAGTGCATCTCACTCACGACCAACTATAAAGAAGACAATTACACCAGTTAGAAACAACTTATATATATTGATGATGAATAATAATTATTAAACTACAAAAAAAAAAACTTATAATTACCTCTCACCCTCCTCAATCTACCTTTCCCCATCAGGTACTCCCCTTCGAATTTGTCATTAGAGTTGGGATCCCAAATGCGATCTACATGGATATCTGCTGCAAACTTTGGAAGATATTTAGTAATGTACACCATGGTCTGGTATATCATATATCCCTCTATCATAGAACCCTTAGGACGTGCTCTTTGTTGAACCAAGCCCTTCATAAATTTTGAGTGCCTCTCAACCATCCACATTGATCTAGCTTGTATAGGTCCACACAATTCAATCTCCTCAACTTGATGTATGAGGTAGTGTTCTTGAGCATTGAAAAAGGTTGGAGGTAAAGAATTTTGCATTTCACACATAAGCTGTGGAATTTTTCTCTTCTAATATTTTATATCTTTTTTGTCAATTTCTTTAGATGATAACCACCTAAAAGAGATTCAACACACAAAACCACATAAATGATATTTCAAATAAAATTATACAATAGATTTAAGAGAAAAAGATACAAATCTAAGAAAAACCACTTCTAACCTTGTGTATTTTTTAAGATCATACATAACTTGTTTAATACTGTTGTCAAACTGTTGTTGAAGGGATAGAGGTAGGATGAACTGCAATCATTAAAAATGATCATTTCAATATATTATTAAATAATGCAATAGGTAGTACATTCAATCTTACAAATATACTGTAAATAGAAAACATGACTTACCTTGAGGAAGGTATGCCAATCATGTGTCTTCAACCTTGGCCCAAATCACCTTTCTTTCATAGAAGAGTACAACAAATCCTGTTGGAATTTTTGTTTTTTTTATGACTTCTTTTAATGCATCACTCTGTTACTTCATTAATAACCAAGGAAGGGCACTTGTATTTATGCAGTCTCTATTTCTATTTGATTCAATGGAAGCTTTTAGTGCATGATTGGATTCATGAATGTCGGTATAGATTTTGGTAATTTGTTCTCTATCATGCCTTCCATCCAACATTTTCCATAGTGTCTTTGTTACATTCTTTCCAATATGCATAGCATCAAACAAATGCGCAATTGGGAGATCCTTGTAGTACAGTAACCTAGTAAATTGAGTAGGATAACTTTTCATTCCTCTAAGAATTTGGTCATTGATGCCTTGATGACCTTCACAAGCATCAATTACAATGTTAGTAAATATAAGACAATATCAAAATACAAATTTTAAACTTCGAGCGACAAATTGGATATTACCTCGACAATTTAGTCGATCATATTCCAACTTCCATAAACGAGGTGTCATTCTTCATGGCCTTGATGATGTCTCTTCTTTCCCATTGAAAAGATGTTTTTCAGAAATTTGATACCTATGATTATTGTGGAGAAAGTGTCTAAACTCATCAAACACCTACTTTCTTAAAGTTCTCGAATGACGAGATTTCATCTTCGGACCACAAACTGGACATGTAAATTTTTCCTTTGTCTGAAGACCTAAAAGATCATGTAGAAGTAGATCATGTACAATTATCATGCGCAACTTAAACATATGATAGTAATGTGTAAGCACTATAACATACCAAAAATATGTGATATTAACAATATAACATACCGCAAAAATGAGTTAGCCCAGGGGCATCATGTATTGTCCATACAAGCATTGCATGGAATTGAAATTGTCAATGTCCTATCAGTCTAGAGATGTCATACATAGTGATGCCATTCCATAACTTCAACAACTCAACAATTAGGGGCTTAATATACACATTCGTATCTTTAACATGGTATTTACCTAGCAATTGAATGAACATAAACCATCAGCAAATATTACATGAAACCATTGACAAATATTACATGAAACGATTGGAAAATATTACATGAAACCATAATGTTGTCAATGATTTGTGCTAGGTATTCTATCTCTTTAAATGCAAAACCATCGGCAGGCATTCACATAATGTCATCCTAACTTCTATTGCATGCATGGTAATCCATAAATTGTGCCAAGGTAGTGCACTTGAATAACCGTTGAAGACATGGAATAATGGGAATGTACCGAAGAACTGCGAGGCACTTTTTTTGTTATTTGATCTAACCGATATCTACTACTATGACAATCAGGGCATTCTGCTGCAAATTCATATTGTTTATGATATAGAATGTGATCATTGGGACATGCATGTATTGTTTGATACTTCATTCCAATCTAATCCATAATGTTAGATAATTCTCGGTATGAACAAGGAAAAATGTTTGATGGTGGTAACAAAATATCACTAATCAACCTACAACAACAAATATACATTGTTAATATAATGAATAGTAATTGTATGCTAACATTGAAGATGACAAAAATGACATACCTTAGCATACGTGACATTGCTACATTGGATATACCATTCATAACCTTTAAGTTCACCAACAACACTATAGCCGAGAGTAGAGTTGTTTGGGAGCCTTCGTATAAGGGCTCGTGTGCCTTCTCAAGTAAAGGTATATCAAGACCATCTTCATCATCATTATCGAATTCGCTAGTACCATCATTGTGAGCCTCTTCATCACCTGCCCCAATACCATCTTCTTCAATCATGTCCTCTGACACATTATCATCTTCTTCCATGAGAGTGTTATCCTCAGCTTGGATATTCACACCTCCATGTTCCTCCAGTAGGAAATTCACATTTAGCAATGGACAAAAATTGTGGCCCCCTTCAACATGACCATGTTGCCTACAATGACTCCGGGTTGTTGTGATTAGAATTCTTCAAGTCTTTAATCCTTTACACTTTTTGCAAGGACAATAACATTTATTAGGTTTTCATCAGAACTAAGCCCACAATGCAGCCATTGTCTCATTTTGTTCAGCGTTCATATTGTCAGGCATGGTCTTTCTTCACAGGAAAATATATCTACAAATAAATTGGACAGGTTGTGATTAATGTTTATATCTGCACATATGGTTTTTCTTGATTAATGTTTTCAAATGTAACTAAAATAATCCTATAATTTCTAGAAGGTGTAGATGTTTGCAAAATGTGCAGTACCACCCTTCTACCAAAAAAACACACCTAGTATACAATAATGGATAAGATCAAGACAACAATAATATTGGTCCTTTTGTTGATATGCCTTTTGAAGGTTGAATAAGGTCCTAATTTTGTTAACCCACTCTATTTTATCTACTATACTTTCTGCTTTCAGCTCACAATTGCACTATGTGCTAGAATAGACAGCCATGAAACAAAGATCAACAACCATTTGAGCATAGAAGGTGCCAATTTAATATACAAATATGTGCACTTGCAGTTTGAAACTTGAACCCCAAAAAGACACACACCTTTTAGTACTATTTTGTATGAAACCTTGTTGTTGATTTTGAATGTAAGACTTATAGCTACAGCATCAGGACCATTTGCCTTTTTTGAGTTTTTAGAACTTGATTAGCTAGAGCTGGAGAATCAGAAGTACCATCATTAATTCATTAATTCATTAAAAAATTTTGTGGTGCTTGCTAGATAATCAAGAAAACCAAATACTCCATACAAAATTACACAATGGATAAACAGACAAAAACAATCAATCTCATTTTTTCGTTACTTGATTTAGAAGTTTAAAGGTTCCAATTACAAAACAATTTTTGTATCCTTCGGGGAACTTTTGAAAAAGACCAAAAGCATTTACAATCACAAGAGATTAACTTATAGTATACTTAAATGTTAGTAAAGATCTGCATTGTAAAGTTTCCTGGAAGTGACTGGCACACATTACAATTACTATGCCACTTAGGCACCACGATATTGCCACATAGGCACTACGATAAACTTAACCATTTCTATTGGTTGGAGAGGCTATGGTAAATTAAAGTATATTGTTGTGAAGGAAGAAGGTATGCTAATCAAAACCTTATTAGAGTAGTTGGAAATATATTAGTAAAGTTCGCAATAAATCTTCATGTGAGAATCTTTTTCATGAAGAGTTTGGCTGCTAATAACTTCATAGTCCACATGTTCAGTTGATGGTATAAATAGCTATGTAGTTTGTACTTCTAGCCATCTAAAGCTAGGAATTACTTTCTTATGTCAATCATATTGCCTGAATTGGGCATAGCAAGTCAGCAAGAACAAGGCATGTCAAAATCCTTTAAGAGCACTCAAAAGTCTTGGCACTACTTGGTGGATACTCGCTGTAACAACTTGGTCATCCATTGCTATCTTGGATCTTAGTCATCCATTACTATTTTTTGAAAGATATTGGCAAATATTGTAGTTTGATGTGCACCAATATGAGGAATTAGAAGATAAGGAATCATATTAAGAAGTCAAATGATATGAAGGTATCATGTCGATACTAATGATAAATGAATTCAATAAAATAAAACATATTCATATGGAATTATTGACTAAGACCACTCTTAAAGAGGAGAGATCCACTTTTAGAGTAGGCCTCCGGTGTTCATCATTTACCTTGACATCCTCGTAGGTGCTTCCAGGTCTACCAAGACACAAACAAATATGTTGCCATGCATCCTCTTTTGAATAGGGCAGCCAAAACCATATGTCTATAAAGGGCTTTCACAAGCCCACATCTTTGATATATGGGATATTTAGGACTTCCATTGGGCTTGTAAGTCGAGCATGCTTAATACATAAAGAAGAATGCCTAATCACTTGAAGAAGAACAGATACATATATACTTGAAGGTGCTTTCCCATGATTAGCTTCTCTGAGAATGCTCCCACATGCATGGCTAGCAAATCTCTCCAAAGTGTTGGAAGCATTTAGTCAAACAAAAACATGTTGTGTATTAATTGATTTAAAGGTCTTTCTTTTCTTTTGATTTTCTTCATAAGTTGATATTCCTTGCAAGGATGGAATTGACTGCACAACTGAAAGGCAATGCTTTTGACTACTTATTTTTGGAGTTATGTCAGATGTGTTACCATGACAAGTTAAAGAATCTAATGTTTGACCTATAAGATGTATACCTCATGCAGAAGCTAGATGATATTCAGTTAAAAATAGAAGGCATACAATAGACACAATTGACATGCCCAACCCAACATGCTACCATTTTCTATCTCAAAAGTATAGTGAATTAGAAATAGAAACTTGCATGCTGGGGGGATCATGTGAAAGCTAGTTGCAAAGCTTTTGAATACAATTGATGTTTGACCACCAGTTGAAGTCTTAACAAGAGAAGACCTTAACTGTTGAATGGAATTCCTATGCACTAATGATATTCTTGTTGTATATGATGAACTAGTTTTCCAATGAGTAGAATGTGATGGGAGCCCCTCCTTTGGAGAATCCGTTACTTTTCTTAGATGGTTTTCCTCCATTGATTGATAACCTAAAGTGTATACTTTGTAGCTGATGATAGTTTATTAAAAGATTGGATCCTTGCAGGGTTGAGTGTGGATGTCTTGACTCCATAATTGTGTCCACCAGCTAGGAGGCTTGAACCAGTCTACCATACATTCTTATGATTTGGTTCAGACATCAACCTAGTGTTAAAAGGTGAGCTTCCAATAGAAGTTTTTCCAGTATTATTAATTAAGGACAACTGAGAGTTCCTATCCCATGTAGTTGGTGGACCATACTTTCCTCCTTGTTGAATACCCCACACAACACTTAGATGATTTGATGGTGAAGATTCAACAAGAAAATTATGTTTTGGTAAATATCAAGATAATGGCATTCCCTTGTCAAACTCAAATACATCATCTACTAGAGATGAAAATCTTGACTACAAGCACCCTTGGCCTTGAAGATCAAAATCTGTAAATGCATCAAGATTAGACACAAATTCTGACATTAAATTTGAAAATTTTGTTATCTCTTTCTCTAGAGATGATTGCCCATTGTCTAAAAGGCTCAAGTTCACCTCATGATCCACCATTTGCTTTCTTCTAATATCAATCTTGTTGAAATGAAACATGTGGATGGAACTGGAAAGAAGATCAGATTTACTTGTTGAGTCCTTCTTGGACTCCAAAAGGGTAAAAGAGGCTTGAAATCCATATCCAATTGTATTAGGAGGTAATAAGAATTTCTATAGTTTAGAAAACCAATGAGCAGTAAGTTTGAGCCTTTAATTATTGATTTAGGAAGCTTAACTATAGCCACACCTTTTTCATACACTTGTAATAGGAAATATTGATAAACCAAAACCATTAAAAAGCATGTCAAAATATTTTAGTATGATTCTATTTCAAAAAAACATCTATACACTTTTCATACAGAAACAATGGCAAAAATTGGATAAGAAATAAGTTCATAAATGCTCTGTCTTGCTAAAAAATATTGGCAGGCATACAAAAATAAAAAATATGGTTTCTTAGATAAACTATTAGAAGTGCATTTAATGGACTAAATGGAACATTATGTTTCAATAAAAGAATTTTTCATAGGTATTCAACAACTCTTAGAAACCCAATGCACATCTCTATACCCAATTTGGATCTTGCATCCCTATAGAGCCCATATCCACTCCTCAAGATGAACATACATGTATACCATGTTCCTTGAAATCAACCTCGAAGAAAATTCTATCTTTAAATGGAAGTGTATTATAAGGGTTACTAGTCAACGTATGATCTTTCCAATGAATGAGAATCATGTACTTGTCTATTATCTAGATACTAGAAATAGAAGTACATGACCTTTCTCCCCACAAAGATGGCTTGCTTCAAAGTTACTCTAGACTTCTAGAATTGCATTGTGAGACTAAAGCATCCCTAGGTTAATAATATTTTGCATTGCTCTTGCATCTCTACCTAGTGCAAGTTCCTTTGAACTGAAGATACACTGATGAATGAATCACACAATACACTCACTCTTCACAAGATTAGTTAATGTCAATGCTAAGTAGTGGTCATTGTATTCGAGTCAAACACTGAATAGCTTTTCTGATAGCATGCTAAGCTTGAAAGGAAAAAAGAATGTCAGTTCAAATTTGTTGAGGAATTGTTGGATTTTTCTTTGTTAAATTGCACCTCGTTGGCTCAGCTAACTCCTGAGCACATGTTTATTTCAGCTTCCAACTCCCACCCACTCCCAAACCCTGTCTTTAGTTCCAAATCTTCATGTTTGAAAGCTATGGTTTAAGAACTTAATCATATCTGAAACATATGGTAAACATAAATCTTCAGCAAAGATGTATCCAAAGTTCTATTAGAAATTACAACAATGACAAAATGATCCTACTTTAATCTATTGGGAACATTATAGTTCTAATGGAATGGTATTCATATTAGTAAAGATAGCCTAAATGTTGTTTGGATTGAACACCAGAATCTTGGCTCTCCAAAGAAAACAAAAACAAAATACCATCTATTTTTTAGTTCATAAATTTTGCAAGTAGGAAGGATAAGGCAAAGCATGTCCAAAAGAGTACACAACATTATAAAGTATGACTAAGGTGACTGATTATAAATTTCTCCTGGTTAATAAAAGATGATAGAGATATTGTATTTAAAGATTTATGTCAATGGTTGTTGTAGCTAGAATTAAGCTAAGAAATAATGGTGGACAAAATTTATGTATGGAAGACATTGAACAAAAGATCAATGAAGGCTTTGGTGATGACTTGAAATGCTTTCAACAGATACTCCACTTGTTGTTTGCAAGTGAAGAGAGTAAAATTCAATCAGAAAGCCACATGTATTTCTTATCCAAACTAGATATATACATATGATAGAGCTTTTACATATCACTCTCAAATTTGCATAGGAAAGTGACTCCTTCAAAGGGAAAGGTCGTGTCTCTCCCAAAAGGTGGTAATTGAGAAAGGTTGCAACTCTTTCATAAGGGGGTAGCTATGAAAGGTTGTGACTCTTTCAAAGGGCATAAAGGATGAAGAGTTGTAATAATGAAAGGTTTTGACTCTCCCATCATGAAGATATAAACAGGGGGGAAAGACTTCTTTTGAAGGCATGGAAGACTGGATAATCATAAGATAACCATAGTAAATTTTGGCCTAAGATATAAGACAGTTTTGATATGCATAAAGGGAGAATAAGAATTAAGGAAGGATTGATGGAAGAAGGGAGGGGAAGAAATTAAGGAAGTACCTTCATTTGGTCAACAATGATGAAGAGTTTGACCTTATTTGAAGGGTGGTAATTGTGAAAGGCTGTGACCAATGCAAGGGGCACATGTGTTGAAGAGAAGTGACTCTTACATTGTAAGATATAAAGAAGAGGTTTTGTTTGAGGAGGGCATCCAAGGGAGATAAAGTTGGGGAATAACATATTAATCTAAAGTGGTGATTCAATTTTTATGATGGGTGTTGAACCTTCCACGAATAATATATAAAAGAAGAAATTTTTTTATGATCATTTACCATTCATCACTTCCAAATACATTAAGTCAACACGCAATCATCACTCCTCAATTTATGAATTACAACATTCATTTACTCATTATTCACTAACTATCAAATTGTCAAATCAAAGGAAATCATTCTATCATTCATCAAACATCAATTGGGAATCAAACAGACTTGCAATCAATTCTTCAATTAATTCAATCAGTCTATATTAATCATTCAATCATCCTGAGTGAATAAAGAAATATAAAAGACAAGAAGACCATATGATTTAGATTCTTGGGTATTCTTATTTAGTCTTTAGCTATAAACTCATGTTTTGTTGAAATCTTAACTAGTGCTATGTTTATGCCTATTCTTGGCCTGATTTTGTTGATAAAATTTTAACTAGGGTATTGGAGAAAGAAGAGCTGATCAAATTTTAGAACTGCGAGAAACTTCCCCGAAGGGCTTGAAGGAGGTAGTTATATCTTTGAATGTATTTAAAAGTATTTTTTGACAAATGAATTTGTGTGGGAAGATCTTTGCTAAGTAATACACTAATTTTGTTTTGCAGCTCCATGATCTGCAGATACAAAACATGTTCACGAGTACGACTCAGCAAGTCTTTGGTTGAAACAAAAAGAGTTGTTCCTTGTGTTAGGCCTTATTTTCTATAATATATGACCTCTTCTATGCTAGAAATTGGCATTCATTCTCAAAGTATGAGGAAAAGTTGCTTTTTCCCTTAAAATGGTAGACAGAGGATATAACTTCTAAAATTCAAGAAGTGTGAGATACTCATCCTCTAATCATATGAGCAACATGAGTCATGTATTTTTAGATACCTCTTGATGCTTCTTGGAAGCTCATTCCACATAATTTCCATGAGCTAGAGGGTTCTCTAAAGTCCAATTGAATATGAGAATTATTCTTAAAAGATACTGTGTTCTCTTAGGACTTTGGAGCTTTAAGTGGTATATGTTTCCAGCCTTGTAGGATAGAAAGGTCTTCTAATGAGCCTATTCAACATAATTGCTTTCTATTGTGACATTTTCAGGATTTTAATTAAATTGACATTTCACGTTATTTTTCGGCATGCTATAATGTTGTACATTATACCCGACAGAATGAAAACTTCTCTACTATTTTCTTCATGTAAATAAAGCCAAGACAATTTGTGTATTGTTCATCAGTATAGATTTTATCTTGTGAAACATCTGCATAACATCATGAATTTAATTTTGCTTTCTTGTAATGTCTTCCAAAGGCTACCAATAATAGGCTACCAATAATAGAAACCATTAACCTTTTTTTGTCAATTGGCCCTTTTAGCATTTAGAGGGCTGAAGACTCTATTATTGATGAAGTTTAATATTCTAATCACTTGTTCACCTTTGCTCATCCCTAAGAACCCTAACGTTGGCATGATACCCTCAAACTATCTAGCATAGTTGGCTTGATTGCATAGTAATAGATTTGTAGGTTATTCTAGTAGTTGATTTTATTATTTTGAAGCAAACTTTTTCTAAGCTTCATCTAGATTGATCTAGTAAGATGCATACATGTGTATAGAATGAATGTTGTAAGTATGGATAAGTTTGTAATTATACACGGGGATAGTAGATGCAAATTAGATAGGGATACTCAACTTTGTTATAATAGATATTCTTTTTGAAAATTTTGGAATTTGAATTGTCTAGAGTTTAGAAATGATAGGGGTAAACCTTGGATTTCATCTAAGGGTTATTATTGGAGGGCCTTTTTGTGTCCATTGATTAGATCTTGATAGTTTTGTGTTCTATTTTTTGACTCATCAAATTTGTTTGCCTTGATTTGGATTACTGGTATTTATGAATATCTTAGGAGGTTGTTATAAGCACTAGTTTGAAAACTCAAGTTAGGGAACAAAGCAAATGAGAAATGTCTAGTCCAAAAAAAGGCAAACATTGTATAGGGCATATAAATATATTCAAAACAAGGCAAGAAAGAAAGCAATCAAAGCGCAAATTACAATGACTAATGATTTTGTAGAAATGGGGTGGATTATTAAGAGTATGATGAGATCAAATGTCAATCTATAAAAAAAAACTTCAACTCACCTTTGTAACACTGGGAAGGAGACTCTTCAACATTATCAACTATTATTTAATCCTTTCACGCCGCCTTCTTTTTGAAATCTCTTTCAATGGATCAACTTTGAAGCATTCACAAGCTCTCCTCTGCTACAATCAACCACCAAAGAACCCAAGATGTCAAACCCTATTGGTGTTGACGCTATAAAACCCTTTTGGCGCATACTCCTGGCCACAAAATGCAGTGTAGAAAATGGTTCAGTGCACGAGCTATCTTCTGGGTCGTGTAACAATAAGATTAGGGCGGCAAACAACACTTTTTTCAATTTTTACATAGTGTGATCCCGTGTTCCCGTGTTGGTCAAAATTTTGACCAACACAGGATCACATTTAACAAAAGTCATCATAATTCGACCAAATTGACCCCAATTTATCAGATGGTCAAAATTTTTGGTCGAAAATTTGGGTCAAATGTACTAGTGTAATCAAGGAATTGATCTTTCAATAAGATAAGGTAGATAATATTTATATATTAATGAAGATAGGACATCATTAAAGGGATAAATATGTTGACGAATTGGGATTAATGTGAGTGAGATCTTTCTAAAAAGACATTTTTATTTTTGGCAATGATGTTTGGATACCTAAGCAATGGAGGTTGAAGGGATCTCAAAGGAGGAAGAACCTTAATCCCTTTCTTTTATGCCTGCCGATTGACTTTTATCTTGGCTATGTACTTTGAAATTATTTTTTTCAAATAAATAAATATTTCTTATGTTCATATGTATTTGTTGTACCTCTTCTTCTTTTTTGTTAATGATAGTGCTTAGTCCTCTTATCTCCTTTTAAACTATATGGTTTTAAAAAAAAAAGACAAATTCTAGCTTTGGGATCTTAATATATTACGAACTAATAGACTAATAAAGTAGACCAAGAGTTGTTTGGTGGTTTCATTGTGTTATTTTAGGACTGAACTAGATGAAGGGATTTTTAATGGGCAATAGAATGTGGGAAGAGAATTCTAATTCATATATTGTATCTCTCTTGTATATCTTTCAAAATATAGGCAAAAATGAGGGACGTCTACCCAACTCTGTCCTCTTAGTACCTCTTGAGTTAGGTTGTAGGTTTTTACTATTTTAATCAGTGACTTTGACCACTTTCTTATAAAAAAAAACAAAACAAAAAAAAATTCTCTTAGATTTTTTTAATACCATTGTTAGTAACAACCTTTATTGTGTTACCTATTTATTCTTTTATATTCTTAAGAATCACTAGACTAATTAAGAGTTGTTACGTTTTCTAACATATTTCATATCAAATCTTGAATTCAAAGTACAAAGATACTATACTTTGGCCTTTTTTCCCCAAACGATTCATAAGACTAGTAAAATTACATATTTGCAATTGCATGAAAGTGTGTTGCAAAACAAATTGTTGAGTTTAATAACCATGACCAAAATTTTAAATATTTGTGGTGCTTACCATTATAATTTTAGATAAAATAAGAACTCATTTTAAGGTGATAAAATATTCAAAAGTAGGTATTATTTATTAGTTGTGAGCACATTTTAAAGATGAAGTAAATTTGATGATAGTATGTAGTATTTAAGATTTTTTTTTTGTAAATAGTGAATAATAGTGTATACTATACTTTGTATTTGTTTCTCTTATACATAATTCGATAAATAAAATTTACAATAGAAAAAGGAATTCAAGTTATACAAGATTTATGGGATACCTCCACCTTCTAATGGAATTCATGACCTCTTTTTAGACCAAAATTACACTTTACTTCCTTTGATAAACACCCAATTATTGAAATCTACTAGCTTCATGAACTTGCACTTTATACTATGTTATCCATAGAATGTCATGGAGTGGTCCTAGAATAGAGTGTCCTACTTTTTAGCCAATTTTGACATTGAGATCACGATTCTTCTTTTTTTTTTTCTTTTTTTCTTTTTTTTTTAAATTCACTTTCAAACACCTAGTGTCACAAAACTATAAGTATTTGAAGATGATATAAACTAGTGTCTTTTAGAATTTTCTTTCTAGTTTCTAAATATTTTAATTAAAATTGATTATACATTTTTTTACTTCTCCTTCAAAAATTGGTTGGTGTGAAAAACCAACATTTTCTATGAGTAATTATCACTTGGATAAGCATAGTTGTTTTCTTTAAAAGATAATTCTTTTGAGGTTAGATTTGTAACATCAATATCTAGAGGATGGAATCAGTTTCATTTATTTTGGTTCAACATTTCATAGTTTATTAAGTTTTATAGTGACAATACCTATAATTTAGACATAGGTTCCTTTAGATCGCTCTAAATTGATCGATATATATCAAGATTCATTTTTATTTTTATTTTATAGAAAGGTAACACATATAGTATTTTCCAACATAATCTTTTTTTTTTTTTTAAATTCTAATTTGCTATTTGTTCTAAAGTGTTAAAGAGATGGATTGTTGAATGGCCAAACAAGATATTTTTAATTAAAGTAAGATTTGAAAGTGCATTTGAACTCAGTATCTATTAAAATTATAGTATTTAGAACGTGTGTTCTAAGTAGTATCATCTAAAAAAATTAGAAGATCATCCTATTTGATCCTTCTTTTAGGCCTTGAAAGGCCATCTTTTTGAAGGCTTTCTATAGGTGCAAAGGAGATTGGATTATAGGCATGACTGAGACTTTGAGAGATTATACCAAAGAGATTTTGATTAAGAGGCTTTTATCTAACCATTTTAAAATTAACTCTCCTAAATGGGACCTATTAGGGCTCAGACCATCATATTTTCTTTTTAAAATGTGATTTAAGCAAAAACTAGGATGTTCAAAAAAGTGGGACACATTATTGTGGGACCACCCCAATGTGCTAACTTTTTGATTGTGGGACCACCCCAATGTGCTAACTTTTTGAATGGTTAGAGATGGCATAATACTCATAAAAATTTAGTCCTTTCCCATTTGGACCATCTATAAAAAAAACTTCTCACACTTATCACTATCTCACATTGTCTCAATAGGAAGTGGCATTGCACCAAGTTCCTTGTTTTAAGTGGAAAAAATATCAACTACCAAATACAAAAGTCCAAAAAAAATGACCAACCTTAAATCTTAGTGTTCATTTTCCTTCATATTAAGCTACCTATTGGTAATTTCCTTAAGTTTGTTTCCCCTTTTCTTACATGTCAATTTTGTGCATACATAGAATCCATGAAACATTCTTGTTGGTTTCATTCCCATACTTGTAAATTTCACCTCTTTTATGCATTATTCCCTCAACTTTGATCTTGAAAACAAATATTGTTTGTGCCCCTCCATCCCTAGACATTATATCCCACACCTATAACCAAGGATTATCAATTATTTTTCTAAGATTCGCTATCTAGTTTCCTTTTTATATTCCATTATTCCCCTTAAATTAGGAACTCAAAATATTTGTGCTAACATGCCTCTCCATATTGTCAAATCTCAAATAGCCTTGTCTAGTGTTTTATGTAATAATGAAAGATGTCACCCTCTTCTACAATTGCATACAATTGCTGAGGACATGAAAGTACACTGCAACATTGGCAATCACTTGCTTTCTTATTGATAGCTAGACTAAATAATGAATGACTTGAAACTTCTACACTTTGAGCTACTTTCTATGGAATAAATTTTTTCTCTCATATACAACTTCTTTATGTCATTACAACTAAATTATTTCGGTTTTTTTTAACTTTAATTTTAGTTTGGCAAAATCATAGGATATCCCCTAGAACTCTTTGTCCAATTAGTATCATATGCCCTCTAAGGCACATTTTTAAAGTTGCAATTCATGTATTGTTGGGTGTTTTAATTATCAAATTGTTTGACGTTAAAGGTCTAAGTTCTTGATTTGTATTTTCATAAGTTCTCAAAGTTAGTTTTTAATGTTTCTTTCAATTTTTGGTTTTATGCCCTCCATTTCATGTTTTCATTTTTATTTAAATAATAAACCTTGAGTCCCAAATCACAAAGTGTGGGCATATAAGAAATTTTAGTGGTGACTGCAATTTAGATTATAGTTAAAACTTTTAGTCCCAACTACATTTTGTATTATAGTCAGGATTTTAAGTCCTTATTGTAGTTTGCATTGTAGTAAAGAAATTTAGTCTTGACTATACAACATTGTTTTTCCATTGTTCACATCTAGTGTAATCATGACTTTTAGACCCAATTAAAACAATGAACTTACTCTTTCCTTTTGTGCACTTACAAATCACCTCCCAAGACTGTAGTTACAACTTGGTTTGCATTAATCAATTTTCCCCTTCCTTGTATCTTTTTAGGATTGTTCTCTGTCATCTTGTAAATTGTGTCTAGTTCTTCTCTAACTTTTGAGACCCTTAGAATTTACTATTGTAACTTAATTTCATATATTCTCATCCATACAATGAGAATTGAAGACTTCAAGCATGATCCATCTTGTAGCAAGATGAAGACCTCTTTAACATGGGATGATGTTAATAAAGTTATCTCATCTAATGCTTATGGTTTTTTCATTATGCATTATGTAATTCAATCTTGACAGATTTAATGAAAAGTTGTAAATTGTAATTTCGAGTTATCACTTTACAAGTCCTTTGGAATCATCTTCAACCAACAAAAACATACTATGGTGCAAAGGTTGGCTACGAGTTTCTTCCACTTAGAATAAAATGCTTTCAATGGTATTATCTTCTCCTTGTAAGGATATTTTGAGAAGCTCATATTGAAAATCTTCCTCTAGTTATGTTGCAAGGAATTTAAAAAGTGTCTCTCTCACCACCAACCATCAAAAAACCCAATAGTAAGGACCTTTGAATTTGAACAAAGTGATCTATTGAATCTCTTATAGGAGAAGGAAACATACATATCTAGTGACTTATATATCTAGCCAGTACATTATAAAGAGCCTACTAAGCTAAAATTTGAGAATGTGTATGATACCTTGCAGAATAAAAATTAGAAGCTTGATGAAGGCATCTTTCACAAGGTTCATGCAAATGACGAAAATCGAGTCTTGAAGTTGAGATGTGAAAATATGGATACATAAAAAGGTATTAGTCAAGTTAAAAAGAATGCATTTTTGTTTCAAGGTAATAAACTTGAACATATTGTGCATGAACTACCCAAGAATTTGATGACTTCAGACCTTTTTAAAAACATCATAGAAGATTTTTTCAAATCTTGATTAAAAATTTCTTAAATATGTATTTCATTAACAACATATTTAAGCAACTAATTTAGCCATGTTTTCACTTGAATCATAGTAGGCAACTCATTTCAAAATGAATGAAGTTATGGTTGACATGTGAGTTAGCAAGAAGAGTTTTGAGTCTATCCTTTCAAAGGAGTGAGATACAATTGGGAATGGAGCTAAAAGGAATTTTCATTTGAGTAGGGATGGTATGGATTCATGTATTCACTTTGGAGAAGTAGAACATTTCATCCATATAAGGATCTGTGTGACTTTGTTCATCTCTTCCAATAAATGATGTATCAATTCATGACACCATTATTTGTACTCCCTCTACCTAGTTCTCAATGATTGTGCAAGGCATTTGAAGATACTGAAGAAGGGAAACTAATTTGGCGAGATAGTGAATGATTTCATCTAAGAAGGTTAATAATGTTTGTTATTCTAGGATAGATAAAAAATTTCTTTATAGGATTGATTATGTGAGTAGATTATTTGTGTAGTTGCACAAACTTGAGTCTTTTTTTCAATAGGTTATTTTAATCAATTATATGATCCATGTTGCATTTGTATATTTTAATTTATGCTTGAAAAAATCATATGATAAACCCTGAAAAAAATGTCTAATTTTTTATCCTATGCTTTCAAAGACACACATTTTGAGATGCAGTCATGTATTCTTGAGTATTTTGATCATCAAGTCATTTGACATCAAATGTCTAAGTTCTTGATTTCTATTTTAATATGTTTTCAAAGTTGATTTTTAAGGTTTCTTACAACTTCAAGTTTTATACCCTTTATTGCCAATAAGTTTACATTGTACTTTACAATATGAGTCTTGAGTCCTGAATTGATAAGTGTGGACAAATAAGCATTAGAGATAGAACTTTCTCAACTACAATTTGTATCACAATCAAGAAATTTAACCTTGACTACAACTTGTGTCGAGGTAAGAACTTTCAATCTCCACTAGAGTTTGTATTTTAATAAGAACTTTTAGTCCCAATTGTAGTTTGTGTTACATTAATATATTTTAATCCTGATTGTACTTTATATTAAAATAAAAAAAATTAGCCATGATTATATAGTCAATATTATAGTTGGAATTTTTAGTCCCAACTATAGTTTGTATTGCATTTGAAACGTTTATTCCTAGATGCAGTTTGTATTGTAGTTAAAACTTTTACTTTTGACTACAAAATATTTTTTACACTATTTCCATGCATCAAAACTATAATTCCCAATTGCAAAATGACTTCCCATTTATTATACATACTTCTAGTTAGGAATTTAAAAAATGGTTACAACAATGAACTTATGTATTTCTTTTGTGCATTTGCAAATTGGTTCTCAAGACTAACTATAACATGGTCTACCTTAGTCACTTTTCTTGTTTTGTGTGACTTTTCAAGATTGTTCTCTATTATCTTGTAAATTATGTTTAGTTTTTTTACAACTTTGGAAAGCCTCACAATTCATCACAATAACTCTATTTCAGATTTTTTTTTCTCCCATGCTTGGTACGATTAAAAGCCTCTCAGAGTGCACCCTCTTGTAGTAGCATGATGACCTCTTTGATAAGGGGTGATGTTAATAAAGTCATATTGTTAGACACTCAGTTTATTTTCATCATGCATTATGTTATTTAGTCTCGTCATATTCCATAAAATTTTGCAAATATGATTTCAATCAATCACTTACATATTGAATTATAATAGGATTGTAATGTTGAATTCAAGTCAATAGTTAATTAGGATTCTCCAACCTTCTTCTCTTAGTCTCTCTTCTATAAATATGAGAGGAATCATTGTAAATTTCTCATCTTTTGGAAATGTAAAAAGCCTCTTTAAATTTGGAGAATACTCTAAAACTTTTATTTTAGATGTTAATGAAATTACAATTAATAAAAGATGCAAGTTGCTTTTGATCTTTGTGTTGGAACAAGTTGTAATGAGATCAAATTATCTAGAGTTGATTATGAGTTTTGTGGTATTATCTAAAATGATTTAAACTTTAAACTCAATATTGTATACTTTTAGTTGCTAATTGTGTTTAAATTTAGTTTTTTATGCCAAGCTAATAAATAACTTATAGGACCTTTGTATTGCTTTTATCTTCTATGTCTTTGTGCTTAAGGTGTAGTCCAGATGAAGTTTGGAGATTCTTTGAGCTTCTTGGTCATTAACTCTACCAAATTGTACTTGGAAGTTCATTGTAAAAAAGGGTCATCTATCCTAAGCGAAGAGGTTAAGATGAAAGAACAACTATTTCTAAAAAAGAGAATATGGTGAAAGTAACATCCCATTGATTATCTTAGTGTACATAATCTTATATCCTAGTTATGTGTTAGTTGTTTTTAGTAGCAATAAAAAGGGGAAGCCTTCCCTTATAAATAGAAGAGACTGCATCTCAAGTGATGTGGTGTAAATTGTCATTTTTCAATTGATTCAATAATTGTCACTTGTAAACTTTTCACCTAACACCATGTGTTGTTTTCTTAACAATTATAAAACAAACTTAATTATGTTGTGAGAATCACTTCTCTAGTTCTTTACAATTTTATTAATACTTTGCTTAAATGTTAATTAAAATAATAATAAATAGAGATTTTATCAAATTTATACAATAATAAATATTGCAAATTTAACCAACTCTATAGAACATAATTTAAAAATAAATAAAAAGATTTTGTACTCATATACAAAAGACATATTAATAATGTAAGAACTTTATTTATTAAAAGAATATGCCTTTGCAACAATTTAATTATGAAAAAATAGAATAAAGTAGAAAACTAAAAAATCTACACAACGTAACAATAGATAAATTTTTTCTATAAATATATTTGGTGCCTCCTCCACCTTTGCCATAAAAAAATTAAAAATAGATACAAATATATTTTATAGAAGAATATAAAAATATATATAGATCATTATTAGTCCATGCCTTAATGTTTTCATAGACACCCCCAATTGCAGTTAATTTCTGAAACAAAAAATCTCATACTAGAAACTTTTAAAACTCAATTTTAAAATTGAATTATGATAAACTTATTTCCTTTTCTGATTGATCGTAAACAATTTTCCTGTCATTAAATCTTTTTTCAAGGATATAAATAATTTTTTGAAATTTAAAAATCACAGAAAAATAACGGATAAATATGCAATGAATACTTGTAAGAGTCGAATCTTTTGACAAATATTGGTTTGCTGAAGCGAGAGGCCGTTAAAAGAATTCTATATTGAGACGTAACCGATCAATATACATCGGATTTCATGCCTAAATCTGTGCACGTTATTGATAACTGCCTTGCCTGTGCCCACTAAAAATTAAAATTTAGTCCTTACATACAAAGTGCCATATATCTATTAAAAACTTGTATAAGACTCATTAAGCAGGGGTCTTATAGCAGGGGCTACTGTTCTATATTTTAGGTGGAAGAAGTCTGAGGAGAATGTTTTTTGGAGCGTTGGAGGATAATTAGAATCTTTTCTTCCAAAATAGGAGCCCCTCCTTTTCAGCTGCCTAAAAAGGAGGGGCTCCTATTTTGGAGGAAATGATTCCAAATTATCTAAAATTTTAGAAACAAAAAATTTATTTTTATTTTTAAAAAAATATTTAATCAATTACACATTGCTCAAATTGAAGAGTTAAGAATGAAATACACTTAAAATTCCATGGGACCCTAGCCTAACTATTATGTTTGAGTAGGCTAGACCATGGCATTGACTTGTGTACAATTAGTCAATAGTTGTGTTGTAATGTTAAGAAATGGTTGTGTTGTAATGTTAAGAAATGCATTCAAAATTTAAACATTGCTCAAATTAAACAATTCATTTTGAAGTGGAAACAATCATAATCATGAATCGTGGAACTCTGTTGCAATTAATCATAATCATGCTAGTAGAAAATGAATTGTTTTATTTGAACAATGTTTAAATTTTAAGTACATTTCCTAACATTACAAGACACAATTCCAAATACCAACAAAGCACTGTAAGACATATCATTATGTACAAATATTTTTAATTATTAATATTTATTTTTAATTAAATATTTATAAAAAATAAAATAAAAATTGTTTTTTGATCGATAAAATGGCCAAGGCCATTATGATATATAGATAAAATTAAATAGTTACAATAGCGTTCCTCCATTCAAACGGGCACTGGTAGGAAAGAACGGGGAAAGAAAACCTCCAGTCTAGCCCGGGACCTCAGTCCTATATTATTACACATGCAAAGGGGCATACCCCAGTTAGAATATCCTGATTAAAATTCTCATTTGGTACTAATTTACATTGAAAAAACTGTACACTGCTTTGTAAATCCAGCAGCTCCTTTTAGAGAGCTTCCCGTATTCTTTAATCTAGGCGAGATGATCAGAAGCTTGCATCCTTGTTTGATTACCTTGCCATTGAAGAGGTTAGTAGTATTGCTTAAATAATCTCCCAACATAACTATCTAGTGCTAAATCAAATAATATGAAAAAAGGAGGCCTTAAACAGACAATAATGCTGTCTAGTCAGTGATGGATATAAACTCTAAAAAGCTCCCGCAAAACAAAAAGGACCAAAAGGAGAAAGAGGGAACAAAAAACAAACAGAGGCCAAACTGATCCTGAGATCGAACCTCAACCACACTAAAAACAAAGGAAGAAAAAACAACAAAAAGAGAAAGACAAGAACCAAACCAAGGAGACATAGATCGGGTCATGGAAACCAAGGCCAGACCAAACCAGAGCAGAGAGAAAAAGAGACCAAAAAAGAGAAAAAAAAAGGAACTGGCTAAAACAAACAACAAAGAAACACAACTCCAAAAACCAAGAGCACACTAAACCTCTCAGAGAAGGGAAAGGAGGGAAAGCAAGGAAAAAAATTGACCTACTCCATACTAGGACAATTTGAACTTAGAATAACCCGAAGCAGCAACTCGACCACCACTCAGGAAAACCAACAAAAGAGAAGGCAACAACACCAAGCACAAAACAAAGAAAAAAGAAAATCTATACTAAGGCTAGCAAACAAAAGGAAGAAGAGAAACCAGAGGATAGAAGACAAAGAAAACCAAGGAGATAATACCAAGATAGCTTGAAGAGAGAAACACAGAGAGGGAAGAAGATGGAAAGCTATTAAGCTCAAAAAGGACTAAAATATCTCTCCAGACCCCTACTATCAAGAGAAGCACAACCACACTTTAAAGCCAGCAACGAAAAGAACCCATGCTAAAATGTCATGCAGAAGCTTAACAGAAGAAACTCGACAGACGTTACTCCTGACCCAGCATCTAGCGGCTTTTAAGGAAAAAGAGAGATGACCAGAGGACTAACCCGAGAATCCAAACTCAACATAGAATTCTAATCGAGATTAGGAGTGCAGATGGACATCCCTCTCCTTAAAATAGAGACTTGATTCAATGAGGGGATCCATACAATCCGTGTATTTCAAAAAAGAGAACCTTCTGAATTACATTTGAAGCACTAAGGAAACTCTAGCATTAATACCATAACATTACATAAGAGAATAAGTATGGGCTATCGAGCTAAAGACTACAAAATTATCAGAAAAAAAAAGGAGTGTTTTCATCCCTATTGGGGACCATATACAAATTGAGAGGAACTTAACTTAAACAATATGTACAAAGACCAGTTAGCGAACAAATCAATGGAATGAAAACTAACTACTTAAGCAAAGAGGGAAAACAGGAACAGAGGACAAATGCCAAATTCTTATCAACACATTTTCAAAGCAAAGAAGATAAGCAACCCTTATACAGAAAGGGATCTAAATTAAGAGATCAGAGCCTACCTAATCATTGCTCGAGAATAATAAATCAAACTACTGTCATTTAGAGAATGCAAAGGATGAATACTTAGATAAAGCTAGACCTCCATAGCCCTGAATTATGATTATCCTAATAGGTAGCCATATATTATATAAAAACTTAGAGTTTCTTAAACACAAAGCTAAGAGAGTGAGGTTATGATATAACATCCGTACATATGTATCAAACTAAGTTATAACACTAGAGAGTCAATAGCATACTAACAAGATTGCTTGCTCTGTGTGGAAACCTTACTAATATGATACTAATCCTAAGCGAGGATCATATTTCAACCGGACCTCTGCCTTCCTTCCACTAGACTGTGATAACATCCTCGATGTCGCTTAACTGTTCCACCTGGTAATTCGGCGAGATTTCAAACTCGAATCTCCTTCTGCTCGATCTTTTTGCATTTGGTGTGCTGAAATCTAAATCATTTAGATTCTCGAATGTCACCCCAGGTTGGATGTAGGCTTTGAAGAGCTGGAGATAGTTAATTAGCCATTCCATATTTTCTTTTGGAATGATGTCCCTCCAGTGCAGAAGAAAATTCAAACTGGCCTCCATCTTTGTCCACTCATGGTAAAATATACAGTGCTCTCGTATGAACAGAGATTGGTGGCGGGGAGCTATGTCAAGATCCGGATGGCCCAGTGGAAGATTCATATATTTATAAATTTTTATTCCTAATTAATTATTATTAAATTTTTAATTAAAAATAATTAATTATATCTCAATCTTACATAATAATTTAATTATAATAATTAATAATTATTATATTATTTCACATTAAAATTTAATTATTTCAAGTACTAGCGTGAGAATTTTTATACACATCTAACAAGGTGCTAACCTATCAACTTGCGCTATCAACCTAACATAAAAGTAAAACTATATATTTTTGGATCATGTTATTATTAAATGTAGACCTTGGAGTTTGTCCCTAATGCTTCTTTAAAATGGGGATCTATAAAGAAGGGAATGTCACAATGAAAAATATACTTCTTTATGTTCTTATTTGGATTGATGTTTTCTTTGTAGTAAGGACTATATAAAAAATTATTGTACTAAAGGAATATAAATAATTTAAGAGACTAGAAAGGGACACAACAAATGATTGAGATACTATTAAAGAATAATCTTTCAATGAGCACAAGTATTGAAAGGAGGAAATATATGAGGATATGACATTTTTTAAAATGATGAGAGAGAATAAGCTAATTGTTGAGATATTCTTATTTTGTTAGAAGATCCAAAGAAAATTCTACTAACATATTCTTGTTTTGTTAGAAGATCCAAAGAAAATTCTATTGAGAGACTTCTTGAAAGTAATTTTCTTAAGAGATAACTACTATTCAATAGTGGGGAATATTAGTATTCATGATTTTTTTAAAATGCATATGGTTTGACTGTGCATGGTTGGAAAGCTAAGGTAGATCCATTGAACCTTTGTAGAACCCATTTTATGATTATTAGTTAAAAGTATCGAAAAAACAATTCAAGCAATCCACCAACTTAAGTGTGTGCCAACCATCCATAAAAGTGGAATTATCCTTTTGTTGGAAAATTCTAGATCATACAATTTCTCTCTTTTGTCTTCCTCTTTAAATGTTAAAAATATTAATTAGCATGGTCTCAAACAAAAATTTAAAAAAATGGTTATGGTTTTAATGTGAATAAAGTGGTCCTATTTTTGCTATTTTCATCATTATAGAGCAATGATCTCCAATGCCTTTTCATTTTATTTTATTTTTTCACATTTTTAAAATTTGGATAGATTAAGATATCTTTTTCCTTTGTCAAAATCAATTATTAATAAAATTGAGAAAATATATTGTTACAATTCTTATGAAGTTAAATTATTGAACAAATTCAAATATATTACAAGTTGAATTTGCTTACCAACTCAAACCTTCTTGATAATATACTTTATAAAGTAGGTAGACTAAAGATTCTTTTCACTATGATAAATTATCAACATAGATATCATTTGTTGGTTGTGAGTATATTATGAAAATAAGATACCTTTGATGATCATACCTATAATGTATTTATAATTGATTGTAAAGAATGAAGAATCCTGTACTTTATAATTATTTTTCTTAAACAAAATATATATAACATAATAATAACTTGAAACCTAACATATTAATCAATTTATATATATGATTAAAATAACCTATATAACATTTCTATTATATAACATAGAATCTTAATGTTATGATTTAATGTATTTTCCCATATGATTGAAGTTTGACTGGATCATGATTGTGAATCTCCAACGAACCAGCCAAGTTAGCCGTGCCAACTACAGATAGATTTGAAATCTACTTCTTTTTATAAATGTGAAATCAACTACGTGGCAAAATCCAGACCTCGCGGTTTATCCGTGCTTGTTTTAAAACCCTGTTTTAATGTGAGGAAGAATATGAATTAAGGGACTGGTGAAAAAGAATGGAGAAAATGGTGAGGAACAAACAAGTTGTCTTGGTATCTTACGCCAATGAAGGGCCTGTAACAGAGGATCATGTGAAGATCAGAGAAACCCAATTGAATTTGAATGGTTGTAAGGAAGGAGAAGTTGTTGTGCAAAATTTGTGGGCTTCGGTGGATCCATATCTCAGATGGCGTATGAAGGAAGACACAAACAGGGGACTCTATTTTGATAACTTCAAATTAGGCCAGGTTTGTTTTCCAGAGTTTCTTAGCCTTGTCTGATTGGGTTTTTTTTCTGAGTTCTATGCATTTATTATGATCCTTAAAAGGTTAATTCGGCATAAGTTAATGTGCATTGTGCAGCCCATCGCTAATCTTATGGTTGGGAAAGTAGTTGTTTCTGCGCATGCCGGATTTGAAGTGGGTGATTTAGTAACTGGGTTGTATGATATTTCGGAGTACAGCATTGTTGGAGGATCAATGTTGATAAAACTTGAGCCCAATTTGGCTCAACCTTCTGATTATTTGGGGCCTCTGGGTATTGTTCATTTTCTTCCAAACTCAGATCTTTGGGGTTTTTTTGACATACTGTGATATGTTACATATTTTGTGAGGATTTTTTTTGGTTTATGGGATTGAAGGATTTGTGTGGATTGAACCAGGAATGGTAGGAATGACCGCTTGGGGTGGTTTACTGTTGCTTGGAGAGCCTAAAGCTGGAGAGGAAGTGTTTGTTTCAGCTGCAGCAGGAGCAGTTGGTCTTTTGGTGGGGCAGTTGGCTAAGATCAAAGGCTGCCGCATTGTTGGCAGTGCTGGTACTGACCAAAAGGTAATTGATCTTCTCCAATTTTTTTCTCAAATGCTTTTCTGAGGTTGCATGACATTGATAATTCTTCTTGCAATGTATCTAGAGTTTTTGAAACATTGTTTGTTCTCTTCTAGGATTTCATATAAACAAGAAGATACATAGAGTGATTTTGAATGTTCTATAGAACCAGTCTAGAGCTATTTCATGGTTGTGGTTTGAAATTTTATGTTATGATCGAAGCAAATGGGTTTAAGTGCTATGTCATTTATGAATTTTTTTTTGCTTAAGAATCAGTCGGCCCTCTTAAGGGGCTTGTGAGATTTTATTGTACTGGTTATATCAGACAGATAGGCTTTTATGATTTGGTAAGGAGGGCTCTCACTGGGACTGAAGGCTTATTGGGAGGAATGATGTAGGAGGATGGGGTACAAAGTGGCTTAAATGCATGGCTTGATAGTAATGAACAATCCAGGAATTCTTTTGGTTGATTCTTAAAAGTTAGATTCTGATCTCTGCTGTGGTGGTGAGGTTACAAGGCCTCTGTATACTGTGCTGAGATACTTGATAGTGGTAGGGTGAGTGTTGCCAGGGTTTTTGAGTGTTTAGCTAACTACATGTCTCAAGAGTTGGTTAGTCTGGAGGTAGATGTTTAGATGTTGTAACTGTGAGGAATGGTGAAGGAGATCAAGAGAGATTAGAGAGGTGAAGATCAAAATGATGTATCTTAGACAATCAATTGGGGTTCGAGGTTGAGGGTAATAGTCTCCTTCAGGGTTTAAGAGATGGAGCATCTTTTAGTCTGTGCCTACATGTACTACATGGATAAATTAATTTAGCACAGTATAAATGCTTCTCAGATTGATTGGGTACTAATTTTTCTCCTTGTCTCTCTTGCATCTTGATGATGGATCATAGATTGTGATCAGAAAGATTGATAGAAAATAAGTACGCAATTTATTCTAGAAATATTTGTACTATAGATTAAAAAATCCCAGAAATTTTCTAAAATATTGCAGAAAAATTCGTAAAATATCTGTGATAACTTGATGTTTTATTGCAATAAGTGGGAAACTGATCCCCCAATGGCTGACAGAGTCACATACACAACTCCCTTTAAAAAAGAGAAAACATAATTTTCTTGGTTGGAAAAAAAATTTGGAGAGGAGAGAAAGTGTACACTATTTTGATATGATATTTTGAAATATGATTTGAGACTATATTGATAAATTGTGAAAATCTAATAGATTTTAATTTAATACTTAAACAATATTTTGATGAAAGCTTTAAATAAACTTGTAGAAGTACAATATTTTGATCAATATCTGAAAACAAGAGTGAATTTTTTTCCTTCCTAATGAAATCTATTAAACTACATACTATTAGAATACAAACTTTTAATAACCCCAACTTAGTAAAGAGTTCATCACCCTCAAAGCATACAGCTGAATTTGTACAATTTTATTCTTGTGCTCACGATTAGGGTTGGATATAAAAGGTGCTTTTTTGTTTCAACTTCGGCTCTTTTACATTTTATTTAGGTTCTCTTTATCTTTATACATCACTCAAACCCTTGGCTTTGTTCTTTCAACAGGTTAAGATGCTGAAAGAAGAATTTGGATTTGATGATGCCTTCAATTACAAGTCTGAGACAGACTTGGATGCAGCACTGTCCAAGTAAGTTTTTCCTTAATACTATTCTTTGAAATCAAATGATTTTTTTTGCATATGGTGTACTTTAATATAGGTTATATATTTGTTAGAGCCTTGTTTAAGCCTGCTGATAAAGAAAATGAGAGACATGGGATGAGAAACAAAGTTTGCAATATGTATAAATATCCCTCCATTGGTTTAAGAACCCTTCAAATGCATTGCACTAGATTACTGAATGGTAATGAAGCATGTAATGTAGCCTTCTTTCATTGAAGGATAATTTAATGCTGGATGATTTTTGAGTCCTGAGCAGGTACTTCCCAAAGGGAATAGACATTTACTTTGAAAATGTGGGAGGCAAAATGTTGGAGGCTGTTCTCAATCACATCAACATGAATGCTAGGATTCCTGTATGTGGAATGATTTCTCAATATAACCAGGTAAGCCAAATTTATATATCTGTGAGTTTTGGAGTTCAAAACACTTTATGGGTGAATCTGATGGTTTGCCCATTGCAGGAATGGGATAAATGTTATGGAGTGAGAAACCTTATGAATCTGGTAGGAAAATGTGCAAAAATGCAAGGGTTTCTTTCTGGGACGTTTCTTAATCGGAGGGAGGAATTTGTGAAGGAGATGGGAGGGTACATGCAACAAGGTAAAATCAAATTCAAGGAAGATGTGAAACAGGGAATAGAGAGTTTCTTAGAAGCATTCAATTCTCTGTTCAGTGGGGGAAATACAGGGAAAGTTCTGGTTCAGATTGCACACAGCTGATAAGCATTAGTAAGTCAAAGTTTTTCCTCTTTTGGAAATGTGTCTACAACGCTCTGGAAAGCTTATGATCGCACTGAAACTCCTTATAATAATAAAAAGAGCATTCTTTATCAGCCAAGCTATCGGAAAAATATGTTAATGGCGGAAACGCCTGAGGTTCTTGTATGTTGGTGATATATCAGTTCTAGATGAAATAAAACTAGGGAGTATTTACAGTTTGCATGTATACTTGCAAAACAAACAGTTTGTAATGTAGACGTCAGATGAGCGGCTATTCTAGAAATCTAAAATCTATAATAATGTTTTTTAAGCAAACCCATAAGGTGAACTGGGCCCATCTTATTTTGTTTAATATGAATCTTGTTCTTCTTAAATATATCTTTGGGCTTTTCTTGAAATCTGAAATATAATTTTTGTTCTTAGATTTGTTTTTTTCTTCTTAAATATAAATTTTTAACCATACTCATTAGGTTAATTGGGCCCGTTTTGTTTTGTTTAATTTGAAAGTGTTTTTTTTTTTCATAAAGAAGTCATCTGACATTTTAATTTTTAATGAATAAAATAGTTAATTTAGTAACCTGCCTTCAATTGTGATAATAAATCAGGGCACTTCTTTGATCTTCATATTTTGTTATGTTTTTTGAAGTTTGTTTTAAAAATACTATTATCAGTTAGAACGAATGTTTAATGAATAATTATTGTAAATAAGTTAGCTGATTTATATGTTTGTAGTTTTGTATGAGTTCATTAGATAGGGAAAATTATTTATGAATTATTTAGTAATATTTTTGGATTTTATTAGTATTATTGTATTATATTTTTTTAAAGATTATTAGATGTATTTTTTTAAAGATCAAATTGTGTCCAAGTTTTTGGCTAATATCATATGTTCGAGAAGAAAATGTTATAATTTTTTCAATCTATATAAAAAATTTGTATATAATTAAGATTGCTTCAATCAATTACTTCATAAAATAAGACAATTGTAATAGTAACATGTATTTAGATTCTTTTTATTTAGTTTTGTGTTTATTTTCTATGTAAAAAAAATGTACACAATCTAATCTTCAAACTATTTGATTAAGATCATTTTAATTAAGTAATTTATAAGATGACACACAATTGTAATAGTTATATATATTTAGATTCTTTTTTTTAATTTTGTGTCTACTTTGAAGGTACGTCCTCATTCACTTCCATGGTTTAAAAAATGATTTTGTGAAAGCATTACATTTATTTTTTATCTAGGTCTATTAAATTATGCACTATCCATTGGCATGTTGATGGCAATGGATGATGGTGTCCTATATTTATGGTTTTTCTCTTTATTTGATTATATGTTGTCTTGCATTTGTCATTTATATAATTATTTGTTGTTAGATATGTAAATAAATAAGTGAAGTCTATTTTGGCATGTTGATGGCAATGGATGATGTTGTCCTATTATATTTATCGTTTCTCTCTTTATTTGATTATATGTTGTCTTGCATTTGTCATTTATATAATTATTTGTTGTTAGATAACTAAATAAATAAGTGAACTCTATTGTAAGATAATCTAAAACAAAAGTTTAGCATTCATAATTTAATTGCCACCCTTCCATCTCAATCTTATTATGTACATATTTATATGATTTGATGATATCTTCTCGTAGAAAAAAGAAGATTGCAAAAAGAAGCAACTAGAGATAGAGATGAACAACATGATGTGTAATCTTAGTATGGATACAAATAGCAACAACAAAGCATATTACAAAAATCATAAGCAAAAAAGAGCAAGATCATTCTTGTAGAAGTGACCACCATTTTAGCAAGTAGTTGGAAAATTTGCTCTTTAATTTGTAGAATTTGGAAGTACAATTGCAACCTTTTTAACAAGTAGTCTACTAACTTGATCTTTAATTTGTTGAACTCAGAAGTCCAACTTCAAGTCTTTTTCAAGTCTCTAAAGATATTTAGATTTGAGCTAACAATTTAAACTATATTTCTATTTAGAAAGTGTATATTTCACATACATCTCAGGGAGAACATGTAAGTAAACCTTCTTTAAAAAGAAAAAGAGCCAAGAATATGAAGACAATCATCTCCAATCTTTGAAAAAATTAATATGTATTGATAAAAAAAATTGCTCTCATTTTGTCATCTACTGGTCATGTAAACAACTCTTGTAGATGTACTTACAAGAGAAATGAAAAGTCACACATTAAAATTAGGTGTTTAAAAGAAATAAGAAACCTTCTTTGTAGAAAAAATATTAGTTGTCTACATAGACTTTAAAGCCATCAGATTGATAACTTCACATTAACTAAGTTGTAATTAGTGGGTCCAATGAAGGACTCCTGACACATGCAATTGAAGTAACTCCTAACACTATAAGCAAGACTTTTTAAATGTATTTTTTCTTTCAATTGATCAAAACTGGATTATCAAAGAGAAATTGCATTTCAAAAATGAAACAAAAAGAAAACGAGATTTTTTTTACAAAACACAATTTCAAGGACACTGAAATAATAGTCTACAAAACAATAAAATATGATCAAAAAATATAAACAAATGCAACAACTTTAGTATCGTACGATATGTTGATATATATATATATATATAGACTTTAGAGCTGTTTAGAACATCAAATGTTTCTTTCATGGAGCCATAAAAGTGATGTTTAATCTCTTTCAAAAGTTTGCTGTATTTTGCATTATCTTTTAGTTAAAGTATAAAGAGACAAATCATATTATTATTATTATTTTATGACAAGACTTTCAGCATTTCATTTCAACTTTATGAAATCTTGAATGTTACGATTTTGAGCACATCAAAAACATATTGATAATTATCATAAATTGTACAAATCTACCATCACTAATACTTAAAACGATTAAAGAACAGTACGGCCACTAAGCTGTGGACCTCAGGTGGATATGTACAGCATAAATCTCAGTAAAAAATTTGGATGATTGAGAAAGAAAGAAGAAAATGGAAAGTGAACGAGAGATTTCATTTCATAAAAGCGGCATCTTTGATCAAATCCATTTGTTTTTCTTTCTTCTAATAATAGCGCACTAAACCAAAGTTCGCTAGTCTTCATTTTTTATTTCTTAACAGCAATTATGTACAAGAATGCATCTTCAATCAAATCCATTTCTTATTGTGCAGCAAACATAAATGAAGGATTTTTAGCCATCAGTTTTGCTTTTCCAAAAAATTCGAATGGTCAAATTGGCTGCCATCTGCAATCCGCAAGTGAGACTTTGTACGGCAATTTGTTATCCGACTGGAAACGTTGCAAGATGTAGAATTTTCTAGAGTTGAAGATCTGGAACTTTCTGTTTCGTTTCTGTAGTTTTCATCTACTTTATTAGGGTACTAACTAGAATATTGTGTCCATGGTTGAAATTACTTCAGTTTCTCACAATGAGTTTTATATTATTATTTTTATTAGTGTTACATACTATATCAATTTATTTATATTATTCTACTTTTTAAATAAGAGGATTGATTGAGGAGTTTAATATTTTTTAAATAAAAGAAGGGTTAAAATCTATTTAAATCAGAAGAAAAATAAAGCAAGGATGTCAAATAGTTCTACTAGGATCTACAATGTGATCAAATTGTTGAGATAAATTCAGAGATAACTGATTCAAATCATCAATATTGCAATTTTGTATAGAATTCACTGATGCTATTTCCTACCTATACAAGGAATATCTTTAAGATCACTGAGCAAAGGATGCCCTAATTTCAAATTAGTTGTTCTAAGGCGGGGATAATGGAAACTATTACAACTATGGACTTAGAACCAACTTCAATGGAAAGTGTAATGGGTAATGGAACGAATGCTGAGACAAGTGAAATAATCATGCACATTAGTCAGAAGATCAAATTTAGCGTATGTATCTTTATGTAATTCTTGTGTGTAGGATAATAATATCCACCACACATATTGGACCTATGAGCACTCCTTGAGAAAGCTTTTCTTTAATCTTTAACATAATTTATAGTGGCTCTTTGGGTGCATTAATGACATCTCTTGAATCCAAGGTACTACAAAATTCACACTTTGGTTTAGTTTTCTCAATCAAGTGCTCAACATTGTTAAGCTTCAAAATTTAATTCAACTTGAATCATTATGCTTAACAACATTGGTAGAATTGGAAGGCAAGACATTGGTTAAGCTCTGCAAATTTTGATTGGAAGTCACCATAAATTTATTTCCTTTATCACTCACACTATCCACCACTATTGCATTGGAATCAATGAGGTCTTAGATTCTATATTTGAATTGAAGACACTTCTCAGTATCATCACCAAGTTGACAATGGAATTAACAAAGGGATTTTTTATCGAATGGAGGTGTCAAAGGCTTAGAGGTATCTATGGGATGAATAGGACCAAGCATCAACATGCTATTATTAATCAATTCAAGATTGATAATATATGCAAAGATTTAGAAAGTGTTGTAAAGTTGTAAGATTTGAATCTAGATCCAGAGGGAGCTAAAGTGAGAGTTACAACTACCACTTGAAATTTAAAATTTAACATGATTGGAAGAATTATTATTGATTTTCAAGTTCCTAGCTTATTTTCAAAAGTTCTAAAAGGGAACATCCTCATTACAAGCAATAGGGATTGACAATAAAAGAGGTTCAAATTGACTCACTTTACATTGATAATTATGAAGTGTTGCATACAAGTGTGTGAAAGAGGTGAATCAATTAACAAAAAGCTTAGCTATAATTTCTTGTTTGTAAATTATTAATCAAAGTGGTTTGAACATCATCACCACAAATAGGATAAGCAATGTGTAGATACAAGTGTATAGCTACAAGTGAAATCAAATATTTTTCCTTTAACACTTTGTTTATGATTCCCTAAATTAGTTGAAGTAACTTGTAGACAAATATAATTTTAAAAATGTGAAAAAGAAACATCGGCGACTTGTTGGAATGAAGTAATTAAATATCCAAGCAAAAAATAAAAAACCATTCTAGAGCTCTATCTTTCAAAGAATGATAGGGGAGAGGACCCAACACTTGATTGTGTTCCAATAGTTGTGATAGGAGTTGTTAACTTGATACCTACACTTATTGACTTAATGCCCAATTTTTTTGACAACATTGTACCAATACTTGTGGCTTCAAAGTTATTAGTACAATTATGACTACCCAAAATTGAATGAAATTTACTCTAAGTTGTAAAAAGTAACCAATGATATGATGCCACATCATTTATGCAAGTATCCGTACAACTTGGCAAAAAGTATGTTGATGTGGCATCATAATTGATGACGTGGACTTGAAACCTTAGTTATAAGTAGTAGATTGACCAAGTAAACCACTATAAAAAAATGGGAGTGATTTGAAATTTCCATGTAGAACCTTGATAAGCATGAAATTAGGGTGTTCATGTACTAGGTCCTCTAGGCGCTTGGTGAACCAAAATATTTTTGACCAGGGGCCAAAGAAGACTAGGAGAATTTCTAATCTAATTATGCTACTTATAAATCTACTCACTGTGAATTCTGTCCATACATATTTTGTGAGGATTTTTTTTGGTTTATGGGATTGAAGGATTTGTGTGGATTGAACCAGGAATGGTAGGAATGACCGCTTGGGGTGGTTTACTGTTGCTTGGGGAGCCTAAAGCTGGAGAGGAAGTGTTTGTTTCAGCTGCAGCAGGAGCAGTTGGTCTTTTGGTGGGGCAGTTGGCTAAGATCAAAGGCTGCCGCGTTGTTGGCAGTGCTGGTACTGACCAAAAGGTAATTGATCTTCTCCAATTTTTTTCTCAAATGCTTTTCTGAGGTTGCATGACATTGATAATTCTTCTTGCAATGTATCTAGAGTTTTTGAAACATTGTTTGTTCTCTTCTAGGATTTCATATAAACAAGAAGATACATAGAGTGATTTTGAATGTTCTATAGAACCAGTCTAGAGCTATTTCATGGTTGTGGTTTGAAATTTTATGTTATGATCAAAGCAAATGGGTTTAAGTGCTATGTCATTTATGAATTTTTTTTTGCTTAAGAATCAGTCGGCCCTCTTAAGGGGCTTGTGAGATTTTATTGTACTGGTTATATCAGACAGATAGGCTATTATGATTTGGTAAGGAGGGCTCTTACTGGGACTGAATGCTTATTGGGAGGAATGATGTAGGAGGATGGGGTACAAAGTGGCTTAAATGCATGGCTTGATAGTAATGAACAATCCAGGAATTCTTTTGGTTGATTCTTAAAAGTTAGATTCTGATCTCTGCTGTCGTGGTGAGATTACAAGGCCTCTGAATACTGTGCTGAGATACTTGATAGTGGTAGGGTGAGTGTTAGCCAGGGTTTTTGAGTGTTTAGCTAACTACATTTCTCAAGAGTTGGTTAGTCTGGAGGTAGATGTTTAGATGTTTTAACTGTGAGGAATGGTGAAGGAGATCAAGAGAGATTAGAGAGGTGAAGATCAAAATGATGTATCTTAGACAATCAATTGGGGTTCGAGGTTGAGGGTAATAGTCTTGGGTTCTAGTCTCCTTCAGGGTTTAAGAGATGGAGCATCTTTAAGTCTGTGCCTGTATGTACTACATGGATAAATTAATTTAGCACAGTATAAATGCTTCTCAGATTGATTGGGTACTAATTTTTCTCCTTGTCTCTCTTGCATCTTGGTGATGGATCATAGATTGTGATCAGAAAGATTCATAGAAAATAAGTACGCAATTTATTCTAGAAGTATTTGTACTATAGATTAAAAAACTACAAGAAATTTTCTAAAATATTGCAGAAAAATTCGCAAAATATCTGTGATAACTTGATGTTTTATTGCAATAAGTGGGAAACTGATCCCCCACTGGCTGACAGAGTCACATACACAACTCCCTTAAAAAAAGAGAAAACATAATTTTCTTGGTTGCAAAAAAAAATTTGGAGAGGAGAGAAAGTGTACACTATTTTCATATGATATTTCGAAATATGATTTGAGACTATATTGATAAATTGTGAAAATCTAATAGATTTTAATTTAATACTTAAACAATATTTTGATGAAAGCTTTAAGTAAACTTGTAGAAGTACAATATTTTGATCAATATCTGAAAACAAGAGTGAATTTTTTTCCTTCCTAATGAAATCTATTAAACTACATACTATTAGAATACAAACTTTTAATAACCCCAACAAACTTTTAATAACCCCAACTTAGTAAAGAGTTCATCACCCTCAAAGCATACAGCTGAATTTGTACAATTTTATTCTTGTGCTCACGATTAGGGTTGGATATAAAAGGTGCTTTTTTGTTTCAACTTCGGCTCTTTTACATTTTATTTAGGTTCTCTTTATCTTTATACATCACTCAAACCCTTGGCTTTGTTCTTTCAACAGGTTAAGATGCTGAAAGAAGAATTTGGATTTGATGATGCCTTCAATTACAAGTCTGAGACAGACTTGGATGCAGCACTGTCCAAGTAAGTTTTTCCTTAATACTATTCTTTGAAATCAAATGATTTTTTTTGCATATGGTGTACTTTAATATAGGTTATATATTTGTTAGAGCCTTGTTTAAGCCTGCTGATAAAGAAAATGAGAGACATGGGATGAGAAACAAAGTTTGCAATATGTATAAATATCCCTCCATTGGTTTAAGAACCCTTCAAATGCATTGCACTAGATTACTGAATGGTAATGAAGCATGTAATGTAGCCTTCTTTCATTGAAGGATAATTTAATGCTGGATGATTTTTGAGTCCTGAACAGGTACTTCCCAAAGGGAATAGACATTTACTTTGAAAATGTGGGAGGCAAAATGTTGGGGGCTGTTCTCAATCACATCAACATGAATGCTAGGATTCCTGTATGTGGAATGATCTCTCAATATAACCAGGTAAGCCAAATTTATATATCTGTGAGTTTTGGAGTTCAAAACACTTTATGGGTGAATCTGATGGTTTGCCCATTGCAGGAATGGGATAAATGTTATGGAGTGAGAAACCTTATGAATCTGGTAGGAAAATGTGCAAAAATGCAAGGGTTTCTTTCTGGGACGTTTCTTAATCGGAGGGAGGAATTTGTGAAGGAGATGGGAGGGTACATGCAACAAGGTAAAATCAAATTCAAGGAAGATGTGAAACAGGGAATAGAGAGTTTCTTAGAAGCATTCAATTCTCTGTTCAGTGGGGGAAATACAGGGAAAGTTCTGGTTCAGATTGCACACAGCTGATAAGCATTAGAAAATCAAAGTTTTTCGTCTTTTGGAAATGTGTCTACAACGCTCTGGAAAGCTTATGATCGCACTGAAACTTCTTATAATAATAAAAAGAGCATTCTTTATCAGCCAAGCTATCGGAAAAATATGTTAATGGCGGAAACGCCTGAGGTTCTTGTATGTTGGTGATATATCAGTTCTATATAATTTTTCTTCTTAAATATAATTTTTTAACCATACTCATTAGGTTAATTGGGCCCGTTTTGTTTTGTTTAATTTGAAAGTGTTTTTTTTTTTTTCATAAATAAGTCATCTGACATTTTAATTTTTAATGAATAAAATAGTTAATTTAGTAACCTGCCTTCAATTGTGATAATAAATCAGGGCACTTCTTTGATCTTCATATCTTGTTATGTTTTTTGAAGTTTGTTTTAAAAATATTATTATCAGTTAGAACGAATGTTTAATGTATAATTATTGTAACAAGTTAGCTGATTTATATGTTTGTAGTTTTGTATGAGTTTATTAGATAGGGAAAATGATTTATGAATTATTTAGTAATATTTTTGGATTTTATTAGTATTATTGTATTATATTTTTTTAAAAAGATTATTAGATGTATTTTTTTAAAGATCGAATTGTGTCCAAGTTTTTGGCTAATATCATATGTCTGAGAAGAAAATGTTATAATTTTTTCAATCTATATAAAAAATTTGTATATAATTAAGATTGCTTCAATCAATTACTTCATAAAATAAGACAATTGTAACAGTAACATGTATTTAGATTCTTTTTATTTAATTTTGTGTTTATTTTCTATGTAAAAAAAAATGTACACAATCTAATCTTCAAACTATTTGATTAAGATCATTTTAATTAAGTAATTTATAAGATGACACACAATTGTAATAGTTATATATATTTAGATTCTTTTATTTAATTTTGTGTCTACTTTGAAGGTATGTCCTCATCCACTTCCATGGTTTAAAAAATGATTTTGTGAAAGCATTACATTTATTTTTTATCTAGGTCTATTAAATTATGCACTATCCATTGGCATGTTGATGGCAATGGATGATGGTGTCCTATATTTATGGTTTTTCTCTTTATTTGATTATATGTTGTCTTGCATTTGTCATTTATATAATTATTTGTTGTTAGATAAGTAAATAAATAAGTGAAGTCTATTTCGGCATGTTGATGGCAATGGATGATGTTGTCCTATATTTATCGTTTCTCTCTTTATTTGATTATATGTTGTCTTGCATTTGTCATTTATATAATTATTTGTTGTTAGATAACTAAATAAATAAGTGAAGTCTATTGTAAGATAATCTAAAACAAAAGTTTAGCATTCACAATTTAATTGCCACCCTTCCATCTCAATCTTATTATGTACATATTTATATGATTTGATGATATCTTCTCGTAGAAAAAAGAAGATTGCAAAAAGAAGCAATTGGAGATATAGATGAACAACATGATGTGTAATCTTAGTACGGATACAAATAGCAACAACAAAGCATATTACAAAAATAATAAGCAACAAAAGAGCCAGATCATTCTTGTAGAATTGACCACCATTTTAGCAAGTAGTTGGAAAATTTGCTCTTTAATTTGTAGAATTTGGAAGTACAATTGCAACCTTTTTAACAAGCAGTCTACTAACTTGATCTTTAATTTGTTGAACTCGGAAGTCCAACTTCAAGTCTTTTTCAAGTCTCTAAAGATATCTAGATTTGAGCTAACAATTTAAACTATATTTCTATTTAGAAAGTGTATATTTCACATACATCTCAGGGAGAACATGTAAGTAAACCTTCTTTAAAAAGGAAAAGAGCCAAAAATATGAAAACAATCATCTCCAATCTTTGAAAAAATTAAGATGTATTGATAAAAAAAATTGCTCTCATTTTGTCATCTACTAGTCATGTAAACAACTCTTTTAGATTTACTTACAAGAGAAATGAAAAGTCACACATTAAAATTAGGTGTTTAAAAGGAATAAGAAACCTTCTTTGTAGAAAAAATATTAGTTGTCTACATAGACTTTAAAGCCATCAAATTGATAACTTCACATTAACTAAGTTGTAATTAGTGGATCTAATGAAGGACTCCTGAAACATGCAATTGAAGTAACTCCTAACACTATAAGCAAGACTTTTTAAATATATTTTTTCTTTCAATTGATCAAAACTGGATTATCAAAGAGAAATTGCATTTTTTAACAAGATTTTTTTTACAAAACACAATTTCAAGGACACTGAAATAATAGTCTACAAAACAATAAAATATGATCAAAAAATATAAACAAATGCAGCAACTTTAGTGTTGTATGATATGTTGATATATATAGAGAGAGACTTTAGAGCTGTTTAGAACATCAAATGTTTCTTTCATGGAGCCATAAAAGTGATGCTTAATCTCTTTCAAAAGTTTGCTGTATTTTGCATTATCTTTTAGTGAAAGTATAAAGAGACAAATCATATTATTATTATTATTTTATGACAAGACTTTCAGCATTTCATTTCAACTTTATGAAATCTTGAATGTTACGATTTTGAGCACATCAAAAACATATTGATAATTATCATAAATTGCACAAATCTACCATCACTAATACTTAAAACGATTAAAGAACAGTACGGCCACTAAGTTGTGGACCTCAGGTGGATATGTACAGCATAAATCTCAGTAAAAAATTTGGATGATTGAGAAAGAAAGAAGAAAATAGAAAGTGTAGGAGAGATTTCATTTCATAAAAGCGGCATCTTTGATCAAATCCATTTGTTTCTCTTTCTTCTAATAATAGCGCACTAAACCAAAGTTCGCAAGTCATCATTTTTTATTTCTTAACAGCAATTATATACAAGAATGCATCTTCAATCGAATCCATTTCATATTGTGCAGCAAACATAAATGAAGGATTTTAAGCCATGAGTTTTGCTTTTCCAGAAAATTCGAATGGTCAAATTGGCTGCCATCTGCAATCCACAAATGAGACTTTGTACGGCAATTTGTTATCCGACTGAAAACGTTGCAAGATGTAGAATTTTCTAGAGTTGAAGATCTGGAACTCTCTGTTCCGTTTCTGTAGTTTTCATCTACTTTATTAGGGTAATAACTAGAATATTGTGTCCATGGTTGAAATTACTTCAGTTTCTCAATATGAGTTTTATATTATTATTTTTATTAGTGTTACATACTATATCAATTTATTTATATTATTCTTCTTTTTAAATAAGAGGATTGATTGAGGAGTTTAATATTTTTTAAATAAAAGGAGGGTTAAAATCTATTTAAATCAGAAGAAAAATTAAGCAAGGATGTCAAATAGTTCTACGAGAACTTACAGAGTGATCAAATTGTTGAGATAAATTCACAAATAACTGATTCAAATCATCAATATTGCAATTTTGTATAGAATTCACTGATGCTATTTCCCACCTATACAAGGAATATCTTTAAGATCATTGAGCAAAGGATGCCCTAATTTCAAATTAGTTGTTCTAAGGCAGGGATAATGGAAACTATTACAACTATGGACTTAGAACCAACTTCAATAGAAAGTGTAATGGGTAATGGAACGAATGCTGAGACAAGTGAAATAATCATGCACATTAGTCAGAAGATCAAATTTAGCATATGTATCTGTTACCTCTGGTTTTACCGCCAAGGATTTAAATTTGAATGCGTGGCTCGTGCAACGGTTAGTCTCAGATTAGTATTTAATGCTACGACCCGCGAGTTTCTGGCCGTCAGATCTAAGGGGTACCGACGGCTGGCGCCATCGCGCTATAAAGGAAATGCACGATATTTATGATAGCGCGATGACGCCCTGTCGACACATTGCAGGGGTGGGTCCGACGTTCGGCGGGTCAGAAAAGTTCTTTGATGCCCTTGGTGCTATGTCGCTATCGCATATCGGCCGAAAAATCTCCATAGCGACATAGCGCCCGACGAAAATATTCACGGCGGCGAGTTTCAATGACCGGCAGAATCAGGTGTCACGGCGACAAATCAGAAGGAACCACGTGTGCCAGGTCGGAGTTCTGTCGACACGGTTAACACAGTCGGGGTTTATGATCACCATTGTCGAATTAGCTCGGATCAACGGTAAGTGCCATCTCGCTATGGCGGAGATGCACGGATTTTATCATGACGACATAGCGACCATCCGCCACGTGGATCGACATGGGCCAGGTCTCACCAAGGATTGCCAGGTGTCATTCAGAGTCCGGTCGCAGATCGCAGAGTACGACAAGTCAAAAGCTTCACGGCGGCGGGCAAACAAGTTTCACGGCCCAGAGGTTTCAAAAAATGGTGAGGCGCCATGGCGCCAACGGAAAACTAATGCGTTTTCCGATGGCGACATAGCGCCCAAACAGAAAGTTCACCGTGGCGAGGAAGGATCAGGCAGATGGGTCCCGTCGGTACTCTGCAGCGCAATTTGTCAGCCCGACATCAGGATAGCGAATCGGATGGGGACACGTGTAAATCTCAGGGCATGCTGTCAGTGGGCGCTATGGCGCTATGAGAATTTGGTCTCGATTTCCGCATAGTGACATGGCACCTAGCTAACACGTGGTCGCTCTGCGGGTCAGGTCTTGGGTTGCCAGCTGATGCTTCATCGAACCAAATAGGGAAGTGCCATGTGTGTATGAGTCAGTGCACAGCGTACAGCGGGCCTAGTAGTCTCAGAAGGAATGGCGAGTCTTCACGATCGTCGGATCCGCAGGGATCTACGACTGGCGCTGTCTCGCTATCGAGAACTGCCCGGGAGTTAACATCGGCGACATAGCACCCGTGCGCCACGTGTCCTGGCGGGGCCACATTTCATGTCGCCGGTGCAGTTAGATTTAAGTAACCAACAGAACAACGAGGAGACGTCACGTATCAGCGGGCCCGGCGAATCAATAGAGGAGGGTCGCGAGAGGTCAAGTTTTGTGACCGTCGGATTGGAAATGGATCAGCGGCAGGCGCTATCTCGCCATGGCGAAGCTGCAGGGTTTTTAGCATAGCGACTTGGCGTCCTTTCGCCACGTGTTGGCGGGGTCAAGTCTCACCAAGATGCGTCGTTGAGGTGGTGCCAAACAAGATGGGCCCAGTCGCGGATTGGAAGGTCCACGGCGAATCAAGAATTGCCACACATGTCAGGTTAGGGCATGGACATGTCGTGGGACCAGCTTCTTGACGCGACCAGCACGTTGCAGGGGCGAGTTCTACACCGTCAGATCTATGGAGATCAGCGGCGGGCGCTATCTCGCCATGGAGAAGCCGCGCAAATTTTATGATAGCGAGTTAGCGCCCGTGCGCCGCGTGTCCTCGTGGGCCCGGATTTGGAAGCACAGTAAGTAAGACGGTTAACGGATGGCGGTCATTGCGATCATCGCAGTCGACGTAGCAGTTAGCGTGTGGTTGTGGTTAGATGGTAAAGGTGGCGAGATCGAAAGTGTGATTGGCCTACATGGCCCAATTGGCTCGTCGAGCCTGTTGACTGATCGATTCGATGGATGCACGAATCATGAATGATGAGAAATCAGGGTTTTGCCACAAATCCGATGGTGGGATTAATTGCCACCAACTCGGAATGAATGCCAAGCGCAGGAAGACACTCCATCCATTCGGTCGATCCATCTACCATGTCAGGGAATGTTGTGGCACCGTTCCTGTCTTCTCCAGGCTCTTTCTCAGAGGGATATCAGATTTCTTGGTATGCAGACCATGTTCAATCAGATCGTTGATTGGATTCTCAGGATGGAAAGTTAATGCCAGTAGGTGAGAAGTGAATGTAATGCAGAAATCTTCAGTTATGCCTAATCTATAAAGGCAATTTGGTGATCTGTTCTTAGGGGTCGACTCTCCCTAATTTTCTCTGCTGTTGCTTGCAGACTTGCAGTGTAAAAAATCCCTTTGTCTCTGAGCTAGATAAGCATCCTGTATCATCTCTTTCAGCCATCAACGTGTATGTGTATCGTTTTGCCTCTCATTGATGAATTGTTGAGATCAGTGGTCTGCATACTGTATCTATCTTTGGCCTATTGCATAATATACAAGTGAAATCTTCTGTTCCTGGTGTTATTCAGTTGGTCTCCTGATCTGTATGTGGTTGTTGATCGATATAAGTCTAAATGAATGTATGACTTTGGATGTTACCCTAGTTCTGTAGTGCATATATGGGCAGAAATGAGTCTGAACACTCTATTTTGGTGCATCACCGCCTTAGATTAGACTAGGTAGATTTTCTTTAGTGCTCTCTTTCTCCCTTTTCCTTCTGAGAATAGATAGGTGCGCCCTGACAGTAAGAGGAAGCCAGCCTTCTCCGGAGACTCAACCTCGCAGTTCAAGTCCCACAGCTTGGAGGTTGTTTCCATGTTTCACTAGGTTGTCCTCGCGCATAGGCCTTGGACAAGGGTGCAAACCTAAGTGACAACAGTTTTTGGCACGCCCGGTGGGACTCATATCAGAAGATTTCAGGTCTATTGGTGTCAAGAAGAAAGAATTCTAGAGATAAATGCTGAAGAAGTAGTGCTGGCTTCAATTTTCAAGCCTTCCACAGGCTGATTCTTCAAGTACTTGGCGACTCTGAACATCAAAAAGTCTGGTTCTAGACCAAGTTTGCAGTGATTCATGCCCAGGACTGAAACAAGGGCGTCTTCTAGAGGTAAATTTCAATATCAAGAGCTTTCTCTTTCAAATCCTAGGAGAAGAAGGACTAGAACTTCATTATCACCAGTTAGGGGTAGAATAACAGTTGATATACCTGTAAGATCTGTCTCTACTACCCCTACTGTTCGAACTTAGCCTAGATTGCCATCAACACTCATCAATAGAACATTTGTTTATATGGCACAGCCAAGAGTTCATCCTTTTGCCACCTTTAATGGTGGAAGTCCTCTGTTGTTAGCCCAAAGACATGATATACCAGTATCCGCACTAAAAAGTATACCTGATTTTACTGGTGAAACTTCTATTTCCCCTTTAGAGCATATCCAAGAGGTAGCGAATGTCTGCAATATTCATGGTATTATAGAAGATGATGTTGTTGTCAGACTTCTAGCCTCATCCTTAAAAGGAAAAGCATTACAGTGGTATAGAGGCTTAGCTCATGGTTCCATAACTGATTGGGATGGACTAGGAGCAAGATTATGCAAACATTTTGAGGATAAGAGTGACCATTTGTCACTACTAGAGCAGCTGACTACAATAAAAAGAGCCCCCCATGAATGTATGACTGATTTTAATTACAGATTCCAAAAGACATGGGATAGAATACCTACTATAGTGAAACCTACCCTTGGTAATGCCTTCTTGCATTACCTTAGAGCTTTCAATAGTGACATTGCCACTACAATCCAAACTATGGGAGGAGATACATTACCGAATGCTTATGAGACATCTATAAAAGCTGAGAACATCCTAATACAAGGAGGAAAGTTGGCTCCAAGGCCTCCTATGCCTTTCTTTCCTGATGTTCCCAACCACCAACCAGCAATAGCCCCCCTTCCTACAATTTCTACGTCACAAGCCCTTACTCCAGTTCCCCAAGCTTCCACATCCTCAAACGGAATAGATGAACTTAAGGAAATGCTCCAAGGTCTAGTGTTGAATACAGATAAAAGAGAGAGGACTCTGGATAAAAAATTGCAAGAGCAGGGGAAGGAGTTGAAGGACCAAGGGAAGAGATTAGAGGATAGTTTTTCTCTAATACAAAAAATGAATAACAAGGTGGTGGCCTTAGAAAGGCAGCAAGCCCAAAGTGGCAAGCTCCCCCAATTACAACATCAGCCTCCAAGTGGTGGTAGGCCTCCTAATCATTGGAATAGCTCTTTTGATCAGAATAGGCAAAATAGTCATGCTGCTGCTTCAAGCTCAAATCAGAACAGAGCTTTAGTTCCTCAAAATAACTTAGCCCAAGATCAAGACTTTTGTCCTTCATGTAACTATTCTTATACCTATTGCCTATGTCAGAAGGCAGAATCTTATTTGGCCCTAACTGTCCAGGAGCCCGCAGTAAAGCAATCATACAAGGAAGATCATCCCAAGGAGGCCTCATATATTCAGAGGGAGGGTGATTGCTCTTTTATGAATCATCAGATGGAGGAGCATTGTAATGTAAACTAGGATTTTGTTGCTCATAACACAAGAAGCAAGAAGAGAGCTATGGAACATACTGCCCCCCTTTCTCCTAAGCAGGCCTCAACTTCAAGTGTTACACCTCATATACAAACGGCAAGTGAGCAAACAAACACTTCACAACAGCAAAGGCAAGGTCCAAGAAAGGAGGATGTAAGTGATCCCTATGTTGCTCCATCTCAGCCTCTCATGAGTACAGCTCCCAAAGTTTCCGCCAAAATTCCTAATGCACCCTTGAGTGTGGTAGAGCAAATGAAGAAAACCAATGTAAGCATTTCCATGTGGGATGCCGTTGCCACCATACCAATGCAGAAAAAGATGCTGCAGCAAGAATTGGAGAAGATTGAACCCAAAGATCAGTCATCTACCATGGAGAGTGACACTAGTTTAGTATAACCAGCAGGTGATGTGGAGACAAATAAAAAGGTTAGACCTCCTCCATTCTATGTTTCTCTGATTATAGGGGGCAAGTTAGTCCATAATTGCATGATAGATTCGGGGGCTAGTAGCTCAGTAATGCCTAGGTGTGTTGTTGATGCTTTAGGAATGAAATATGAGCCCATTATTAGGGATGTGTTACAACTAGATGGGAGTATTGTCAAAACCGTAGGCATCCTTAGGAATGTGGAAATGGCCCTACATGCATGCCCTGGTTGTATTGTGATTCAAGACATATCTGTTGCTGAAGTCAAGCCCTATTTTGCTATCTGTCTTTCAAGAGACTTCACTGCCCAAATAGGTGGATTCATATCTACTGATTAGTCTTATATGTCATTTAAGACCAGATATGGGGCCAATGCTTCAATTAGAGCAGAACCTCAAGCCCTTCATCACACTAAACCCTACACCCCCAACTTCATTAATATGAATTTCCCTATTCTAGAGATGGATGAAAATGACATAGTAAATGAGCCTGTCACTTCCATAGCAGAGATTCCTGATTTCTTCTTAGATGAGTGGGCAAATACATGTCAGTTTGAGCCTATGTCGGAAACTCTTGAGACAGGCCTTAGTACATATTGCATAATAGAGAAGGAGGCTCAAGTTCCTGATCTTGTTGGAGCTAATGATGAGATAAGTGGAATATGGAGTATGTACTTTGATGGCTCAAGGAATAGAAATGGATCAGGGGCTGGTGTTATGTTGATCTCTCCTGCACAAATAAGATACTACTTCTCTTTTAGGCTCCAATTCAGTTGTACCAATAATGTGGCCGAGTATGAATCTTTGATCCAAGGTCTCCTACTTGCCCAAAAGAGGGGAATTCAAGCCTTGAAAGTATATGGAGATAGTGAGTTGGTAGTGAACCAAGTGAGAAATCAGAATATCACCAAAAATGGCCTGCTCAAGTCTTACAAACACAGAGTCTGGGATTTGCTTGAGGGTTTCCAAGCATTTAATATTCGGAGCATTCCTAGGAAAGAAAACAAATATGCTGATAGACTTGCAGCAGTGGGTGCATCTTATGATGTGCTAGGGAATCTTGAGGAAGAGAAGAAGCAACAAATAAAGGTGGTAGTAAGGCATGCTGTTCCTGATAATAATACTCATTGGCAAGTGTTTGAGTCTGATGAGCAGATTGTGAGTTTCTTGCAGAATGAAGCAGAATTTTCAGAAAGAAATCAGTCAAGACTACAAGATCAGTATGGTGATCAGATCATTCACCTCAGTTCCAACAAACTGCCCAAGGGTCTCATTACCTTGGAGAGTGTCTTTAATCCTGATGATCAGTCAAGAGGCAAATGAATAAATCTAGCTGCAGAAAAGGATGATCATGCCCCAGTTACTATTGCTGATGGAAAATCTCTTAACATGGGGAAGGTATGTTTTGAGGCTGAGCAAGAAAATTTCATTCATCTATGTCAAGAATTTAATGATGTGTTTGCTTGGACATATGATGACTTAAAGGGGTTTGACCCTAGTTTGTTTCAGCATACCATAGATTTAGTTGATAGGGTCAAACCAGTAAGGCAAAAATAGAGGCCAGTGAATCCCAAGATTGAACCCTTAATGAGGAAGGAACTATCCAAGTTGATTGAGGCTAACATAATTTTTCCTATCAAACACTCATCATGGGTAGCTAACCTGGTCCCTGTAAGGAAGAAGAATGGAGAAATCAGATTGTGTGTGGACTTTAGGGATCTTAATCAGGCTTCCCTTAAAGATCACCATCCTCTCCCTTCTATGGAGCAAATTCTGTCCAAGGTTAGTGGGTCAAGGAGGTTCTCTTTTCTTGATGGATTTTCTGGTTATAACCAAGTGTTGGTTAAAGAATCTGACAGATATAAGACAACATTTACTACTAAATGGGGCACCTATGCTTATTGCAAGATGCCATTTGGATTAACAAATGCAGGTGCCACATTCCAAAAGGCAATGGAGGTGGCTTTCAAAAGATTAATTGACAAGTTTGTCTTAGTATACCTTGATGATATAACTGTATATTCCAAGAATGTAGAAGATCATCTTGAGCATTTGAAACAGGTATTTCTAAGATGTAGAGAGTTTGGGGTTTCCCTCAACCTAGCCAAGTGTGTCTTTGCTACAAGCCAAGGAAAATTACTGGGACACATTGTATCTAAGGATGGATTGACCATTGATCCAGAAAGAACAAAAGCAATATTTGCCCTTCCTCTCCCTAAACACAAGAAGGGGCTGCAAAGTTTCCTTGGTAGGATAAATTTTGTAAGAAGGTTTATTCCTAATCTTGCCATCATGGTGAAACCCCTTACAGCCATGCTTAGGAAAGATATGGTCTTCTCATGGACCAAGGAGGGGAAGGAGAATTTTGAAGAAATCAAGGCAGCCATAGCCTCAGCCCCCACTCTCATGAACCCAAATTTTGAGAAAGATTTCATCCTCTACACTTTAGGTGGTGAGTCAAGTATTTTTGTTGTCTTGACTCAGACAAATGACAAAAATGAGGAGCAGCCCATAGCCTTCTTTAGTGAAGGACTCAAGGAATATGAAGATAAGTATAGCTTTGTTGAGAAGCAAGCCCTTGCAGTCATTAGAGCCTTGAAGAAATTTAGACACCTCTTATCCCACAATAGGATCCATTTGTTGGTGCCCCATGCGAGTGTAAAAGACTTCCTGTTAAGCAAGGACATCAGTGAAAAGAGAGCTGGATGGATCACTAGGGTAATGGAATATGATGTTGATATTCAGATTACCAAATTGGTAAGAGGGAGAGGATTATGCAAAGAAATGTTATCAGGTCAGGATTCAGATGAACAAGTTGCTATGGTAATAACAGAGCAGCAGGAGGTAAGAAATGGTAATGGTCCTAGGAGCTGGATGGATGACATGAGGAACTTTTTATTAGGGAATGGATACCCTCAGGGATTGGACAGAGCTAAACGAAGACAATATAGGCTGCAGTCCATTCCCTATGTTGTGATTGATGATATCCTATTCAGGAGGGATTTTAATGGGACCCTGTTGAGATGTATTGAAGAGGATCAGGTTGAGAGGATGATTAAAGAACTTCATGATGGCCCTGATGGTGGCCACTTCTCTGCAAGAACAACCACCATGAAGATCATGAGGGCTGGATATTATTGGTCATCTCTGTTCCATGATTGTTATAGGTATGTGAGAAAATGTGAGAAATGTGCTTTTTTCTTAGGCAAACAGAGACTTGCAGCTCTTCCTCTTCATCCTATTCAGGTGGATCAGCCCTTCACCCAATGGGGGTTGGATTTTAGAGGCCCCATTAATCCTCCATCTAATGCAGGTCATAAATGGATCTTGGCTGCTACCGATTATTTCACTAGGTGGACAGAGGTAGTTGCCTTGAAGGATGCTACAGAGCCATCAGTTGTTGAATTCCTTGATGGAATTGTATCTAGGTTTGGTGCTCCTTCTACTATCATCTCAGATAATGCCAAATCTTTTGTTGGAACCTAGATTTGTGCATGGGCAATGAGTCACAATATCTATATGAGCACATCATCAAATTACTATCCTCAAGGTAATGGTTTGGTTGAATCTTCCAATAAGAATCTGATCAGAATCATAAGGAGAACAATAGAAGACAATCAGAGGGTCTGGCATAAAAAATTAAGGACTGCTCTGTGAGCTGATAGGATAACACCCAAGAGATCTATTGGGAATTCACCTTTTGTGCTGGTATATGGTAGGGAGGCTAGACTTCAATCTCGTTGGAATTCCCATCCTTGGAATTGGCTCATCAGCTGGAATTAGTTGAAAATAGTTCCATGTCAGTATGAATGGCAGAGTTGATTGAACTGGAAGAAAAGAGAAACAAAGCTATGCAAACCTTGGAGATACATTAGCAATAGATGAAGAAGAGTTTTGATAAGAAGGCAAGGGCTAGAATCTTCAGAGAAGGAGATTTAGTTCTCAAGTGGAACTCAGACAGAGATAAACCAGGAAGGCACTCCAAATTTGATCCACTATGGAGTGGCCCTTATCTGATCTCCAGTTGCAAACAGGCCAATGCGTTCCAACTAAGCAGGCCAAATGGTGAAATTTTGCCCATTCTAGTCAATGGGATCCATCTGAAGCCCTGTTTCTGAAAAGGTTGTGAGTCCATGTACATAGTTAGTTTAGTTGCTTCCTATTTGTTCCTGTTTTGCAATAAGTGCACGTGTACATGGCTCACTTCTTGAGTCGCCAGTTCCCGAAGTTTTGACAAGTCTCAGGTTGCTGAGGAGGTTCTGTTTTTGTTTCCAAGTCCCAAAGACAGAGCCAGAGTTTCAAGGGTTTTCAATGTTTTGATTTCCTCATTAAGGGTTAGGGTTTCTTGCAGCTCTCGGTTCCGTACCTTCCAGGCCCTCTTTTCCGACTCCATGGCCCAATGGATCATTCTCAGGCACTGGTCATGCATTGAGCAGGCTCATGCCCCCTGCGAGTTGCCAGACATGTTACCTCTGGTTTTACCGCCAAGGATTTAAATTTGAATGCGTGGCTCGTGCAACGGTTAGTCTCGAATTAGTATTTAATGCTACGACCCGCGAGTTTCTGGCTATCAGATCTAAGCGGTACCGACGGTTGGCGCCACCACGCTATAAAGGAAATGCACGATATTTATGATAGCGCGATGACGCCCTGTCGACACGTTGCAGGGGTGGGTCCGGCATTCGTCGGGTCAGAAAATTTCTTTGATGCCCTTGGCGCTATGTCGCTATCGCATATCGGTCAAAAAATCTCCATAGCGACATAGTGCCTGGTGGAAATATTCATGGCGGCGAGTTTCAACGACCGACAGAATTAGGTGTCGCGACGAAAAATCAGAAGGAACCACGTGTGCCAGGTTGGAGTTCTGTCGGCACGGCTAACACAGTCGGGGTTTATGATCACCACCGTTAGATTAGCTCGGATCAACGGTAAGCGCCATCTTGCTATGGCGGAGATGCACAGATTTTATCATGACGACATAGCGACCATCCGCCACGTGGATCGACATGGGCCAGGTCTCACCAAGGATTGCCAGGTGTCATTCAGAGTCCGGTCGCAGATCGCAGAGTACGGCAGGTCAGAAGCTTCACGGCGGTGGGCAAACGAGTTTCACGGCCCGGAGGTTTCAAAAAACGGCGAGGCGCCATGGCGCCAACGAAAAACCAATGCGATTTTCGATGGCGACATAGCGCCTAAACGGAAAGTTCACCGTGGCGAGGAAGGATCAGGCAGATGGGTCCCGTCGGTACTCTGCAGTGCAATTTGTCAGCCCAGCGTTAGGATAGCGAATCGGATGGGGACACGTGTAAATCTCAGGGCACGCTGTCAGTGGGCCCTATGGCGCTATGGGAATTTGGTCTCGATTTTCGCATAGCGACATGACGCCTAGCTGACACGTGGTCGCTCTGTGAGTCAGGTCTTGGGTTACCAGCTAATGTTTCGTCAAACCAAATAGGGAAGTGCCATGTGTGTATGAGTCAATGCACAGCGTACAGTGGGCCCAGTAGTCTCAGAAGGAATGGCGAGTCTTCACGATCGTCGGATTCGCAGGGATCTACGATTGGCGCTGTCTTGCTATCGAGAACTGCCCAAGAGTTAACATCGGCGACATAGCGCCCGTGCGCCATGTGTCCTGGCGGGGCCACATTTCATGCCGCCGGTGCAGTTAGATTTAAGTAACCAACAGACCAACGAGGAGACACCATGTATCAGCGGGCCCGACGAATCAATAGAGAAGGAGGGTCGCGAGAGGTCAAGTTTTGTGACTGTCGGATTGGAAATGGATCGGCGGCAGGCGCTATCTCGCCATGGCGAAGTTGCAGGGTTTTTAGCATAGCGACTTGGCGCCCTTTCGCCACGTGTCGGCAGGGTCAAGTCTCACCAGGATGCGTCGCTGAGGTGGTGCCAAATAGGATGGGCCCAGTCACGGATTGGAAGGTCCACGACGAATTAGGAATCGCCACACATGCCAAGTCAGGGCACGGACATGTCATGGGACCAGCTTCTTGACGCAACCAGCACGTTGCAGGGGCGAGTTCTACACTGTCAGATCTACGGAGATCAGCGGCGAGCGCTATCTCGCCATGGAGAAGCCGCACAAATTTTATGATAGCGAGTTAGCGCCCGTGCGCCGCGTGTCCTCGTGGGCCTGGATTTGGAAGCACAGTAAGTAAGATGATTAACAGATGGCAGTCATTGCGATCATCGCAGTCGACGTAGCGGTTAGCGCGCGGTTGCGGTTAGATGGTAAAGGTGGCGAGATCGAAGGTGTGATTGGCCTACATGGCCCAGTTGGCTCGTCGAGCCTGTTGATTGATCGATTCGATGGATGCACGAATCATGAATGATGAGAAATCAGGGTTTTGCCACAAATCCGATGGTGGGATTAATTGCCACCAACTCGGAATGAATGCCAAGCGTAGGAAGACACTCCATCCATCCGATCGATCCATCTACCATGTTAGGGAATGTTGTGGCACCGTTCCTGTCTTCTCCAGGCTCTTTCTCAGAGGGATATCAGATTTCTTGGTATGTAGGCCATGTTCAATAAGATCTTTGATTGGATTCTCAGGATGGAAAGTTAATGCCAGTAGGTGAGAAGTGAATGTAATGCAGAAATCTTCAGTTATGCCTAATCTATAAAGGCAATTTGGTGATCTGTTCTTAGGGGTCGACTCTCCCTGATTTTCTCTGTTGCTGCTTGCAGACTTGCAGTGTAAAAAATCCCTTTGTCTCTGAGCTAGATAAGCATCTTGTATCATCTCTTTCAGCCATCAACGTGTATGTGTATCGTTTTGCCTCTCATTGATGTATTGTTGAGATCAATGGTCTGCATATTGTATCTATCTTTGGCCTATTGAATAATATACAAGTGAAATCTTCTATTCCTAGTGTTATTTAGTTGGTCTCCTGATCTGTATGTGGTTGTTGATCGATATAAGTCTGAATGAATGTATGACTTTGGATGTTACCCTAGTTCTGTAGTGCATATATGGGCAGAAATGAGTCTGAACACTCTGTTTTGGTGCATCACTGCCTTAGATTAGACTAGGTAGATTTGCTTTAGTGCTCTCTTTCTCCCTTTTCCTTCTGAGAATAGATAGGTGCGCCCTGACAGTAAGAGGAAGCCGGCCTTCTCCGGAGACTCAACCTCGCAGTTCAAGTCCCACAACTTGGAGGTTGTTTCCATGTTTCACTAGGTTGTCCTCGCGCATAGGCCTTTGACAAGGGTGCAAACCTAAGTGACAACAGTATCTTTATGTAATTCTTGTGTGTAGGATAATAATATCCACCACACATATTGGACCTATGAGCACTCCTTGAGAAAGCTTTTCTTTAATCTTTAACATAATTTATAGTGGCTCTTTGGGTGCATTAATGACATCTCTTGAATCCAAGGTACTACAAAATTCACACTTTGGTTTAGTTTTCTCAATCAAGTGCTCGACATTGTTAAGCTTCAAAATTTAATTCAACTTGAATCATTATGCTTAACAACATTGGTAGAATTGGAAGGCAAGACATTGGTTAAGTTCTGCAAATTTTGATTGGAAGTCGCCATAAATTTATTTCCTTTATCATTCACACTATCCACCACTATTGCATTGGAATCAATGAGGTCTTAGATTCTATGTTTGAGTTGAAGACACTTCCCAGTATCATCACCAAGTTGACAATGGAATTAACAAAGGGTTTTTTTATCGAATGGAGGTGTCAAAGGCTTAGAGATATCTATAGGATGAATAGGACCAAGCATCAACATGCTATTATTAATCAATTCAAGATTGATAATATGCAAAGATTTAGAAAGTGTTGTAAAGTTGCAAGATTTGAATCTAGATCCAGAGGGAGCTAAAGTGAGAGTTACAACTACCACTTGAAATTTAAACTTTAACATGATTGGAAGAATTATTATTTATTTTCAAGTTCCTAACTTATTTTCAAAAGTTCTAAAAGGGAACATCCTCATTACAAGCAATAGAGATCGATAATAAAAGAGGTTCAAATTGACTCACTTTACGTTGATAATTATGAAGTGTTGCATACAAGTGTGTGAAAGAGGTGAATCAATTAACAAAAAGCTTAGCTATAATTTCTTGTTTGTAAATTATTAATCAAAGTGGTTTGAACATCATCACCACAAATAGGATAAGCAATGTGTAGATACAAGTGTATAGCTACAAGTGAAATCAAATATTTTCCCTTTAACACTTGTTTATGATTCACTAAATCAGTTGAAGTAACTTGTAGAAAAATATAATTTTAAAAATGTGAAAAAGAAACATCATCCACTTGTTGAAATGAAGTAATTAAATATCCAAGCAAAAAATAAAAAACCATTCTAGAGATCTATCTTTCAAAGAATGATAGGGGAGAGGACCCAACACTTGATTGTGTTCCAATAGTTGTGATAGGAGTTGTTAACTTGATACCTACACTTATTGACTTAATGCCCAATTTTTTTGACAACATTGTACCAATACTTGTGGCTTCAAAGTTATTAGTACAATTATGACTACCCAAAATTGAATGAAATTTACTCTTAGTTGTAAAAAGTAATCAATGATATGATGCCACATCATTTATGCAAGTATCGGTACCCTTTATGCACAACCATAGGTCTCACTTTTTATTTGGGTTGTTTTGGACAACTTGGCAAAAAGTATGTTGATGTGGCGTCATAATTGATGACGTGGACTTGAAACCTTAGTTATAAGTAGCAGATTGACCAAGTAAACCACTATAAAAAAAATGGGAGTGATTTGAAATTTCCACATAAAACCTTGATAAGCGTGAAATTAGGGTGTTCAAGTACTGGGTCCTCTAGGTGCTTGGTGAACCAAAACATTTTTGACCAAGGGCCAAAGAAGACTAGGAGAATTTCTAATCTAATTATGCTACTTATAAATCTACTCATTGTGAATTCTTTCCATACAAGATTCACCACCTTCTCATAGAGGCAATTGCACAGGGAGCCCTGGTCCACTATTGGTGCCCTAGTGGCTTCCACTATGGGTTTTTGCTTTCTTCATGTGCATGTGAGACTAACTTCATGTAGCCACAAGTTCTCTTTCTATCTGGAGTCGCAGACATAGGAAAAGAAAGAGCTTAGCTACTTGCACAAAGGAACATGATGTGGGCATTTTGATCCAAGACAACATAGAACGTAGCTGAACACACATGACACAACAAGGACACAGTGAATGTAGGCATAGTGTACCTCAGGTCACGACATAGGATTGCACAAGAACTATTTGACAAAATTTCTGACTTGTGTTTTCAATTTATTCTATTAGAATGTCCTACCCTATGATACCATGGTTCCTCAAGCACAAGGATCTGGTCATACATCAGGCAAGGCAAGGCAAGGTGAGAAATTAGGGGTATGGGCAACTAGGGATTTATACGTCAACTGTTTGACAGGATGACTAATCCAATCACATTGCAACAAATTGTTGATCGGTTATAAAAACTAGAGAAAAATAATGCAACACTAAAAGATACAATTTTCTCTATATCTAACATCTCTCACAAATTACTAGATCGGGTATTTATGCTACAATCTAAGGTTGAATCTGACCTACAACTCAAAGACATGGTCTAGTCTCTCTCAACATCAATTCTAGAACTTAAGTAGTTGACAGCCTCTAATACAACTATTATTGATAACTTCTTGGTAACCTTCAACACTACAACTGCAAACCTCACAACTATTAAGGAGAGAGACTGAAATTGTTGATAGGAATTCATCACTCATTTCTGAAACTAAACACAAGGTAAAAGCTTGGGTAGCCTTGTGAAACAATACTACTGCAACACCTATCTCAGGTGTTGAGAAGTTGGTCCAAGGGAAGATAAACGAGGAGCGGGTGAGGCAAGCTTAGGAAATAAAATTGCAGGTCTGTGATCTCCCCCATACTTCTGACCCACTTGTTGTTGGGCATTCTTTCCTTACAAACCAGCTTGGTATCTTTGATATTTCATTAGACAGATGTTGGCTAGGATCGAACAACACCCTCTTTATCTAGTTTCACTCCCTCTCAGATAGACTGCAAGATCTTAGAGTAAAGAAGATGTTATTCTCTCTTCCTACTAAAACTTTCTTGGATGAAGATCTCACTAAAAACACTCGAGGGGCCTAGATGTTGAGGCTAGGAGTAGTAAGAAGTGGGTGGTTATTCGAAATCTCAGGGCACTTATCTGTGATTCTTGTCCTAGTGGTTAAGTGTCGAGATAGGCCAAAAAGACCAAATGACATGCCTGCCAATAGTCTGACAAGGGTGGGTCCCTCTTGCTCTATTCTTGTAAATTGTTGGAATGACAATGGCTCACTATGGTCCTTACTCGGCCTATTTCAGGATGCAGTCAGTTTAGCAGATATCCTTACCATCATTGAGACTCATAAGAGTTTGACCCACCCCCTTCTGAGGTTTGTAGGCTATCAGTGGCTATCTGTATGCAGACAGGAGGTTCATAATTTAGGTGGGGTTTGAGATTCTGGAGGTGTGGCTTATCTGATTAGGGACGATCTTTTTGAGGCTACCTTGGTTGTCCATACTGATGTCCATTCCAAATTCCTGTGGATTCACATTAGCTATGCCAATCATACTAGACATCGTTAGAGAGATTTCTTCATCACCACTTGCTACTTCCTGCCCACCTCTTCTCATTATGTTATTCATAGCGTTGAGGATAGAGACTCTTTCTGGACTTACAAGAGTGCACCTCCATGTTTACGACTATGGGTGACATCATCATTTTAGGGGACTTTAATGCCCAGGCCAAAGACTTGCAGACACATTTATATGATCATGGTTTAGACTGGTCTTGCACTTCTTGGATGGATCCTACCAATTTTGGGCTCCAACAGACCTCTAAAGACAATTGTGGACTTTTATCCAATTATGGGCACCGCCTCCTCTAAATGTGTGGGTCTATCAACATCGTGATTTTGAAAGACCTCTCTTACTTCCTGGGTTCTAAGATCTTTAGTTGTTGGGCTCACTTTGGTGGTGCGAGTTTTGAAGCACTACACTCTTGCTTCAACCTCCTTTATTCCTTCAGTTCTACTTCTCCATCTCCTACCTTCCCTTGGCCAACCACACTCTCCTCAAACTTTCGCTCGGCTTCTCCCCACACCCTTGCCCCCTCCCCCCGACCTTGCCCCGTTCCCCACCCTCATCTTGTTCCAACCCGCACCCCTGCCCACTTTCACTTCCTCGAGAGAAACCCTGCCCTATTCACCTTCCATCTCAGGCAACTCCTTCCCCTTGGTAGCTTCTCCAAGATCAACCAAGCTTCTTCTACGTTTGACTTGCTAACAACTATCATATGGGAATCTCTTATCCTTTCCATCTGCCATCGTCCTTTTCGTCGTTCCAAATGTTGTAGTACATGCCCTATGAACCAATGGTTTGATGATTACTATAAGTCTTCTCATCACCACTTGTGCTCGACCTTTAAGACTTGCTCCACTACTTTCACTAGCCTTCTTGCTTATCGTCCTTTCCTTCACTCCAAGAAATGGTCTTTCATTAATTTCCAGTGCTGCTCTTTGTGTGCCACACTTTCTCAAGATCCCAAGTTCTTTTGGTGCACTTTACTCCCCCATCGCTCCACCCTCCCCCCGCTCTCCTCCCTCGATTGCATGTCCCTCACCACTCATGCCTCCACTTTGTACGACATCCCTAGCCAACCCCGCCTTCACCTCACCCCACCTCCCCATTGCCACCACCTTTTTACCCCATCTAGCATTCTTGAGGTCGTTAGATACATGAGATGTTGTAGGGTGGCCAACAAGGAGGGTTTTCAAGCTGAGCTCCTCAAGCATGGTGCCTTGATACTATACTCCTTTCTTCCCACACTCTTCAATAGAATGGTCTACACTAGCTTCCCAAACTCCTGGTTGAGGCATGTGATCTATCCGATCCAGAAGTTTGGACTAACTTCTAACCCTGGCAACTATAGGACTATTATGATTGGACACACCTTTGCCAAGCTCTATGTCACAACACTTAACACTATTCTTACCATAGAGCTTGATAGGAGGGTTTGCAAAGCTAGAGGCCAGGCTGGGTTTTCAGCAGGTTACCAGGCCATGGCCACATCATGACATTATGGGCTATTATTGAGGAGGCTCGACACTGCTCTGCAAAAGTTTACTATTGTTTCCTAGACTTTTGTAAGGCTTTTGACACTCTCCCACGGGTGACCCTTTTCTAGAGGCTCAAAGACATTGGGATTTCAAAGATTAATAGTTATTATGAGGTTATGCGAGAATGTTGTGGGTAGGTTCAAGATTCCTAAGGGTTTCTCAGCTCCTATCTAGAGTACCATTGGGGTGAAACGGGGTTGCCCTCTTTTCCCCACACTATTTGGCATTTATATTGATGAGCTTGAGACCTTTCTCAAAGAGTCTTTGCTCCCAGGTGATGGTTGTTATTTACACCAGGTTTTGATTTCCATTCTCCTTATGTTGACAATTTGGTCCTTTTAGCATCCTCTCCCGAGAGTCTTTAGAGGCTCCTAGACAGTTTGGGTTCCTTCTGTGACTTGTGGCAGCTGACTGTGAACTTGAGTAAGACTCGGGTTATGGTATTCAATTGACTGAAGAGTTCTGATTTGCACTTTTACTTTCAGGGATAGGAGATTGAGATCGCCTCTTCTTACACATACCTTGGTGTCAAGTTCTTGGGACATTGCTTCAGTATGAGGTCGATCATCCAACCCAAAGTTAACAAGGGGATGTGCTCCCTTGCTATGCTCGAGAGACAATGCTTCTGACACCCCTTCCAAGACACAATGTCCAAGTTGTCCCTTCTGGACTCCTTGGTCAAACCAACAATGCTTTATGGTTCAGTGGTATGTGGATCATCTCTTCTTGACTCAGATTGGGCCTCTATTGATTGTGTTTAGACTCTACTTCTCCAACGCATTATCAGATGCCATAGATTCACCCCCCACGACATTATTATGACAGAATTCAGGGCTCATCCTTTCAGACTCGGTGCCATTTTTTATCTGGTTTGGTTTCTTCACTGGCTTTGTGGCTTTGTAGATTTCTCAGATGGTCATCATAGATATGCTTACTTGGCCTATTGCTCCTTTGTTGTCGTTGTTGCCTTAGATCCCTACCTTAGAGGTTGATATTGATATGCTCAAGCAACCTTGTTGAGCTCAATAGCAATTGATATTGACCACCTCCCTACCTTGTAGTTTTCAGTGGATGCTCCCACTCATCTCCTCCCATCACAACAGGAGTTGAATGTGCATGTCAGGATAAACATTTACAGATAATATATCACCGCGACCTGGAGTAACCCGATTGGGGGGTTATGTCCTAAGATGGCCTTTTACACTAAGAATTTCTTGGTTATCACTGATGGAATTATTACAAGGCCTAGCTACTTATCGCGGCATTGGTGTCATGCCTTACACATCTCCCTTGGATCTTTCAGAGTCTTCTCCCACCGGTTATGGATCTAGATTGATCATCATATGGACAGAGCGGACCGGATTTGTCGCTTGTGCTCCTTGGCTGAGGTTGAGACTGAGACCCATTTCATCTTTCGCTACCCGTCCTACTATGAGATTAGATAGAGATTCTATTGTTTATTCAAAAGTGTAGTTCCCTTGCGGCTTTCTTTGCGTACACAGATCAAAGGTGTATGGCGCTCTATCTTAGAGAGATGGTGCAATTTCAGGACCACACTTTACAATGCTTGACCCCCTAGAAGGCCCCGGATCAACTCCTCAACACCACCTGCTTCTCCCCCTTGTCTCTGATGTAGGGGATGAAGCAAACCTCCAACACCTCCATTATCCCCACGACTGGCCACTCCAGATCACTGAGACCCCGCACCAAGTCAACTCTTATATCTCATCATTTCAAATATATCTTGCTTTTAACCATCAAATTTTGCTCATATATTTTTACGCACAACCATTGCAATAAGGGTCACGGTTTTCTTTTTTTATTTGTGCTTTACCTTTTAGAGCCTTCCAGATAGGTTGTGGAGTTTGGCATCACATTTGCTAACTACGCTTTCTTTTCTTTTACAAACTCTCTATGATTTATGCAATTTGATAGCTTTTAATCATGGGGAGCTCTATCAATTTGATGGGTTGGAACATTCAAATGTATGTAAGACAAATGTAATTCTAGTTTCAACTGTGGCCATTTGTGGCAATTTCTTCCCAACATGTGAAAGACTATATCAAATTGGAAATAGATTGTGGAGCAACAACCTTTTTTTCTTTTTTCAATAAAGGGGTGAAAATGTATTCAAACCAAAAGAAAATATAGAGCAAGGGCACCAAATAGCCCTATCAAGATCCACCAAATGATCTAATTGATGGGACACACCCAAAGGAAGACGAGTCTTATCAACAATGCTCCAATTATGCATATAATCAGAAGCCCACTTTGCCAGACAATCTGGAACACTATTCCACTCCCTGGGAATATGAGTGAAAGTAACAGACTCCAAAGAAGCACACAAATTATGAATCTAGTAAACAATCAAAGCTCAATTCCAACTGACAACCTCAATATGTTGTTGATTCTTGATTCAACAAGTGTTTCAGCACTTGTGAGTCAGATTCATCGATAAGCCTAGTCCAACCAAGATCACAAGCACGATTCACAACATACAAGATAGCAATTGCCTCCATCAGGTTGTTAGTGTGATGACCTTTATAAATTTAAAACACAAACTGAACATCTCCCTTACTATCTCTGCCAACCCCACCAATGCCAGTAGGACCTAAATTTCTCTTGGAAGACCTGTCCATGTTGATTTTAAAAACACCCTACAAAGGTACACTCCACTTCCCCACCCTATTTATCTTTTGCAATGGGTGTCTACATTTCTTTCGTAGAAGTTTTCCTTGAGAGAGTGGGATAGTCAGGCTGCTATAGAAAATAGCATCCCTAGGATTGATAGCCTTGTTTGTATCACATTTTGTAGAAACAATTTCCCCAAAGAATGGAGAATTTTCCACCATAAGTGAGAAACCTCCAAAAACTCATCCCAAAAAATACGACAGTTCCTCTTCGACCAGATATGCCAAATAATAAAGGAGGGACCAAGACTCCAGGCAACTTGAAGAAAAGAAGTCATAATAGGAGCCTTACCCCATCATGCAAAGAACTCAACGAACAAGAAAACATGACAACAAGATTGGTTCCACCATTCCACCACAAATGCCAAATATGTCTAGTGAAGGAGCATTGGAAAAAGATGTGAGAGACGTTTTCTTCACTAGTTCGACACATAACACACATCAATAGTCCCTGGAAGCCATGTTGCCATAAATTATCCCACGTAAGGCACTGACTATGGACCACCAACCACATGAAAAAATTGCATTCGGGCCAAGAAAACTTGTTCTAGACTTGTTTCCACCAAGGTACATGAATATCCCCCAAAGTTTGACAAAGAAGGTCAACATATCCAACAAACACAAAAAAAATTCCCAAACAAATCATTGCTATCTCAGGTGAGAACATCATTCCCACCCAAAGTAGTACACTCTTGAGATTGCAAAACTAAACCAACTCATGCCTATCCTCCATAGAACCTCTTGGAGGCCATTCAAAACGGTATTTCCAATGAAAGGAAAGAGCCAAACATCCAACACACCTTGTCTTATAATGATCAACTGTGTCCCAACCAGCAACAGTGAATGTCTAATAAAGGGCTTGAAGATGAAGATGAGTGGAAAGGATAGAAGGGTGCCCATCCCAAGGGATGAGCCAAAACAAAGCTTGAGATCACGAATGATTAATCCAAAAGAGACCATCTTTAACCAACTAAGCTCCAAACTTCAGTGTGTTCCAAACCCAAAGACTCCATTTAGAAGTTGAAAGATTCCCAGTCCAAAGAAATAGATGGGAGAGACCATCAAATTCCCGAAGAAAATACATAGGAGTAGCTTGAACAAAACACTTGTAAACAAGAAGGGCTTGGATAACCGACTTTAACAAAGTCAGACAAGCAGCACTTGATATCCATCAACGAGTCCAATGGTTAACTTTTTTACGCAGTTTGTCAAGCAAAATTTGCCAAGAGGATCTAGGATGTCTACCAACTGTAAGAGGAACACCCAAATAAACAAAGGGAAAAGACCCTATTTGAAACCTCAAAATAGTGACAATACGCCTCTGAATAGCTTGAGGGGTGTTGAAGAAAAAAATGGAGGATTTGTTCTCATTAACTTTCTGACCTGAAGCTGCAAGATAAACATCCAAGGCATACCTAAAAGAAGTAACTTCCTGAAGACAAGCCTGTCCCATAAAAGAAGCATCATCCACGAACTAAAGATGAGAAAGTGGAGGCAACTCATCACCTCATTGCCACCCATGAATCAAACCCTGGAGAACATGAAGCTTAAGAAAACGACCCAAACCCTCAGCCAAAATAATAAAATGGTAGGGAGAATTAGGGTCCCCTTGGTGAAGTCTTCTAGAGGCATCAAATGGTTCTGAATGAACACCATTCATAAGAACAGAAAATGAAGTTGAAGTAACACAACTCATAATCCAACTCACCCACTCTTGGCAGAAACCAAAGGCTAAGAATCTTTTGAGGAAAAACTCCATTTGACTCTGTCATAAGCCTTAGCCATATCCAACTTAATGAACATAGATCTCTCTTTTGCAGTAGTCATAGAATGAATAACTTCAGAAGCCACTACAATCCCATCAAGAATCTTTTTACCAGCCACAAAACCCCCTTGTTCCTCGGAAATCACGACTGGAAGGCATATCTTGAGCCTTTCAGCAAGTGGAACAGCAGTCTTGGTCTGTTTCTGTTACTCCTATTTTCCAACATCCTCGGTATTCCTGCTGCAGGTGGTTTTTTATTGCTTTTCCTTGTCATCTTTTGACAGCTTCATTCAATTAAAAAACAAAATTACTATTAGCGGACTAGCTTAATTGGAAAATATAAATGAAGTTCAAACCATGTATATCCGAAAAATATGTTCTCAAGCCTTCCATTTACACTGCCACGCCCTCAAAAAAACCAATACCCTCTTAGTACAACTAGAGCATGTAGTTGGTACAAAGATAGCGAATTTACAGACATTGTAATAAGCCAAAGGATTTGAGGTAAACATCAAAAATCTATAATTATAAATGAGAAAAATTCCAAATGGACATGAACATACAAAATATCAGGGTTTTGTAGAGTTAAGAACAATGAAAAGATATTCTCCCAATCCTTTCCAAATATTGGATTGACTGTAAACCCTCTCACATTTCCTGATGGCCAGGCCAAGCATCTTTTCAATTTCCTTCTAGAATGTCTCGTTTTATTTTGGTCCCACTCTCCATGATCGCCAGCTTTTCAATGTCCTGACACCATCGTTGTATTATGCAACAGAACTTTAACAAATACCTCGTCAGCATATACAGGCAGTAATGCAAATTGCTTACCATTCGTCTGATTTTATGAAGTCAATAGCAAGGACTAGGTTCTCAAAAATAATGAGAAAACCAGTTTCTATAAACTGGAAAAAAAATCTTGTCCCTTCTTAGCCACTTCAGAACTGACTTTTTACAATTAGAAAAACACAAGATTTTCACCTAGAAAACTTTTGAAGGAATCTGTGTAGAATATATTGTCTCTAATTACAGTCGTAATTCTCTTCATACAAAATCTTCTAGAAAATTTTCTCCGAAACCTTTCTATTCAATGTATACTTTGTTTTAGTTCGGGCTGATGTTCTCAGACTGCTTTTACTTAGCTTAACCAATAACCGACTATCACCAATAATCTCTACAAGAACACTGTCCATTTTTGAAATGATGAAACCTGTTGGCATCTCTCACAACAATTTCTCTTGCAACAACCTTGGAGATAAACTTGGTTGCAGTGTGGCAGTCATCACATATTCTAAGGTTCTTTACAACTCGAATAGTTGCACCCGGGGTTGTTGTTAACAGTCCAAAAGCAATTGCCATCTTCTCGCTATGGTGGCAGAGAAGTAATTCCTTTTCCTCCTCTTCCAAGTCATTAAGTACTGTTCTTGAATCTGGGGAATATCCTGCTGCTTTGATCTCCCACGACAACTCCTCCAACTTTCCAAGGATCTCCTGTGTCTGTGGGTGCAATCTATCTCCTACGCAAAAAGCATGTACCATTTTAGGGCCTTGAATCCAACTACACCCAGGGGTTTTTTTAATTCCTCTATCTTTCATCAATCTCCTTATCATCTGAACCTCACCCCAATCGCCTACTTCTGCATAGATGTTTCCCAGAAGAACATAAGGTGCAGCATTGTTGGGATTCATTTCAAAAAGAAGCGATCCTGTAAATACTCCTAACTCTATATTTTTATGTGATCTGCAGGCACCGAGCAAGCACGTCCATACTACTGCCACGGGTTTAACTGGCATTTTGATTATGAAGTTGAAAGTTTCCTCAACATATCCAGCACGGCCAAAAAGATCAACCATGCACACATAATGATCATTTGTAGGCATGATATAATAAGAATCAATCATGTCATTGAAGTGTTTACAGCCTTCATCCACCAAACCTGCGTGGCTACATGCCAATAAAACACAAGTGAAAGTTACATAGTTAGGGTGTGTTCCAGAGTGCTTCATCAGTTCAAAGAGTTGAAGAGCATCCTCGCAATAGCCATTTTGAGCATATCCAGCAATCATTGACGTCCATGCGACAACATCTCTTTGCGGCATTTTGTCAAACAGCTCACGTGCCTTGTGTATGCTTCCACATTTTGCGTACATGTCTACCAGGGCACTTGCAACTGCAACATCTAACGGCAATCCACTTTCAATCATGTTTTGGTGGATGTCCATGCCCTGCTTCAAAGCTCCTAGTTTGGCACAAGCGGGGAGGATACTAACAAAGGTTGTGGTGTCTGGCTCAACATGCATCAATTTCATTTGCTTGAAAGTTTCCAAGGCTTTTTCAACAAACCCATTTTGTACATATCCTGCAATCAATGCATTCCATGTGACGACATTTCTCTGAGGCATTTCTTCGAAAAGCCTTAGAGCCTCATCAAGAACACCACTCTGCGCATATCCTGCAATCATTGAAGTCCATGAGAACACGTCTGTACGAGGCATTTTGTCAAACAGTTCACGTGCCTTCTCTATGCTTCCACATTTTACATACATATCTACCAGGGCATTTGCAACTACATAATCTGATAAAAAACCCCCTTCTACAATGCTTTGATGGATGCAGATACCGTGTTTCAAATCTCTTATTTTGGCACAGGCTTGGAGTATGCTAGAAAAGGTGAACTGATCTGGTTGAACACCTGTTGCTTGCATTTGGTTAAACAGTACCAATGCCTCGTGAGGACACCCATGTCTTCGATATGCTGCAATGATTGCATTCCATGATAGAACATCTCGTTCAGTCATCTGGTCAAACATTTCGCGAGCATACCCTAAATTTCCGCACTGGCAATACATGCGTATAAGCGTATCTTGTAATAATTTCTGCGAGGGTAACTCCAATACCCTTTCATTGATGTAAGAGTGGATTCGCTTACCTCCTGAAATGGATTTCTTGAAAATGCAGGTCTGTAATAGTTGAAGATATGTAGAAGTGTTTACAGCGGGGTTGTACGTGCTAAGTAGAATGTGTAGCGCCTCCTTTAAACAACCCTTTCTACATAATTCTATAATGTTGAGATTGAGATTGGCTGTCGGTGGCATCGACATTGGATCACTTCAATTCAGGACATGGAAATCCGCACTGTTATTCAATCTGTTTATATGGCAGTGACAATGGAGTACTGTCATGGTTTTTAAACTGGTGAGATCTGTGAAGGTGGAGAAACTTCATACAAGGAAGTGAAATCCTCCTTTTCTAAAATGTCAAGATTTTTAGCAGAGAATGAGATATCACAACTTGGTTGTAAGCAGCAACGAAAACAGAAGCCAATCAATTTCGAAATCTAGTTTCCATTTTTAGGAAAACGTTTTAATAAATTGTTCATCTTTGTAGAATTTGTTTTTAGATTTGATTGTGTTGTAATTTTTCGTGTGATCACACTCTTTGTTATTCATTTTACTTCTGTATAGGCTTTGTAAAACGAACCAAATAATTTGAAAACAATTTTTTAATGAAGGTTATAGATTAATATTTATATATTGAACTGTTCAATATAAGTTTATAATTAAAAAGGGTTGGATAATTTATCAAATATAAATTAAAATATCTATAATGAAATTATAAAATATATGTTGTCATTATCTTTAATTTATGTTTTGAAAGGAAGAGAAGATAGTTTGTCTTATTACATTTTAGAAGTAAAACTTCTTGTAAGGATGACCAACGTTCTTGTAGTTATGTTGAAAGTCTTGAGCAATAGGCAGTGTTACCACTTCATGTCACATCTACAAAAGTACAATAAAATCCTAGACACCATCCAATATTACCACATAAGTGGGTTCATTCATGTGGCTAGCTTAAGAAGAAGAATGCTTACAAGTGATATGCTTGTAAGCCTTGGTACAACTGCTAACTTCAATTGTATATTGTGTGGAGCTCAACTTGAAACAATTAAACACATTTTGCTTCATTGTCTTTAGCCACAACCTGTTGGGATTGGCTTAAAGGTAAACTTCACTAGTCTATCACTTTCTTGGTGGTGAGCTTCATGAGGTATGTGATTCATGGACAAGTCTTTATCATGAATAATTTTTTTGATGTAATTTGGGTAGTAGCTCCAATTTTATTTTGGAACATTTGGTGGGAGAGAGACAGGAGAAAGTTTTGTAGTGAGATTTGCTCTATAGATGTGGTTACTCTGAAATAATAAATGCATATTGTCTTAAGAATAGAAGTATAGATTCATATTTCACTTCCATAGACTCCAACATTTAGGTTGAATGGGACCACACTCAACTACCTTTCAACGCCAATCTTCTATAAACAAGACAAAGAAAATAAATAGAAAGAAGATTGGATGGAAACCCCCACCTCTTAACTGCATCAAATTAAACTTTGATGGTGCCTCCATAGGCTACTCAGCCATCTGGGGATGTGGCATGCTCCTTAGAAACTCCAGTAGTTTCATATTGGCAACTCTAGCTATTCGGATGCCAAAGGATACAAATAACATTGTTGAAGCAAGGGCTCTTCTTGAGGGGTTGTTGCCCATAAGGTAGCAAACTTGATCATTAAAGGTGATTCTTAGAATATTATTGTAGCTACCAAAAAATTTAAATACCCTAGTTGGAAAGTAAATTGCATCTTTTATGAAGTTAGGGACTCCTCCCCGTTTTCTACAACTACCAATATCAGCGTTGATTTAGGGAAGCAAATGGAGTTGTGGACACATGTGGCTAATAAAGGCTTCCTTATTGATGTAGGAGAATCTATCTCCTAGGGAAGACAATTGTTATAGGATCCTCTCTTTAGAATGGATTGTTTGTGGATACACCTCCTTGATGCATTAAGTTAGTGCTTGAGGGATACCCTCTTTTACCTAGTTGGGTTGGGCTTAAGTTACGTTTGTTACATGTTCTAAGGTAATTGTTGTGATTGGAACCATTGAGCTTTTTGTTCACTTTGCACTTTCAATTTCATTCTCAAGACCATGCCATAACTGAGGGGCTACCACTTGGCTTTCCACATCCATCATCCATTCCAACTAACACAACCATTGAAAATATGCATGAAAGGTTTTAGATTGAAGAATAAATCTGAAAAGAAAAAAATCATAGAAAAGGACAAAAACAAAGGTTAACTTGAGTAGGCAATGCATATAAGAATCAGGACAATAGGGGATCAAAACTTCATATAAAAATAAATGTATTTTTAAGACAAAAATGTCTTAGAACACAATCAAAGTACTATCTGGAAATCACATACATCTACCCATTGACATTTTCCTGCAGTCATCAACCCACATACATTAATGAAACACTGCACTAACAATATTTGTGAAGACCATCTACACAACTTAACAAATCAATTTTGGGAAGTGAACGCCACCCACACAACTAATGAATGAACCATGAACTCTACTAGTTGATAGAGTGTGCAACCCCTATAGCCAAGTACTTTACTAAGTTGTGTTGTTATCTCATTTAGCTTATTGACATTGTCTTGGATTGTGTCAAAGTTCTTAGGAGTCAAGCTTGGAAGTTCACTATCAAGTGTGTATCCTCTAATTTCATTCACTTAGCCATATGATTGATGTGACCCTTTTGATCGTCCATGGTGGGGTTAATTTTTGGCCAAAGTGCTTGAAACTCTTTACTACCTCTCAAATCTACAAAATGCATGCACCTTCAAATGCTTGTGGATTTTGCATCCGATGTCCAATTTGAGTGAAACGATAGACAATTTTGTTTGATTACAACCTTTCAACTTGAATGATGACCTTAGATTTGGCCTTACACGCTTCAAGATTTCCTCTTACACAAAAATACCAACCCTAAATTGCACCAAAATTCTCTTAAACTAGCAAAACCAATGACACTTTATGGGATTTGATACTATGTAAGATTTGGTTGTAGAGAAAGAAACCTAAGATCTAGGAGCTAAATGGAAAGCACAATAGTAGTAGAGAATGAATATGAAAAAAATAAATTGTATTATGAACCAAGAATGCAATATAATCAATATAATAGTTGAGAGTGCATAGGAGGCCCTTGGGTTAAGTACACCATGGTACAAACATAGAAGTGAATGAGACAATGACGAGTGTCGTTGTCTCATTATATGATTACCAAGAAAGAACTTACCACCCACCTAAGGTGGAGTCACATGTCCACTAGAAGTGGATCATCCTCCAAAATGGAATCAAATGTGTGCAACATGTCCACTAAAGGTGGAGAATGATAAAGTGATAAGTGCACTAAAGATAAAGTCGATGGAAAAAATGGAATATGGTAACATGTTATAAGATAATGAAATACTAGGTACAATTTAAGGGCACTGTTTATAAGCTAAACTAAAACGTAAAGGTTACCAAGGGGACACTTAGTTGTTTTTTTGTGTCCTGCTTGGTATGCTTATGTTTTAATTTAGGATTTATCCAATACCCAATTCAAGTACACTAACAAATTTGATGGGACAATTTACCAACATCATGAATTGAAATGCAATAAAATTATTTCAATTAAAATGTGGCCTCTTATTAAACACATGAAAGAACCATTTATATTTTTTAAAGAATTTTTTCCTTGGAACCCAAGGTGTAAGATTGCTAGTCATTGTCACAAAAATAATGTCAACTACCATAAAAATGTCAGGGATTTTTAAAAATAAATTTTTTCTTTTTTTCTTTTTAAATTAAATTTGTTTAATATTTAATAATGATAATCTTAAAACTTGACAATCTTGTTTATTAAAAAATAAATTTAAGTTTATCAAAGTCAAATGCATGAAATGAAAAAATATGTTTTCTTCCTTCAAACTTTTTACCTTTTTAAAAAAATATTTTGATACTTGTAATAGTACTAGACAATACCAATCAAACAACATATTATATAAAAATTATTTACAATAAAAATTCAAAGTTTTTCTTTACAACAAAATTTCTAGAAGCTTAACCACTACAAATTGTAGTCAATTTACCTGAAATGTGATTTTCACTAGGAATGTGATTTTCATTAGGAATGTGATTTTCATTAGGATTTGCTTCCTTGCATGTACTTTACTAAAATTGATTTGGAGTTTATAGATAAACATTCAATTTGTGACATATCATTCCAATGTCCTTTCTTATGATAGTTTTTTGTCACATTTGTCATAAGATGCTATGGTTCTTACACTTCTAAATTATGTGATTCAAACCATGATAACTATAAATATTTTGCTTTCATTACTCAATTAGATCTAACTATTAATTATTTGTGTTGTTTTGTTATCTCTAAACCATGATAACTATAAATATTTTGCTTTCATTACTCAATTAGCTCTAACTATTAATTATTTGTGTTGTTTTGTTATCTCTAGCCTAATTAGACTAATGAAAAAGAGCCATAGCCTCTTTAACCCTTTCAATATCACCTCAAATCCTTGACTGGTTGCTTACATAAAAACCTCATTAAACCAAATATTTAGTACCATATATGTGATTATAACACAATATAATTGTGATTGCACATTAAAAGCAATTGTTCTCTTCATTATGATACAAACATGATAATGTTATTAACTAGATATTTTAGGTGGCATTCCTTTATTATTGACATGATGTCTACAGTTTAGGTTGTACTATACCTAAATTCTAAAATCAATATAGAATAGGAATAAGAAATTAGGAATATGTTTTCTATTTTCTGTTTGATGTGTCAACTGGAATAAGATAGGAATACATATTCTCATTTTGCCCCTAAAATGAGCTTATGTCCATTCCAAAAAACAGCTATTATTGGAATAGCCATTCCTATTTCTAATATGCATTCCTATTCTCAATTCCTATGCCTGCAACCAAACAGACCTAATGTTAGTTTATTCCCTCTACATTTCAGATCAAACTTCATAATTCATGACATTCGATTCTTTGACTTTCTATCATATGAAAGGTAAAGAGATGAACACTTCGTCCCAGAAACTATGTACAATAACATTCTTTCATACTGACAATGTAATTTTATTAAATGCCATAATTTATTTCAAAATGAATAACAAACAAATTGAAATCAAATAATTTAGAAAAGAATGATTGAGTTGTAGGCGTGCAGGCAGGCGTAATCCAACTACTAATGTCATATCTGAAATATAGGCGCAATAGAATACAATTGATCCAGACACTTGGACCATAGCAAAAGTTCAGAGCAAAAATCTACAGTCGCTCTCACCATCCTCTCCTCACATCAGATTGATTGTAAGAGCTCTTCTCACATTTTTGTTTGTTTGTCGACCAAGCTTCTCTTTATTTCCTTTAAGCATTCATCTCCTCGAATTTTTCCCATTATCCACCTCCTCCTCGAGCCACCTGTTCCAGGTTGAGCTAGATCGATGTGAGGATTACTTATCAAAAAACAGAGCTCTGACAAATGCCCCATCGGTTTATATATAGTCAGTTGTGCACTCTGCATACAAAAACCCCAGTATTTACAAATTGCTTTACTTAGCATCACCAATAATCTCCGCAAGAACATTGACCTTGATTGAAATGATGGAACCTGTTTGCGTCCCTCACAATAATTTCCCTTGCAACAATCTTGGAAATAAATTTGGTTGCATTGTGACATTCAACACACACTCGAAGATTCTTGAAAACTCTAATAGTTGTTCCAGGGGGAGTGTTCAACAGTCCAAATGCAATTGCCAGCTTCTCACTATGGTGGCAGAGGAATACTTCTTTTTCTTCTTCCTCTACATCGTTGAGTGCATGTCTTGAACCTGGAAGATAACCTGCTGCCTTCATATCCCGAGACAATTCATCCAACTTCGCATGGATCTCTTGTGCCTGTGGATGTGATCTGTCTCCTGCACAAAAAGCATGTACCATTTTGTTGCCTTCAATCCAACTACACCCAGGTAGCTTTTTGATTCCTCTGTCTTTCATCAAACTCCTTACCATTTGAACCTCATCCCACCTGCCCATTTCTGCATAGATGTTTGCGAGAAGAACATAAGTAGCAGTATTTCTAGAATCCAACTCTATCAAAACATTTGCTGTAAATATTGCTAAGCCTATATTCCTGTGTGATTTACAGGCACCAAGAAAACACGTCCACAGAACCACAACAGGTTTAATTGGCATTTTGATGATAAAATTTAGAGTCTCCTCAAGATAGCCAGCACGGCCAAGAAGGTCAACTAGGCATGCATAATGATCAATTGTAGGGGTAATGCAGTAAGAGTTAATCATGGCCTTGAAATATTCACAACCCTTGTTCACCAATCCTGCATGGCTGCATGCTAATAAAACACAAGCAAAGCTTACATGATTAGGGTGTGTTCCAAAGTGTTTCATTGTTTCAAATAATTTGAGAGCATCATCACAAGAGCCGTTTTGTGCATATCCTGCAATCATTGTAGTGTAAGAGACCACATTTTTCTGAGGCATTCTGTTAAACAGTTCACGCGCCTTGTGCACGCTTCCACATTTTGCATACATGTCTACCAGTGCATTTGCAACTACGACATCTGATACGTATCCACTTTCAATTATGTTTTGATGGATGTTTATACCCTGTTCCAAAGCTCCCAGTTTGGCACAGGCTGGGAGAATGCTAATAAAGGTTGTGGAGTCTGGCTTTACTCGTTGCAGTTGCATTTGCTTAAAAGTTTCCAAGGCTTTCTCGACAAACCCATTTTGTGCATATCCTGCAATAATTGCAGTCCATAAGACCACGGTTTTCATATGCATTTTATCAAACAATTCTCGTGCCTTGTGTATGCTTCCACATTTCCCGTACATGTCTACCAGGGCACTTGCAACTATATTATCCGACAAAAATCCGTTCTCAATTATGCTTTGGTGGATGTTCATGCCCTGCTCCAACGCTCCCATTTTGGCACATGCTGGGAGGATGCTTGCAAATGTTGTGGAATCTGGCTTTACACCTGCCAATTGCAATTGCTTAAACGTTTCCAAGGATTTTTCAGCAAACCCATTTTGTGTATATCCTGCAATCATTGCAGTCCATGAGACCAGATCTCTTCGAAGAATTCTGTCAAACAGATGTCGAGCAGTTTGTATGCTTCCACATTTAGCATACATGTCTACCAGGGCACTTGAAACTGCAGCATCTGATAAAAGTCCACTTTCTATTATGCTCTGATGAATGACTTTTCCTGGCTCCAAAGCTCCCATTTTGCCACAAGTTGAGAGGATGCTGGCAAAGGTTGTGGAGACTGGTTTTATACGTGCCAATCGCATTTGCTGAAAAATAACGAAAGCCTTTTCAACAAACCCATTTTGTACAAATCCTGCAATCATTGCATTCCACGACACCACATTTCTCTGAGGCATTTCTTGAAAAAGCCTCAAAGCCTCCTCAAGAACCCCATTTTGTGCATATCCTGCAACCATAGCTGTCCACGAAACCACATTCTTCTGCGTCATTTTGTCAAATAGTTCACGTGCCTTGTTTATACTCCCACATTTTGCATACATATCTACTAACGCATTCGCAATTACATCATCCTTAGAAAATCCCCTTTCCATTATGCTTTGATGGATGTAGGCACCCTGTTCCAAATCTCTTAATTTGGCGCATGCTGGGAGTATACTTGAAAAAGTAAATTGATCAGGCTGGACACCAGTTGCTTGCATTTGGTTAAACAGTGCCAATGCATCGATAGGACACCCATTTCTTCTGTAAGCTGCAATGATCGCATTCCATGACAAGGCATCTCGTTCGGTCATTTGATCAAACACTTCGCGTGCATTATCTAAACCTCCACATTGATCATACATGCGTATAAGCGTATCTTGTAAAAATTTGCGCTGGGGTTGCTTAAATTCCTTCTGATTGGTGTAGGAGTAGATTTGCTTACCCTCTGAAAGGGTTTGCGAGAATTGGTGGTTTGTACAATAATTTACAGTGAATTTGTGTGACATGTAAAGAATCTGTAGCGCCATTTTCAACCGAACCTCTCGGCATAACGCTGTGAAATTGAAAATGGGATTGGTAGGGGAAACCACTGGCATTGTGTGGTTATAATCGAAGCAATGGAAATCTGCATTATAATTATTCGATCTACTTGTAGAAGAATGAAAACCAAATCTTTGTATCCAAAAGTGGTTTTCTGGTCATGTCTTTATTTCTGAGGAAGTAGTTTTATTGTCATCTATGAATTTCTGTAAATATGAATAAGGATGGTACAAGTAGATATGAGGTAATTACAAGCACATTTTTCGCAGACGGGAAACTTACTACAGTGAAGGAGCTATGGAAATTCCAGAGGGTGAGGCTTTCAATGGAGTCAATTACTGCTAAGTTGCACGGGAGATTCAATTCTGCAACCGACTTTGTGAAGGCCCCCATCTCCCTATACCAACACAAGACCTGCCAATCTTAAATATTGAAAATCAGTTATACCCAAACGAAAAGAGTTTGTCCAAGGATTTTGATGGTCGATTTCCAAATATTGTAAGAGTAATTGAGATGAACACACTCTTCAGCTTTATGTTTCCTTGGAGGTTTGAATATCAGTCAAAATTGTATAATTATTTGCTTCACTTAGGATCAATATAATATTGTGTCTTTTGCCAAGTCAGATTAAAACACACAGTAATATCATGCACTTTCAGACTCCAATGTTATTACTAGCACTTGTACTAGAAGGAGGTGCAAGGGGATAGGTATTATTAAAAGGGTAAATTGAAGATATTGTATAATTTAAAAAAATATTTATATTTGATAGCATAGAATTAAGTTTTTATTATTAAAAAGGTAAAATTGTAGAAATTGTGTAATTCAAAGAAGGATTTAAAATTAATAGCATATAATTAAGTTTATTTATAGAATGGAGCATATATAGACGACAAATTGTGTAAATTGTACAACTTAATATTTTATTTAACGTACAATCATTCAATTGACTGAAAATTTGATTTGACATGACAATTTTGAAAACTTTCAAGAAGATTTCAGTGATTGGCGTGAGTTTTATCTCCAAGACCATCCTCCTATTAATGTGTTGTAGTCCTAATAAATATGCAACTGCACTTTTAAGTGTATGTCATCTAGGTAAGTCTACCCTGTCTTTTGGCAAGTCCTTTTCTATAATTTTACACCCTCTTTTTTAGTATTGCACTTAAAAATATTGTCATTCTTGAGTGCATATAATTTTCTTACTAAATATTTAATCATTTTACCTATTGACATCACTATATTAGCTTTCTTTGAACAATTTAGTTTAATTTGAATGTACTTTGCATTAATCATTTTAGCTTAGATCCACTCACAATCAAAGATTAACTGAATTACTCACTCTAAGATTATCACTACTATTGTTGATAAATCTAAGAGCAATACAATCATCCTTATCAAAGCAAGATTGTCCAGCAACAAAGAGTTCTATATAAGATAATACTTTGTGTCCAACTAACACTTTACATACAATATTGCAACTGCATCATAAAACTGATAATATTTTTCCAAAAACAGAGAATTAGAAATGAATGTTGTTCATTGACTTATTGACCTTGATCTTGCTGTAAACATCTTGACTCTCCACACCGACCATAAACTTATAGATCTCTTAACAAAAGAACATTTTAAATTTTGCAAACAAATTCTAAATTAATAAGAAGATTCCATAAGTCCTCAATTAATAAAAGCCAATGTACCCATATAGAATCAAAGGTCAAAATGCTAGACATAAATTTTAAATAGCAAAAAAGTGGTGGACAGAGAAAACAATCTTAGAACATTATGTGCCTACAAAATTGTTTCTTGCACCAGAACTAACATTTTATAGGGGAACAAAGTATTACTTGTGGGCTCACCAATGGTGGTCTCGAAATGGGCCTTGCTAGTGTCCAACAACCCTCAAATCTCTTTACAAGCAATAGAAGCCTTAATAAAATACTCATCCAGATCTCTAATAATCGCTGTAATATCGGTGGGCATCATCCTAGACGCAAAAATGGGCATATCAAGATCATCCTTAGTGTACCAGTTGTTCACCATGGAAGTATTATCAAAGGAATCTCATGAACCCCATGATACCGCCCTCTCTCACGTTTATACTCCATCTCAATATTAGTAGTAAGCATAATCATACTAGTAGTTTCCTCCCATTCCTACACACCATTCTGTTGTCCCTGATCCATCTGTTTCTTTTGTAGCTCTTCCATGGCAGATGGATCAACTTAGGGAAACAGGAAGAAAAGGATCCCAAAAGTCTCAGGGCAAGTTTTGCACAAGAGGCGAGGGCAGAGGCAACGGGGCAGCATTAGAATGCTAAGAGGACGTGCTCTAATGTTGGGGCAAAATAGTGGTGCCACCATAGGGAGGCTCACTTGGTGGCAATGGAGTTGTATCATGAGTGGGAGTGGCTCGATAAGGGATCATCGCTAGCAGCGGGGGCAATGACGAGGGTAAAGTAAGGCAATTCTTTGTAGAGTAATTATTTACAGCAGAGGAGGCATATTGTTAGAGACATTGCTGATGACACTGCCAATATCTATGGTTCCTCCTTGTGAAAATTTCTTTAGCACCACTCCATTATTTCTTAGAGCTTGCAGATAACACCCATGAGTGACAATAAACTGGTGTCTTGAACTCACCACCTCTTTCATATACCGCCTGCAGGCCTTACATCTTGCTACTATTTCTTCATTCTTCACTCTGGAAGTCGCATAACCCATCTTGCTAAAAATCTAGACTTTGCACTCATGGAGTCACTATTTATTCATGATAAAAAAATGACCAGAACCTATCTTGCTTCTTCCCCAAAAAGTCCAAACTTGGAGCACCTAAAACTCCAATCTTTATACTAACTATTTATTCATTCTGTAGAAACCAAACGACGATTGATAAAATGACATTCTATAGCAAAGCAAAAAGATGTATCCTAACCACATTTCATGATGAGCCTGCTACAACAGAGTCTGAGCAGTGAGTTAATGAACCATAAAATGCTCTGCTCGTTCATTTTTCCATAAAAATAATGGTAATGGCGTGCACTTGGATTCTTTCACTCTAAAATCATTTAATGAATAAAACAAAATACCCAGCTAATCTTAAAATCCTTTGTGTTATAGGCATTTATTAGTAAATCAAATCCATCATTGTAAATCATATTTCAAAGGCTTTTAATGTTCAAAGAGTTGGTGCTCAACTAACTGTCTAGTAGGAATCTACTGACTTATCACAATCTAAATCCTTTGTGTTATAGGCATCTATCAGTAAATCAAATCCATCATTGTAAATCATATTTCAAAGGCCTTTAATGTTCGAAGAGTCGGTGCTCCACTGACTTATCGCAATCTGAAAACTATGAACTGAGAACTCTTTTTAGGTGGTTGTTTGCCAACGTGAGACAACTTCTAGTTGCAAGCAACCTCACAAAGAAAGCCTATCGACTAATTAAGTTTATATTTATTTGTAAATTTTACTTAAGGAGTCGCTTGGTCTTAATTCCTTAATTTATACATCATAATATAATGCTACTATATTGGATGAATATTTTTCACTTAATCATTAGATTTGAAATTTCTTATTCTATAGTTAGCTTTTTAAAGAGTCAAGCATTAGCTTGAATTGAAATAGCTTTCTAAAGAGTTATTAGTTTGAATGGAAAGTTAGTTTTCTAAAGAGTTGAGCAATAGTTTGAATTGCACAATCAGGACCATGTAGTTATAGACAATCTTTGACAATTAGTTTGATTAGAATATAATTGAGATATAATGCAAGACATCTGCATTTAGAACATTAGAATACTATGTTGATCTTAGATTGGTTTTGACAAGTGAGTGTTAATACACTTAAGTTATTTTCTTAGTTCATGTCGAACAAGTAACATATGCCGAGCAAAACATAGAGCATGTCTAGTCCATAGTGAGTGTCGAGCCACTCATGTGCCGAGTCACTCAAGTGCCAAGTAGACAGTGTATGCCGAGTAATTCAGGAGCCAAGTGAACAGTGGATGCCAAGTGATATAGGTGTCGAGTCATAGTTGAAATATTAGTATATGCCAAGCATTAGAGACTTCAGGTGCCGAGTGAGACAATTTTGACATATTTGTTTGTAATGGCACAAACAACTATGTAAATTGTTTTTAGCTGACTTAAGGATGAATTGTGATATTTTGGAGATAAGGATGAATCTTAAGTTGGATTCGCAATGCAATTGCATGTAGCCAATCAGAAAATGGGAAGGATTAAGCGAAAAAATGGATGAATCTCAGTCGTAGATTCATACCTAACCTTAAGTCACCTATGTCTTCTTAAGGAGGACAAACCCTAAACTCTTGAGAGTGTGTAGAAGGTGAATGAATGTTGAAGGAGCGAAGAGAGAAGTTTGCATGCACAAACAGAGCATTCATGGTAACTAAGGAGTTATGATCAGAGAGTACATTGCAAAATCAGTTAGAGCAGAACAGAGGAAAGAGAAGAGAGTGCAACAGAGAGACATTTGATCAATAAGGATCAAGAAGACATTGTTTAGAGGTGATTTGTTATCAAGCAATCAAGTGCTAATCGCAAGATCAATGTTGATACATTCTAACAGGGGATTTCACTCAAAATCTCTTAACAAAGTAGTCCTACTAGGCTATATTGAAATTTTTTAATAGGGTGCTTACTTAGTTGTAAGTTAAAGTTCTTTAGCAAGGCACACTTCTAACAGGGTGTTGAAATCCTCTAATAAGGTGAGACCTAATAGTCTTTGTAAGCCTTTAATAGGGCATACCTTTCATAGGATAGATCATGTCTCATGATAAAAAAATTGTAACCTTCATTGGATACACTTTATTACTACATTAGTGAAGATTTGTGGGTGTCATCCCCACCCCAGTTTTACCTTCTTACTAGGAGAGTTTATGGGTAATCATATTCAATGTTATGTGTGTGGATTCTTATATGTTTACATGATTTAGATGTATGTGCTTTACATGTTATTTCAGTTTATACATTGAATGTATGAGATGGATGTATGGTGAAAGTTTTTATGGGTCCAAGTTTAAACTACTGATTCACAACCCCCCCCCCCCTTTAGAAGTTTAGCTTTCCTATTGTAATTCCAACAATTGGTATCAAAACCTTGTTCTCTAAAAGAGAAGCTTTGTAGCTTTGAGGAAAGATCTTGGAAATGGAAGTCTACAAGTTGGGAAAGACTATTGAGAATCAAGAGATTGAAATACATCTCATTCTACATCAATTGAATGAAGCAAGAGAAGCCTTAAAGAAATCTTTGAAGAGAAGGAGGGAAATTGCTATTGAGGAGAATGACACACAATACAGAGAGATAGACACTACTAAGCTATTTGTAGATGGAGACTTTAATGAATTTGATGCAACAGTTGTAGATGTAATGGAAAAGAATAGAGTCCAAGTTGAGAAAATTAGAAATCTCAAGTTAGAGCAAGAATTATAAGCCACACTGCTATGTGAAGTAACTAAACAAAAGAAGAAAGCCATGGAAGACAAAGCTATGATTGAAGAAGACAAAAGAGTTTTGGCAAATAGACTGGAAGAGAAATCATTAGAACTAACCAAGATTTTCAACATGCAATTGGATACTCTAAGTCAAATGATGAATGCCAACTATGAGTTGAATGTCAAGGACATTGAGATAGCAACACTGAAGTTGCAGAATGACCTGAAAAGGGAAAAGAAATTTTCTGAAAGTTTCAACAAACCAAATGAAGCCATCAAATACTTTGAGCAACTAATGAGATCCTTTAGATCTAATAATGACACATCAAGATTGGGATACATAAGTACTGAAGAAGGAGAATCCATCCAAAAGTGTTGAAGAAGGGAGAAACAAAGGTAAGGACTCCAAACCTACTTGTCATAATTGTGGTAAGAAAGGACATACTGCTAGTGTGTGTGGAAGCAAGATTAGAAATCAGAATGTTAATCATAAGAGCATGGTTCACTGTCATAAGTGCAACAAACAAAGTCATCAGGCACATGAATGCAAAACCAAGACCATGCACATACAAAGATTTGAAGGATATTGCTACAATTGTCAGAAGTATGGACATAGAGCTTTTGAGTGCAGATCCAAATCCATGTGGTCATCAAATAGGCAAGCAAAGGTAAGGAACAATGGTAACTCTTATAACTGAGATTATAATACAATATATAGTTGTCATTATTGTCAAGAATATGGACATGTTTTTGAGAATTGTATTAGGACACACTTCAGAGGTGACTACAAAAGATGGTTGAGTCAAACCACATGTTTTAGTTGTTTGAAGACTGGGCACATTAGTAGTTATTGCCCAACAAGGTCAAAGGCACCAAGTTGTGAATTTGATAAAGGCAAAGGCAAGGCAGATGTTGAAAATGTTAGAAATGAAATGAACAAGACATGGAAGATGAGAGATGATTACAACAAATCAAATGGAGAAGGGATTACTTCACCCAATGGGTCAAGTGATCACACCTCATCAAATTGGGCAATTAAGAGGTATGTGGGACTGATATTTAAATGTTATATCATACATCAATTCCAAATGATTTATTATTGAAAAGATTACATTATCATGAATAAAGATGCAAGATGTTATTAGAAATCAAAAGATAAATCTTTAAGTTTTTCATGTTACTGCCAAGCATGAAAAGTTTCCTATATGTGCCGAGTGGAATGCCAAAGGATGTCGAGCTAAGAAACTGGCTAGTTGATGCCGAGCTCGTAATGGTTATCGAGTGGTTGAAATGTTAATGGATGCCCAATGAGCCTAAAATTGGTTGATGCCAAGCTTATAGTTGTGTAAGCACTTAGCATTAATTACAGAGTTTCAAAGGGTATTTTATCAATTTTAGCTCATTTCACATCATTTCAAATTTGAGAAAGAGCAAGAAAAGCAAAAGGCAGTTTGGAAATCCATTGAAGGTAGTTGCAAAAGATTTTAGCAATGATTCTACACCAATTCTTCAGATCTCACAAGGTATTTATCAAGAGCCGAGCTACACAGTTTTCATTTTTGTAAACCTTAGTTTCACATTATGGCATCAAGTTCGAAGAATGTAGAGCGAAAGGAAGTTTTGAATGTTCAATTAGTGAGTAACGAAGTTAAGCAACCAATTTTCAAAGCTATTCTTGATATTTCTTACAAGCAAGACCCTTCTGGTGCGTTATTCATGATACCACCAAACATTTTAATGGTGCAAGATGTGAAAACATGCTATAACTATAAAATTGGTAGCATTGGTGATATGGAGATTAGGCAAGCATATGGAAAACTTTGTGATAATAGTGTACTAAAAGAAGAATTCAAAATTATTGAGAGGAAAGGGTTGATACAAGCCCTAGATATTCCAAATATGTTCAAGATAGAATGGATTATTATAGTGTTTAGCCGAATTCATGATGGTTCATTATGGCTGGACAATGGACCTATCAAAATTACTAAAAGGATAATCAATAGGGTTACTAGTTACCCAACCCTAGATCAGCCTAAGACACTAAGAAGTGATTTGAAGGAGGTCATTAAGAAAAATACTGGAGCTATATGGAACAAGAGAGACATGACAATTGACACAATCACTAATCCTCTGATTGACTTTGTTGTAAGGGCTATATCACACAAGTTCTATCAATCTAGTAGATTAAATAGTGTACCTTGTATGGTTGTGGATGTGGGACATAAAATTGTTAAGAAAGATCACATATATGATCTAGCGGAGCTACAATTGCAACAACTTAATGGAGAACCTTGGAGCAATCAGAAAGACAAAGAATGCACAATATAAATTTGGTTCTATATTGGTATGCATATTCTTCTATGTTCAAAATACATTCCCTTAATTTGGTACTATGGGATGGAAAACCAACAGATCAATTGCAATATAGATTGGTGAATACATTGAGCAATTAGGTGAGAATTTTGAATCTTTGATGACAAGTTATTTTGAAGACTTCAAGCAGCCAATGAAGAAGAGGTTGAGAATATTAGTGTCACTAGTAGAGAAACACTGTGATGATGTATGTTTTCTAGTGGATGTTGATTATACTTTTGTACAAGCTACTACACTAAGGGTGAAATGGTTGAGACTCTTAGGTTATGAAATAAATGTGGATGAAGCCTCTGTGGCTATAACTACATTACTTGTAGAAGAGGTGCATAAAAATGCTAAGGCATTTAGAAATTATGAAATGGAAAAGTCCAAAATCACCATGGAACTGAAGACTACTTCAGTTATCAAGAAGAAAGATAGGTTGTTGAAGAAACTAAAGGCCAAATTTGGTGAAGGTGTCGAGCAAGAGGAAGAAGAGGAAGAAGAATCTTAGATACAAGCACCCCTTGCACTAACTCAGGGTATGGGAGAAGACTAAGAAGAGGAGGAGACTGAAGATGTTGAAGAAGAAGAAGCCAAGGAAACACCTACTTCTGTCGAGCCAAAGAAGAGGAAGGCTAAAGCCCAACTAGTAACAAAAGCAAAGAAGGTAGCTAAGTCGAGTTAGCCCAAACCAACAACACCTATCACAAGGGCTAGTACACATGCAATAGCTCAAAAGGATAAGTAAAAGACCAAACTAGTAGAGCAAGGAGGTCAAGAGCTAAAAAAGCCAAGAAGGAAATATATGGCATAAGTAGAATTTGATGAGGAGAAAATAGAGTCAAATGACAACAACCAATTTAAGGTGGCGAATCACAATCCCCTATTAGATCTTGAAAACTTATGTGAATATGTTAAAAATAGTGCAAATTTATTAGGCTTTACACATGTAGATTTTGATAAATTAGGTAAAGTAGAGAAGAACCAAGTGGAGGAGGCCATATGCCATAATGGAAAAATTCAAGAGTACCCCACTAGAACTTGCCAACTCTATGCCAAAAAGATTATATGACAGAGTTGAGCAGAAATGACACTATTGTTTGAATTTGGAGAGACAAATAAGAGAATCCTCACTTGCACAAGCGATGCCTAAACTTACAAAGGCACAGATTGATAAGCTATAAAGAAATATGCAGTTAGGGTTGTACCTAAATACAGGGCCTTTAGCATTTTGCAAAATAGCATTGAGGATGTAGTTAAGAAGTCCACCCAAATGTGGAAAGTAACATATGGACTTACTACAGTCAAAGAAGCTGAGGAAGAGCCCATAGAGGTCAAGGATGATGAAGAAGATGATAAGAATGAAGGTATTATTGAGGGAGAAACAAAAATGCATATAGATGACAAGGTAATAGCTGAGGAAGAGCAGCATGAAGAAAAGAGTGTGCAAGACACACAATTGCCTAGTGTCAGTCCTCAACATGTCACAAATGAGAATACTAAAATGGTAACTGTTAAGGATGTTTCTAATGTCACATCATAGAAAATCAATCCCCTTACAGAGGAAGATCTCAAGAAGATCCTAGATCAGTCCACATTACATGCAAAACTTTGTGATAATCTTGTACTGGTTAGTGTGGATGAACTACAGAAATCAGTGACTGAAACAACAAGGGAAAAAGTGAATCCACAAGAACCACCTTTTATCATCCCTCAAGTCACTCTTGTAAAACCTTCGGTCAAATTACCAGAAGCCACATTAGACAAGGTTGATACAATAGAGAAGAGTATAGTGGAAACACAAGTCACTACTAAAGGACAACAAGAAATAGGTCAGATAGAGTTATTTGCACATGCAACACAAAATCAAGTTGCAAGTCAAGTCAAGGTGGAATTCAAGGGAAATCCTGAAGAGACAGAACTGACACCTAAGGTGAAGGATCAAGTTTCCATTCAAGCCCTAGTAGCCTTACTAGTATCTAGCACTCCTTCCACTAACACTCTTCAGAAGCAAAGCATAGATGCAACATGCTACTACAGATCTCAGTGCCAAGCTCAAGTTCATCAAAGGCAGAAGTATTCATACAATATGGAGGTGTGAGCCTTGATGAAGAGATCATTTTGCCAGAGTATGATAATGTTACAATGACCATAGAACAAATGGGTATACTCCAACAAGCCCTAGCAAGGAAGAAGCATCAGGAAATGCTCAGAAGGGAGCATAGGCAGAAGCAGACACTGCAAGATATAAAGGACATCTTTTTGGATGCATTTAGTCTACCAACTCCAGATGAGACTAAGACACTAATGGAACAACTAATATACATGGTGGAGAAGGTCAGTAATGGAGACCTAAATACTAATGCTAAACTATTAGAATGGTCAGAAAAGAAGTTCCAAAACAAAGTGAATGAAAAGATATCAGGTGATATAGCACTGACACAAGTTGCATTGGTAACTAAGGTTGAGGATGTGGAGAAGGTACTTGAGAATATATTCTCATTGTACACTAAATTGTGTAATCCAACACTCTTCACCCAAGAGACTAGAAGTCACATTTTGAGCTTGGAGAGTAAAATTCATTTGTCAGGAACAAAGCTACCTATGAATCTAGCTCAAAGTGAGAAGCACTTCAATACATTGCTTCAAACCTAGAGTCAATTAGCTACATTTTCAGTAGATGAGGCCAACATAAGGGCCAAACTTATTAGTGTCTAGACCACTCTCACCCCCCATATGGAAATTTTGCACAAGGAACTAGGCTATGTTGATACCCTAATGAAGAAAGACCCCAATCTTTCTACCTTAGATGGTTAGTCCACCTTGCTGTCGAGCTCGCTATCCAAATCAAGTCTTTCAATGTAGCATGTGAGAACTAGGATGCAACTCTCAAGATGATATTGGATGTCCATAAATCTTTTCTAGAAAAACACACTATAAGTGTATAGCTCATTGACATAAGTGTCAAAAAGGGGGAGAATAAGAAAAAGGGGGAGAACTATTTTGGGGGAGAATAAGAATTTTGGGGAGATATAAGGAGGGTGAGAAATAAAGATGGAGAAGAAGAAACAAGGACATAAAAAAGTTAGATCAAGCTAAGGGGGAGCAAGCACAAAACAACATGAAGTCAAATCATATCAATTGAGGCATACTTAATCAAAAGGAGTAAAAATTTTTGGCTATAGAATAGACGTATTAACTCAAGGGGAGTTATCAAATTTTGAGGAATACAAGTTGTTACAAAATTTTAAAATTTTGAAGTTTTGTATATAAGCCAAGTTATCGATATGTTATGCTTGTGAGATTAAGGATATTATTGCATACCCAAGTGTTTTTGACACTCATGTCAAAGGGGGAGATTGTTGATCTCAGATTGGTTTTGACAAGTGAGTGTCAGCACACTTAAGTTATTTACTTAGTTCATACTGAACAAGTAACATATGCCGAGAAAAACATAGAGCATGTCAAGTCCACAGTGGGTGTTAAGCCACTCATGTGCCAAGTCACTCAAGTGTTGAGTAGATAGTGTATGTCGAGTGATTCAAAAGCTGAGTGAACAGTGGATGCTGTGTGATACAAGTGCCGAGTCGCAACAAAAAGATTAGTATATACCAAGCATCAGAGACTTTAGGTGTCGAGTGAGACAGTTTTGACATATTTGTTTGTAATGGCACAAACAACTATGTAAACCATTTTTTAGCCGACTTAATGATGAATTACAATATTTTGGTGATTAGGAAAAATCTTAAGTTAGATTCCAATGCAATTACATGCACAACCAATTAGAAAATGGGAAGGATTAAGTGACAAATTGGATGAATCTCAGCCGTAGATTCATACCTAACCCTGAGTCACCTATCTCTTCTTAAGGAGGAAAGACCCTAAACTTTTAAAATTGTGTAGAAGGTGAATGAATGTTGAAGGAGTGAAGAGATAATTTTGCATGTGCAAACAGAGCATTCATGGTGACTAAGGAGTTATGATCAGAGACTACATTGCAAAATCAGTTAGAGTAGAACAAAGGAAAGAGAAGAGAGTACAATAGAGAGACAATTGATCAATAAGGATCAAGAAGACATTGTTTAGAGGTGATCTGTTATCAAGTAATCAAGTGCTAATTGTAGGATCAATGCTGAGACATTCTAACAGGTGATTTCAGTCAAAATCTCTTAACATAGTAGTCTTAACAAGCTATATCAAAATCCTTTAACAGGGTGCTTACTTAGTTGTAAGTTAAAGTCCTTTAGCAAGGCACACTTCTAACAAGGTGTTGAAATCCTCTACCAAGATGAGACCTAACAGTCTTTGTTAGCCTTTAACGGTGCAGAGCATTCATAGGGTAGATCATGTCTCATGATCAAAATATTGTAACCTTCATTGAATACACTTTATTACTATAGTAGTGAATATTTGTGGGTGAGAACCCCACCCTAGTTTTACTTTCTCACTTGGAGGGTTTCTAGGTAATCATATATGGTGTTATGTGTGTGAATGCTTATATATTTACATGATTTAGATGTATGTGCTTTACATGTTATTTTAGTTTATACATTGAATGCACGAGATGGATGTGTGGTGAAAGTTGTATGGGTCCAAGCTTAAACTGCTAATTCACCCCCCTCCCCCCGCCCTTAGCTTTCCTATTGTAATTCGAACATACTACACTTTTTTTTTGTATCAACCATGCAATGTATATGGAGGTCTAGTGCTCTAGTTCAACATTTCCAAGGGAACTAAAAGTTTTCAAGATGTTCATTGACTTCTCATTTATGAAGCCTGCTATGCTTTTTAGCACAACTCTTTTTATCTAACCAAAAACACATAAGGTGGGAATAGAATGCAAAATTATTCATCACAGTCACACAAATTCACTAGAGGACTAGGTTGTGTTACAAACATTTAATTTGAGACATGGTGTGTCCTATTTTGATTTCATTTTAATATTCTATAAAACTTCATTCTAGATTATATATCTCAAATCTAGAATATGTTTCTAGTTTAACCATTAACTACAACAAAATAATGAATCATCACATATAAACACATCAAATGGATAAGAGTTAAGCACACACATTTACCAAAACCAATTCATTATAATTTAGATCTAATTGATATCTAATCATTTTATCATTTAGTCCAACCCCAACTAGACTATGGAAATACCTATTTTCTATATATTTTGAGGCCTTGACCTAACTTGTACTCCTTTAGGTTTTCCCCTATAACTTTCTTCTTAAGTTTATATTTCAAGATACGATATTTTTCAAATTTCAAATTATTTGGAATGTGTTTAATCATCCCATTATTCATGTAATATTATTTTTTATAATTTAATTTCAAGTATCCTTTAACAATTCTGAAATAACACACTCATGATGTGTTCTTTCCATGATTGAACAACAAATACTCATTGTATGTTATTCCCATTGTTTATTTTTGTGACTTTCAAACCATCTACTTATCATAGATCTAGTGAAATCACGAGTCAAACAACTTCTTTCAATGTTTCCATTTATGATGCTCCTTTATAATAAATTAGATATCAAATCACAAAACATAAATAAATAAGAGAGTGTTTTGGATTCTAACCATGTGTGTTTTTGTATTAATACTTTGGATCACATTTAATTATCCATCATACATAGAGAAGAATTATATTGTCAACAATGTATATTTTTGCATCAATGTTTTGGACCACACTTAGTGACTCATAATTAGGAAAAGGGGAGTTATCATTGTATATATCTTTTCTTTTCCTATTGATGAATTCTTAAGAATGGTTCAAAAAATGGATGCAAAAATCCAAAAGAATCCTTTATGAAATTACAAATTATATGAGCATCTTGCATGATCAGATAGTGATTTGCAATCATCCTCCATCTTCAATAGATCCAACATTTTCTTACTATAAACTCACATGACTTAGAATTTTTTAGATACACAACTCTTCAAATTATTAATATACTCTTTAATATTATAAGCATAAAGTCTACCATGCTTACCAATGTTTTCATATAGATTCTTAATGTAAAACTCAACTAGGCCTCCACAAAAAATTGTTTTTACTCTCTTAATCAGCTCTAGTGAACTACTCAATCCTCATCATTCCCCCCATAAATCTTTATGAAAAACTTGTATTGCAACCATTATACTACTAATAATGCTTAAATACTATGCATAAGGTTCAAATAGAATAATATTTATCAAAGGGTCTATTAATGAGGCAGTTTGTCTATTTTCCTAGCACACTTCAACAAAAATTTCTAATACATGTAGAAAATATTGATGAAGAAACAACAAAAGGAAAAAATGATGCAATCTTCAGTAGATTACTTAATGAATGTGTCAATTTTATATATTTGATAAAATCTTAAAGATCAAAAGGTTACTTTAATAAATCCTTAAAATATAAGATATTTCTTGTATAACTAATATAAAATACATTTACACTGACATCAAGTCAATCTAAAGTAACCATATAGATTTTATCAAAATTTTAAAATATTATAAATTAATGCATCACAATTGATCTAGCCACCATGTACTTAATTTACTCTTCATTTAAAGTATATCTTTAGTTTATAAATATATTCTATTTATTTTAAAAATGGATAGTAACATGTAAGAAAAAGTTGGTGACACTCTTGGTAATCCAAACTAATCACAATGCTAAAAAAATTATTGTCTTTCATGTCTTAGAATGTGCTCATTCTCAAGGGTCTAAAAATGTGTGAATTGAAGGTGACTCGATGAATATAATCCAATGCTTGAAGGGATTTAAAAAACAAGATGGTCTACATGGGCCCTAATTAATGATGTTAGTTTACTTATTAGCTTCTTTGAGGAGATCTTCATATCCCATATTTTTAGGGAGGGAGTACACTAGCATATGCTTTTGTCAGTATTAGGGTCACTATGGGTGATATGTTTTGTTGGTAAAGAGGCTATCCCCTCTTGTTAGATGTTCATGACATTTAAAATGAAATGATTAGTAGTAGCAAACATGGAAATATTTCATAATATTTTGATTTAATTTATGATACCCCGGCTATTAGAGTTTGTAAGGCTCTATATTATTATGGAAATGTTAATAATCACTATAGAGTTATTGTTGCAGTGGCAGAGAAGAGAAACGCTATAGGAGGCAACATTGTTGAAAATGTAATAGGGAATTTAATGTTATGTTTTAAATGCTTTTAGTTTTTGAAGTTTGTAATAACGTCCTACATGTGGTGGCATACCTAGAGTAGCAGTTCGATAAGCTCTCCAGATATAGCCACCTAGGACCAGGTGTGTGGATCTTAAATTAGAATAGTTTTTTTTAGTTCGTAGGTGGAGCATTTAATGATTTTTAGAATCCAATAATAGGTAGTAGGCAGTTTTTGGAATATTCCTGACTTAGAAAACGACTGTCTAATATTGGTAGAAAAAAAGTTTCAGATTCTTATCCTTTTTTTGGATAGAAGATGTTCTTCTCTTCTAAAATAAGAAAAAAACATTTCACATCCTTTAATAGGAAAAAGAAAGTCAGTTTTAAGGGTGAGCCAGTCGGCTATGTAAGACATGAATCGAATTTGGAGAGATATGGAATTTTTTTTCATTGTCTTTGTACAAGTTTTCGATGGTCTGAGTTTCGAACAGATTTTTGTTATCTTCTCACTGGAAACAAGTTGATAGTTTGCAGAAGATTAAAAAAAATTTAGTTTTGGGTCGAATTCGGTATGTTTGCAAAATATAGTCTCAGTGCGTGGGTAATATCTCCAAAATGCACCGTTGGATTTTCATGAGCTTTGGATATGTTATTATAGGCCTAATTACACCCATCTTCACTAGAGCGATTGAAGAGTTTTGATCTGGTTCAAGAGTTATTCATGTCTGAGTGCAGGTCTATCTAGAGACAACAAGAAGCAATGTTTTGCAGAAAAATGTACTCTGATGCGTGGTCAATATCTCAAATTTTAACCATTGGATTTATCTCAAATTTTTATATGTTGTTTGAAATATAGTTACGCAAAATATCAATGGTTGGATTGAGAAAATGTTGTCTGGTTCAAAAGTTATACATGTCTGTTCACGGGTCTATCTAGAGACAGCAAGAAGCAATGTTTTCCAAAAAAATGTACTCTGATGTGTGGTCAATATCTTGGGTTTGAACCGTTGGATTTCTCTAAAAAATTTATATGTTGTTTGAAACCTAGTTACACCAAATCTCAATGGTTGGATTGAGTAATTTTTTTTTGGTTCAAAAGTTATTCATGTCTGAGTGCAGGTCTATCCGGAGGCAGCAAGAAGAAATTTTTGGGGGGATTTATTTTCAAAGTTTTGAATCTAGTGGATGGTTATAGGAGTCTTATGAGTTGAGTCTAAGGTATCTTTGGTTGTGTTTTCATAATAATAATAATGATAAGAACAGTTGGTTCAAATCACAATGGGTGGTTATAATATATCGTGCGTGATCCTGAAAGTTGTAGATGCCCCTTGAAGCAACTTAGTTGAGTGACTGATTCCTCCTGAGTTTTCCAAGGTGTGGCTCTGCATCATTTTTGGTATCAGAGCTCAACAAAAGGTTTTGGAAAAAGTAGTTGTGTATATGTTTGTGTGATTGTGAAAGATTGGGAGAAATAGTCTGAGAAGAAGTCCAGGAGACTAGATAAGAAGAAAATAACCTAGCTGAGGAATGATGGGACAAGAAGAAGCAGCTTTATTGTATCTTTTTAGAAGGTATCGGCAGAGAAAGGATTCTAAACAGAAGGAGATAGAGGAAAAGAAGAAAAGAGAGAAAGAAGAAAGGAGAAAACAAAGAGAAGAGTTAAGCAAGATAGAAGAGGAGATAAACAATTTGAGAAGGAAACTTGAAGAGAATGAAGCTAAGTTGAGAGAAAATAAAATGCAGAAAGAAGAAGTGCAACAAGTAACTATTAGTGAGAGCAGTATGAGACAAGTCCTATGGGATTTGAGTGTGAACAATTTGTGGTTGGAACAGTAACATGTCCTTTGAAAATAGAGAAGAGTACAATGTTGGAAGGTACTCCTATGGAAAAGATTTTGGAGGCAACTGGTGAAGCCTTAAATATGCATAATGAAGAAAAATGTCAAGAGGAATGGCATGAAGATGAAGCTAAGGAATGTGTAACATCAAGTTCTAAAGAAGAATCTGATTTATGGGAAAAATTTGCAGCCATTGTGGGAGAATGGAAAAGGCATGGCGGTAGTATGGAAACTTAGCTTGAAGAAGAAAGGAAAGAGTGCAATACTGTTATTGTTCTTGAGCAAAGTTGTAATAAGAAAGAGATATTTGAAAGTGAGATTACTACAGAAGATCAAGATGATGATAAATGTTTAATAAAGGAAGAAGAGATAAATACGATTCTTAAGATTCAAGATGTGAAACTGGTTGATAGTCAAGAAGCAGATAAGTTTATGGTTACTATTGATGAAGATAGATATGATGCACATTACATGGTGTATAAGGAAGCTCATATTCAAAAAGAGAACTCAAATAATCTTAATGCTGATGATATGTTTTCTTCTAATAATGTTTATGCAGGGATGCAAATTTCATGTATAGTGAATCATGCTGGAGAATTTTCTGTGACATTTACAGCATTAAAGAATCAAAGCTACAAGGTGGAGAAGTTGGATATTATTTTTGTTTTTCTTGTAGATATGCTCATCCTAGTTCAAAGAAATTGGAAAGTTCGAAAGAAGAATGAGATTCATTTCTACAACACATCATCTCAAGAGGACTTGAGATTCATTCCACAGGGGAGTATGTTGCAGTGGTAGAGAAGAGAAACGCTATAGGAGGCAACATTGTTGAAAATGTAATAGGGAATTTAATGTTATGTTTTAAATGCTTTTAGTTTTTGAAGTTTGTAATAACGTCCTACATGTGGTGGCATACCTAGAGTAGCAGTTCGATAAGCTCTCCAAATATAGCCACCTAGGACCAGGTGTGTGGATCTTAAATTAGAATAGTTTTTTTTAGTTCGTAGGTGGAGCGTTTAATGATTTTTAGAATCCAATAATAGGTAGTAGGCAGTTTTTGGAATATTTTTGACTTAGAAAACGACTGTCTAATATTGGTAGAAAAAACGTTTCAGATTCTTATCCTTTTTTTGCATAGAAGACGTTCTTCTTTTCTAAAATAAGAAAAAAAATGTTTCACATCCTTTAATAGGAAAAAGAAAGTCAGTTTTAAGGGTGAGCCAATCGGCTATGTAAGACACGAATCAAATTTGGAGAGATATGGAATGTTTTTTTCATTTTGTCTTTGTGCAAGTTTTCGATGGTCTGAGTTTTGAACAGATTTTTCTTATCTTCTCACTGGAAACAAGTTGATAGTTTGCAGAAGATTAAAAAGTTTTTAGTTTTGGGTCGAATTCGGTATGTTTGCAGAAATTAGTTTTAGTGCGTGGGTAATATCTCCAAAATGCACCGTTGGATTTTCATGAGCTTTGGATATGTTATTATAGGCCTAATTACACCCATCTTCACTAGAACGATTGAAGAGTTTTGATCTGTTTCAAGAGTTATTCATGTTTGAGTGCAGGTCTATCTAGAGACAGCAAGAAGCAATGTTTTGCAGAAAAATGTACTCTGATGCATGGTCAATATCTCAAATTTGAACTGTTGGATTTCTCTCAAATTTTTATATGTTGTTTGAAATCTAGTTACACAAAATATCAATGGTTGGATTGAGAAAATGTTGTCTGGTTCAAAAGTTATACATGTCTGTTCACGAGTCTATCTAGAGACAGCAAGAAGCAATGCTTTCCAGAAAAATGTACTATGATGCATGGTCAATATCTCGGGTTTGAACCGTTGGATTTCTTTAAAAATTTTATATGTTTTTTGAAACCTAGTTACACCAAATCTCAATGGTTGGATTGAGTAAATATTTTTTGATTCGAAAGTTATTCATGTCTGAGTGCAGGTCTATCCGGAGGCAGCAAGAAGAAATTTTTGGGGGGATTTATTTTCAAAGTTTTGAATCTAGTGGATGGTTATAGGAGTCTTATGAGTTGAGTCTAAGGTATCTCTGGTTGTGTTTTCATAATAATAATAATGATAAAAATAGTTGGTTCAAATCACAATGGGTGGTTATAATATATCGTGTGTGATCCTGAAGGTTGTAGATGCCCCTTGAAGCAACTCAGTTGAGTGACTGATTCCTCCTGAGTTTTCCAAGGTGTGGCTCTGCATCAATTATAATTGCCACATAGATTTTAGGTTTTTTTCAGCATGGTTTTATTTTGGGGGGAATTTTTCCAATGTATATTGAAGTATTTGAGACAATGGTTTCACAATGGGGTAGGTTGATTGCAACCTATTGGTTTGTCCTAGCTATCAGTGGGCACAAAAATAGACTTAAGGTAATTACCTATGAGAATAATAAGAGAAATTATAAAGTGAGGAAGATTCTGTGAAGGGTTTGAGTGACTTCTTATTTGTAACTCCTCCATGTTTCCAACTTGAAGATAAACAAATTGTTCTTCAAGGCATATAAAAGTAGTACCCTCATGACATATAACAACTATATTGTTGTAATAAAGGTAGCATGTAGTATTTCACTTTAGATAGAAGATATACTACTACCTTTAGTTTCTATTTTTCCTTTTTGATTCACTTTAAGCACAAGAATAACTATAGTTTTAGCTTGCTTTTCTTGAACTAAGGATAAAATAATATTCCAAAAATTCTAGAAACTCTCTTTGAGGGTTTGATTCTACTAATAATGAAGCATATCAAATCCCTTTCATCCTCCTCCAAAAATCATAAATGTAAACATGATTCTTTAATTCCAATAGACTACAAGAAGTTTTAGACTTTGATTTGGGAGATGGTATGAGCACAGAGCCTGGTGATGAGGGCTCCAAAGATGAGGAATGATATACTATTTGTGAGGCTTATGAAATTGAAGAGGAAGAGGATTTCCAATCATTTGAAGTGAATAATCATAAGAAGGGGGAGCTTTGAATTTGGGAATGATGTCATTATTGAAGGAAACTTATCAAAATGGGCTTTGTAGAGGCAAATTTCCAAGGAAATGAGGATCCTATGGAGAACAGGTGTGAAAGAATTTCATTGGCGGTTAAGGAGGCTAATTCAAATCTGAGTCTCATTCTTCTTCCTCCCTTTTCTTCCATTAATGGTAAATATAGAGAATCTTGGCCTCCATTTGTGTATTTTTTGAACAAGGACTCTCCCTTATTGTCTTCTCTTAGGGAAGATCTAAATGATGTGTTGGCATCAGAAAAAGATGGTGTGATTGCCCAATTTTGAATGTTTGAATGCTTTTTCTTTGAGACCAATTAGGTCATTATAAAAATGATTCAAAGAAACTTTGCTTCCATGCAGAATAAAGATGGTTTTCCAAGAGCAATGGGTGATGAGAAGATGTTGCTCATTCATGAAAATATGTTTGTTCAAGTCAATGCCTTGAAATCCAATTATGAGGGTTACATTACAAGGTTAGAGAACAAGATGGAAAATATTAATAAAAACTTGATTTACATTATCAATTTGAGTGCCAAAGCAATACACAATAGTGTCAAGAGTATTAAATACTTGGTAGAGAATTGGAAGAAGCTTCAACCTCCTAATATTGTGGATTTAAAGAGTAGTGAAAAGAGTTCCCAAGTTGCTAATGAGAAGGGTCCCTATAGTTTTCCTCAAATAAATTCAAAGTAGTATTTTAAATAATCCAAGAATGAGCTTCAAGACATTAAAAAATCTATATTAAAATTTCAATGTTCTAGAGGTTTAGAGGTAATGGATGTCATCAAGAACTCCCAATAGTTATTTGTGTTTGTTTGCTAATGTTTTGTTTGTGTTTAGTGTTAGGTTGTGTTTTGGATGACATTTGGCTTCTAGTTAGTTGTGTTTATCCTATTGGAAACATTTTGTAAATAGGGTTTTGAGTTCCTTCAGTGAAGGATTTGAGTAATACACAATACAAATCCACAAAGTCCTCAAATGCCTGCATGTAAAAAACTTGTGAGAAGAAAAAGACAAGAAGACTCAAGGGTTTGCTTTGAAAATATGCAAATTGTATTGTCTAAAATGAAAAAAAAATGCAAGATGATTACAAACGATCTATCCTTATAGAAGGAGATCGAAACCTGAAAAGGGTAACCTAAAAGGTAAATGCTATTTAATAATTACTAATTAATTATTAAATAAGAATGCAAAAGGTGCATAAAGTGAAATCTTAATAAAGGAGAAAAGGTAATTTAATTAATTTAATTAAATTAACTTTTTTCTCTAATTACCCCCTTAAGATGAGCAACAATGCACCTACAAAAAATGCAAGGAAACTACAATGCAGAAAACAAAATTGGGTCCTGGTAATAAAGCTTGATGAAGTACACAATCACAATAAAATCTCTATGAAACAGAGAAATAGAGAAAACCTAGTGGGAACAACTCTACTCCAAAAAGAGATAGAAAAAGGATGCACAAATGAAACATCTCAAGAGAATCTCTCAAGACCATAAGTATAATGAAAGCCCCCATGATAGAAGCTTGAGACTCCATAGAGCCCCTAAAATGGCAGAACTCATGTGTCAATGAACATTCCAATGTGGCTCTAATCTGAAGGAAACAAAGGAAGTGGACAAGGATGATAAAAACCATGTAGGTAAGGTGCAGCTGGAAGTCCTAGTTGATGCTCAAAGGAGAAAGCATGAGAATCCTGAAATGGAGTCTCCAAAGGAGGTGGAATAATAGGCGTGTTGAATCTATCATCTGAGAGGAGATGAGTGTCCTCTGATATATCCTCAATAATTGCAGTAGGTGGCTCAATGAATGGAGTTGCAATAGTAGGAAATGTTGAAGAGAAATCACGCGCAATAGGTGGAATCGAAATAGGAGGTGGAGATGTACAAGTCACAACATTGGTCTCAGGAACAACACATAAGTTCAAGCAACCTGACTTCACCTTAGTAGACTCTTGTGAAAAAAGAGAGCAAGTCTTCAATAGTGGAGATGGTGGACCAAAATGTGAGAAGGAATATAGGTGGGAAGCATGATTAATAGTCCCTATAACAATACTATCACCTGTCTCACTATCTTTGATGTGCACTGAATCCTGTGCAAACTCAATTGTCTTCCCTGTCCCACTATGTATAATTTGATAAATAGAGAGAAGGTTTAAGGACAAAGATGGAACACAAAGTACATCATGAAATATACCACCATCAATGTCAATAAAAACTTTCCCACATACAGTCATAACAATGTTGTTCCCCATCAAAACGTTTGGAGTAGGAGAAGCCTCAAAAGAAGAGAATAAATCTTGAGAAGATGCCATATGGTGTGAAGCACCTGGATCCAGTAACCATCTAGAAGAATGAGGAATAGTACTTGCACATAGTGTATGACCCTTTCCTATATCTTTACCATTTGACTGAAATGATGATGATGAAGAAGGTCTGTGAGAAGTAGAAGGAATATCAATGTTGCTCTTTTGAAGGAGAGCTGTCAAATTTTAAACCTATTTGGCATAGCCATATAACTTCTTTTCATAGTAATGTGACTTATCATGATTAGGCTTATTACAATAAGCACACTTTGGTCTTTCTATCTTTGATTTACCCCCTTTAGGAGGAGGTGGCCCTGATGAACTGTGAGTGCTAGAATCAATTTGAGTCTCTATAGAATGAGATTTTTGAGTCTTTTCCTTTGTCCTTGAAGATGGCCGAGCTACCAATGCATGACTTTATGAGCTTGTAAGAGAATCCAACTGAGAGAGCTTAGCTTTCTCTCACGTCAACTAATCACAAAAAACCTCAAAGGATGGCATGGTAAATCTATTACCCAAAACATCTTTGGTGGAATAGAAGGTAGAAGAAAAAATTTGAAAGTTTCCACGAAGCTTAGAAAGAATAAGGTAGATACACTCAATGTCAGTCTTCATCTTCCCACAACCTTGTAATAAAGATCTTAGTTGTTTGAATTTCATAAAAAAGTCCTCAATGGAGGGAAAAGAATCTGGTACAAGAGAGGTAAGCTCTACCTCAATCTGAAGTGCCCTTAAACTCATTCGTTGTACCAAACAAGCCTTCAAGCTTGGTCCACATAGCTAGAGGGGTATTGCACCCATCTAGATGAAATTGTAGATTGTCTGAGGCTTGTAAGGAAATCAATCCTATTGCCTCATCCATCTTGTTCTTGTGCTACATAACCTCAAAAGGTCTCTGTAAAACTGGCTGCACAACA